>OX442359.1:18080585-18485585 GCA_949357725.1 Hyperoplus immaculatus
GTACAACAGATGATGGTGACAGATGGACAGGAGAGAAATAAAGACCCAGATACTGTATAATAAGGGGATAGAAAGTAGACAGAAGTAGTGAGAGCTTGATAGAAAATACGTTTCAATGTATAGAATGTGTTCAGATAGGAAGACAGGAGGTTGTACTTGTGGAAGCAGGTGTGGGGGAGGAAAAAACAAGATGCCTGCCTTTATACTTCAGGCTTTCACTTCAAATTACCCTGGCATCCCAAGACAAACCAGGTATTTCCAGAGGGCTTTGAATAAAAATCCCAAATCATTAAATATTTTCTAGATCTCCTCTCACCATGCCAACTCATTCTACTCTCGCTTTTCTCTTCAAAAGCATTCTTCAGTCAGAGGGTGATGGGCCAGGTTTAAAAAGAACCAAGGGCTGAATTCCTGCATGTATTTGACTGCATCCTATAGTCGCACTAAAATGTCCACTGCCAGAAATATTCAATCATCTGCTACAGGATTTTAGAATAAAGAAAAGGGTGAAAGTGCATGACTGTGTGTGTGTGTGTGTGTGTGTGTGTGTGTGTGTGTGTGTGTGTGCGTGCATGCAACTTAACCAGGAGGCTACTTTGAATCCAGTTGAATGTGCAAACTGAAAAAAACTGATTATGAAATCAAAAAAATTTGAAATGTAGTCACCGGGGTCAGTGTGTGAATACTGCAACTGTGGCAGTAGTTGTGTAAGTGTGTGTACGTCTGTACATGTGTAATTAATAACGGAGAATGCTGTCAATAGTGAACCCGAATCATAAGTTATAACCTTTGTATGCCCACATTGGGACACATGCTCCTTTTTTGTTCCCCTGAAAAATGTGAAACTCTATCACCTCATTGAGGGCAGTTGTGGTAAGACTGCATATGTGGACAGAGAAAAAGGAGAAGGGAGGGAAAAGCTGGAGGAGACAGAAGGAAAAAGTGACAGTAGTAATCTCTAAAAGTCTGCAGACGTCCTCCCAACTTCTAAATTAAAATTCTCTCCATTCTCTCACACACTGTGTAGGTTCATAATGCGTTTGTGTAAATGCAAGCAGCAGCTGAGAGACAAACAAGTATGTAACATCCAGGGCTTCAAAGAAAATAGCTGCAACTCTCTCTACATCCCATTGCTTGACAAAGACAAGCTGACTCAATTAGAAAAAGAGAAGTATACTTATTTCTCTTAGGACCAACCAGTTTCCAGGCTGAATGTAATGAATAGAGTGTCTTTGACTTGAAGCTTAAGCAAGTTCTGGACTGTACAGTGATGGTAGATGATGGTAGAGTCTGGACTTGAAATGTCTGGTTTGCCATTCACAACATGGAAAGAGAAAAAGATTCAAAAGTGAATTTAAAATCAAGGGCGTAATACAACAGTGAGTCAAGAATTCTTCCTCTGTTATCCTTTTTCCCTGGTTTAAGACACAGCCAATAAAAACTATTCACCCATCCCTAATTCTAAATATTTTTCCTTGTTTACTTTTAGATGTGAAATCCATATTGCATTGAAGACAATGAAAATTTGAATACGTTTATTTCATAATAGATTGTTGACCACTGACTCACACAAAAACGTAAAGGCTCTCATGCAGTTATCTTCTCAAGACAAAATAGATCAAAATCTATTGGCATATGTGTGGACACACTCACTCAATGATCACAAACCTCCACTATGTTATTTCAATGGAGAAATGCTATTTCTGCATTTGAATCGGCAACAATGTACAAATAGTGTCAAATTAATATAGGCTGATGGCAGCCATATTTTTCTGAAAAAAAGAATCCTTTTGTCCCGCCTCATAAAAACCCAGGTCAGACTAATGATTTCTAAGTTGTTGCCAATCAAATAAATAATTTGTCTATAGCACAATAAGAATGTACCACATCACTTAGAATACAATTACATAAGTCATACCAAGTCCAAAAAATTCAGGTTGGACATGACTTATAGGTGGAGCTCATGAAAAGTAGAAAATAGTTTAAAGTGGCTGACTGTTTGTCTAGGCAGAAATGTTCCAGGATGAATACTCAAAAGATTTGTCTTGAACCAAGGAAACACACACACACACACACACACACACACACACACACACACACACACACACACACACACACACACACACACACACACACACACACACACACACACACACACACAGCCATGCCCTGCAAGCTAGTACAAGCCAATTATGTTCCTAACCCGACAGTGACACTGTATTGGCCACGACCTCATGTAACCCTCATGAGTCAATCACAGCAACAAGTTGGCCTGTCACACCCTGCTCCTGTCAGACACTCACTGAGCCAGATTGTGTTTGTGCAATCTATGTACAAGAGAATACATTTTCTGTCAAGGCAAGTGACGGATGTGTTGTGAAAAAAAAGAGTGTGGCAATTCGTGTGGCATCAGCAGCTTTCTGGGAGCGTGTTCTAACAGCTATTTAGCTGATGAAAAGTCTAGTGCGTGAGATTAGACGGGTCAACAGTCAGTGAAGGTTGCTGCTGTGTTGTTGGGAAGCAGAAAGCCTTCAAGACTTCAAACTGGGCTGCAGAAATGATATAAAAGAGAAAGTTCAGTATTATTGAAGTGGGGTTTGTATGAGTTACATATGCATTGTTAGTGTGTTCCCTTATGGAGGTGGCAAACAGTGAAATCACTAAAGAGGAGTTTGGGAGAGACGTTGCTGTAGCAGAAGTCAGCCTTGTACAGTTCATTCAATTAAGGATTTCTTTTCATTGCTGATTTGCAGACTGATACACTTCACAGCACCGCCAGACAGCAATTCATTTTGGCACTTTTTCAAGCATAGTCTGGCCATGTATTGCTGAGCCAACAAGCGTATCAGTTTAAAATTGAATGGAGATTTTTTTCTCTGCAACAGTATAAGGCTACAACTTGTACTCAACTAAAAATCGATTTTTTTTTTCAACAAGTCCAATTCAAGATAGATAGAAATGTAGTCAAAGAATAGCTGGGACACATTCCTATTATTATTGTCTCTGTAGCACTTGCAACATATACACGTTTTAGTGTTTTGGTGAAGAGCCTGCAATGATGAATGCAATAAAAAGTACTTTATATGATGGTGTATGCTGCTTATTTATGAAATAAAATTGCTTATGCACTTTTGGTCTGTATCGGATCTAAATCTCTTCAAGTATTCAACTGAACCGAGTTAAATCAAACAACTAGCACAGGATATTACTGCCAGTATCCAGCCCTAATTGAGAACATCTTTTGCATCCCATCGTCAACCCCATAACGACTCACAAAACTAAAACCACTCCTTCCTTCTATAATATTTACTAAATATGTGAAACCACAGGAGCCTATACTCCCTTTTGCAGATAACATTTGGAACATAATGTTTTGACTTGGGTTTGACAAACACCGAAATCCTATTGAAAACAGGGGGATTTTCACAACTCCGTGCCAGAAGCAGAAAACCGATCACATAGTTTCCTCCATATGACAAGAATCACCTTGAACTGAAACCTGCTATGAGAGTCAAAAATATGACCATAAGTGAGGAAGAAAAAAAAAACAGTCACAGTTCACTGCATTTTTTTTATGAGCTTTGCATCTAAATACTGTGGAGAAAAAAATGTCAAGCTAAATTAAGAGTCTGGGGTTCATGAAGTTTAGAGAGAGAGAGAGAGAGAGAGAGAGAGAGAGAGAGAGAGAGAGAGAGAGAGAGAGAGAGAGAGAGAGAGAGAGAGAGAGAGAGAGAGAGAGAGAGAGAGAGAGAGCGCTCTGGGCAGGGAGACTTGTTGCTTTGCTTGGTTGCCACAGCAGCAGCAGCAGCAGCAGCAGCAGCAGCAGAGAGCAAGCGGAGCTCCAGTGAAGGCCAGCTCCATCATTTCTTCTTCAAGTGGAAATAATCTGTCCCCCTCCCTGTGACGTGGCTGCCAGCTCAGCCCCAGCTCTTTCCTCAGCCCCAGACTCCAGTAACTCTTTAAAAGCTCACACGCTTTCTGACTTAAAAACACAAGAGACGCATAAAGGTACTAAAAGGCATATTGTAGCCATAACACTTACGAACTGTGTTGGTCTACTTCAACTGTTTTCGAATTTAAGATAAAATATTTGAACATCACTATCCTTCACACTCTTCTAAATAGTGGGCACAAACTGTCTTCATTGACAAGAGCCCATCATTAACTCGGAGTCCCAGCAGCAACTGATAAGATTTGGAGAATGAACTAGATTCACCGCGAGGATGTGCTGAGGGTGCGTGTTAAACACAGAGGAAAGCTTCTCTGATGTGGACCCTGGCCAAAGCAGACAGCAACTTGCACTAGTCAATCTCACCAATCACACATACAATTGGTTTCCGTGCACCAGATTTTTACGTCGGAGCTGTATAGGTGTCCGAGAGTCAAACATAAAGACGAGCCTACAGTGTAACAGCGACTGGGTGTGTTGCTTCTTTTTTTTTTCTTTCTCCGAACTGCGTGTTGCCACTGAGTTTGCCTTCACCAAAGTGCAAAATTGACAAACTGACAAATGATCTGGCCTTAAACACTCCCAGAGAAACAGATAGACCATTGTGAGAGATCCCCACCCTAAAACAGCTGGGCCGATGGCCGGGAATCAAATATCTACTTTGAAACATTTATTGCCCACATTAGCATTATTTACAGGCCATGGAGAAAGGGAGCGAGAAAGAGAGAAGTCAGAGGAGACACACAGGGGAAGACCATAACTCGGGCCTACTCACTTAATGTACCATTTTATAGGAGGTCAAGAGATTAAGCTTTTCCTGTGTGTTTTTGTGTCACTTCCAGGTTTTATGTGTTGGATTCTACATGGAGATGTTTTGATGTGAAAGTGCAACACACACACATACACACATACGCACACACACACACACACACACACAAGCGGCGCAATCACACACACACACACACACACACACACACACACACACACACACACACACACACAGTAATTTAATGTACGACTCAGTGCTTCAAGAGGAGAATGTCATGGGTAGATGAGGGGTCAGAGTCTGTGATACTTTAGCAGCAGTTTCCCAATCCTCTTAGTGTCATAGAGCTCTGGGCTTAACTACTATATACTAGGTAAAACACTAACGTCTTAACCTCAATACTTCTGGAAATAGGGGAAATGTAAATTTGGAATAAGGTCAGGCTAGGGAGGCATTGAAATACCTGCAGTTTTGAGGGATGAAAGAAGACAAACACACAGAGACAACTTATAGTAGTTATATAACACTGATCGAAAATGACTCAATCTCAACCCCTAAATAGATCGTTTGTATTAGTGTGCACTACTACAAAGGTTTAACTTGTCATAAATGTCCTCGCTCTGAAGATCCGAAACTCTTTGCAAAGATCAAAGTAAAGGAATACACAAACAAAGAACGGCAATTAATAACTGTAGAGAGACATTTGTTTGTTTATATTAAACCCATCTCACCTAATGCATTTCTTTAGAATCTTTCCTGTTGAAATCTTTTGTACAGTCAAGGTCAGGTTGCCATGCTGTAGTTAATAAAGCTGGACAATTTCAAAGGAGTATATTTGTTCAAAGATGTCATTTCTCTCCTGGATAGAAATGATATAACAGTTCATAACAGTATTTCCACAGCACATCAGGAGGCTTGCAGGTGTTGCTGATAAATGCTTAAATGACTTTGCTGTTACTGTAAGTGGCTGCTGAGAATTAAAGCATTCTCAAATAGACAGAGCAGGCTTGGTACAGTATATTTGCTGGAAATGCTCCATACTGCCAGCGCCCCTTGAAGGACCTCCGAGAGCAGTGCACAATCGTTATATTTCTCAAAAATCTGAGAGAACTTTGACTCCCATCTTTACATTTTAGAGGGGCAATTCCTTTGTGGTTAACTAAGCCATAGACCACTCCTTTGACTTAATCCATACACAGTTAACACAATGATTGGTAATCACCATTGCTCTTTATAATCTAGTTGGCTAGTTCGTTGTTTACAGCCCTATCTCCAATCTGAGTTGTGATGGTCATGTTCAGGCATGCAAACTCATAAACCATGAAAAAAGTGAGATGTCCGAAAATAAATCCCTGTAGGGGGTCTGGGGGCATCCCCCCCTCCCCATAAGATTTTTTTTTTGTGATTTGAACATGTAAGGAGCAATTTGGTGTATTCTGGTGAAGAGAATTAAGGATAAAGAAAACTTTAATTTTATCAGATGAATAAATCAGATGAGTAAAATGAGCAAAACAAGTTAGTCAGCCAACCTTCTTGACTTTTCCCATTCAAAGTGTAGGTATTTATCAAGAAAAACGTTAAAAACAGCTTAGAAAAACGGTTAAAAATGCTGGCAAAAACCAGCAGACAGAAAATAACATGGAGCCTCAAATCAATCCCACTGTTCCCTTACAATAAACTATTGTTATTGTGGCAAACAGGATTTGCATTATCTTTGCTACACAACCATCAAACAAACACATAAAAATGCACTCTCTCGTGTTCATGCTCACAGACGCGCACGCACACACACACACCTGAGTCGCGGAAGGCTGGAACATAACCGTGCAAAATATGACGACGGTGGAGAAAACAGGCGAGTGTTGTTTCGGCCCTGATCTGCTATGAGCACTACATTCACATCAGGTGTGCCGGTCGGAACACCACGCACCATTCAAAAACCGTGAAAACAGCAATAGCCAAAAGCACATTATGAACTTGAGGTGACACGTTAATCTGCAGTGAGTGACAATCCGCAAATCGCGGCCATTAATCAGTGCACGCATATATCAGTGCAAACGGCTGTAAAACATCGGTTGGCAAACTCCTTGAATTTATATCTTAAAGTGATTCACATAAACTGAGTGGGCACATTAACACGGTACAATAATAATAGGCTACTGCGGCTACTTGAATCATGACTCGGACGCTCCGACAACTCGGAGAGCAATAAAAGTAAACTTCCATGCAGAGGCTCTGGCTGACTGCCCCTCAATGACAAATACTGGATGTGATTGGCCAAATGACCGTCAAAGCTCACATGATAGGAGTTACCATCCGTCAATCATAGTTACTCACTTTGGTCACTGCACTTCCTTAATAGGCCCATGCTCCACACACGCACACAAACACACACACACATATACACACACACACACACACACACACACACACACACACACACACACACACACACACACACACACACACACTGTGCTGGCCATCATACCCCCCCCCCCCACCTTACCACCCCCCAAAATATTTACTCAGCGGATCTCCACGAATCACATAAGTGGCCAATTTCGTTTCCAAAACGGCGAATTTCGCCAAAAGGTGACTAGTTTGCATGCCTGAGTTGTTTACGCTTTATACTACTGATGTATTGATGTTTAAAATATCGATGATGGTCTACAAAGCCTTAAATGGTTTAGGGCCAAAATACATTACTGATCTGCTGATACGTTATGAGCCGCCCAGAGCCCTTAGGTCGTCTGGGACAGGTCTTTTAAAAGTCCCCAGAGCTAGGACTAAACAGGGAGAGGCGGCATTCAGCGTTTATGCGCCCAATGTCTGGAACGGACTGCCAGAGAGTCTGAGGTCCGCTGAGACTCTCAGCTCTTTTAAATCGGGTCTCAAAACGTTCTTGTTTCCCTTTTAACCTGTAATTTTTTTTTTTTTTTTTTTTTTTTTTTTTTTTTTTTTTTTTTTTTTGGTAAAATGTTTTAATTCTTTTATTTAAATGTTGTATTTTTATCCATGTTTTAAATTTGTTCATTTTTTTTTTTTTTTTTTTTTTTTTTTTTTTTTTTTTTTTTTTTTTTTGTATTTGTATTCTTTATTTGATTTTAACCCTGTGAAGCACCTTGAGTGGCCCTGTGCCTGAAATGTGCTCTATAAATAAAATTGCCTTGCCTTGCCTTGCCTTGTATTCTAGAGTACATTTCCACACAATCATTGCTGGGATCAGTGCCTAACTTATGGGTTTACACAAACAACTTTAACCCATTGATGACGGCTGCTGCGCGATGCCACATTGGCTCTCCTGCCTGATGCTGCGTCGCGCAGCATTATTACTTTATCTAATTTTCATGGCATTCCCAGCATAGAATGCACTGTCATTGGTTCAAATACACATGAGGTGGGTTTTGTTGATTTTTTTAAGACCACGTGACCACCCAAAAGTTGTGTGGTTTGCCAAAAATCATGTCAATCAAAAAAATAAAAAATAAAAAAATAAAACAAAATAATTAAAAAAATACGCCAGCTATGTCGGCGACAGAACAGTTAGTGGCGTTTGGTGCGCAGAATCAAGGTCTACTATAGACTACTGACGAAAATCACACAACACATTGCATCTATTTATTAACAATATTTAATAATTTTCTAATTCATCTCATTTTGACGATTTTTAGAAATATTTGTTGGTTTGTAAGCGCTAAGGGAGCATGTTTAAATAAAACCTGTGAACCTTAACTTTTAAATGTATTTTATTTCATGTTTCTATGTGCTACACAGGCTTAGATATTAAGGTTTTGGTAGACTTGACAATTCCTACTATTTTTTCAGAAAACCCTCAGGCATTAAGGACATGCATCCTAGATTGCCATAGTCATCAATGGGTTAAACGACATGGATTAACATTGCCTTGTATCCGTAAACTCCACTCCGCTACAGTCTAAAGAGGCACAAAGGCAGGGTGTCAAGTAAGGTTGTTCGGAGGGGGATCCAGATGGGCTTGCCAAAATCAATCTGAAAGGGTGAAAACTTATTTTGTTAAATGACTCGTCCACCTGGGAGATTCATATGGGCCCTGTCTCCAAACATCTGTTGAGCGCTCTGTAGCAAGCATATAGAGAGACACAAGTGATGACCTTTGTTTAGCTCGAAAAGTTGATAAGACAGGTGATATCGTTATGCTGATATTTGTCTTTTGTCTTATATTAAGGGATTTTTTTAAGGAGGAATGTGATGTCCATTTTCTATTTTTATCTTTTGTTTAAATTACAATTATCTAAATGTATATCTGACTATGGACCACGATGGAGAGAAAGACAATGACATGTTAACTTGAACAAATACTTGAAGCTAACGTAGCATGAAGCTAGAGACCTGAATAGGTATGAACACTTAATGATAGACTCTCTGATTTTTAGTGAAATAACCAGGATTTCCTCTCACAGTTCAAAGTAGAATGTAAGAACTTGGGGACAAGTTGGGGGAGAGAGGGGTGCTATGCAGTGCTCTCATAAAAATGGGGTGTGCCTTTAAGGTTGCCATAGGCATTTGAGCATGAAATGGTATTAGCCCATTATTGTTGGCAGAGGATTTTGTTCTGATCAAAACCACTTTGATCCTTATGAATCACTTTGGATAGTCACCGGGCTTAGCAGCAGTCACACATTAATTAATGAATAGTTAAGAAGTCAAAATACTTCAATCCAAAAATGAACTACATTTTAAACAAACTTTTTTTCTTTGTGATGTCTGTTGCTTGTTTAACAGATTAATGTCCGTGCATACTGCAACTATGAAGAGCTCTCTCTGTGTGAGCGCAGGTGTGAGCAAACACACACACATGATTAAATGGATTTCTGTGGATGTTTAAATGTTCCGGAAAGTCTGCCACATTATGCAGTTTAACACTCATGTGATCCTTTTGCTCTTATCTGGCACAGACACAAAGCGCAGCCAAGCTCTGCCACCTGGTCTGGATTGAAGGTAGGCTTTTTTTTTTTTTCAACCCTGTAATAAATGTCAACAGGACAGCTGCTCAACTCTGCAAAGTTACCATGACAACAGGGGCACTTGACAGCAACCATGTTACAATGGGATGTTGCGCTGTGACATAAATGATCTTGAGCCGTCAGTGGCAGACAGGTGGACAGCTGGCTACGGAGATGTATGCGAGGTACACAAGGAACAAATACATTTAAGGATAGGAGAGGTAGCGAAGAATGACGACTAGGTTGTTCGCAGATAATGGTAAAGAACGGCCATAATACAGTATGGAAAAAGAGAAAAAAGAAATAAAAAAAATAAAATACGCAGTTTTTAGGTGTTTAAAAGACCAACTTCAGCAATCAATTACTGGAAGATTAAACAGAGAAAATAAAGAGGGACGTAAGGGATAGAAAGTGAGAGATGGCCGGTTGTACTATCTGCGGGCATCATTTTCAAGGCAACAAAAGGGCATGGCAGGCAGAAGGGAACTGAATCCTGGTCCGTTTGTCTCCTCAAATGGCCTCTAGGGACTGTGTGAAATGGCCCTTTTCTTCTTGGGTCCTTTTCAGTGCTAAACCCCATCTACATGACAAACAGTGTCACTTTGAAGCTGCTTGTGTCATCTCTGCCTATCTGTCACTCATTCGTGACCTTTTGCTCCCGCCTCTCATCTTTCTTTCTTCTTTTTTTCTTTCCACACAGTAATTCACTTCTTTTTTTCTGTCAGCGCCTCCCTTTCACTCTCTATCTTTTTCCATTCATCTTTGATATCTGCCTGGGCGCTCAAAACAAGTCTTTGGGATCTGAGGAAAATGGCAAGGACATTTGGGAAGCTCTGGCCATGTTGTACATTGTTCGAGTCGAGGTGTATACTAATTAAACAGAAAGCCCCCTAACAGTTAAGACGTGAAAGTAAGCAATCAAGTCAGGTAAATAATGAGGCCAATCAGTATCAACAACTTTTCCTTGTTTGGAAAAGTACAGTCATTGCAGCGAAAACCTTGGCATTCAGTTGAGTCTCAGGTATTATGTACAGTATGACATACACTAGTATTCAAATCACCTGTTGTATTGATGTTTGTTTTTCCTTCAGTAATGGCTATTAGGAATAATTTGTTCTGTGTACAAAACATTACTTTTACTTTTGTACTCCCCCTTTCATACAAAGCATGTATTTGTAGAGAGGACTTTTTACAACCTAAAAGCATGAAAGACCGTTAACAAATACAGTGTAGTCCTTTCAGTCATCAGATCGTACTGAATCAAGCTGTTTGTTGCAGGTTGACTCCAAACTTTTGAATAGAGTGTAAGGATGAATAGAATAACGATTCACTGGCACCCATATGACCACAACCACTATATTTTTTTTACATGCTGAAAACTGGCGCATGTGTTGCATGTTTGTGTTAATGTGTAAACAAAAGTACACCGGAGCACATTCAACTTCATTTGTAATCAGAGAGCAAACGGTCTTCCTTACCTGGTTGAAGTGTTCCAACCTCTCCTTGACCTCGGCCAGTGTGGGGTTGGGGCTGCGAACTTTGACCTCTGGGTTTTGCCTCTGGGCGTGCAGACCATTCCCTACAACTCTGCCAGTATAGCTGGGAGAAAAAGAAAAAAGACAGTCAGATATCTGGAAAGAAAACTGTAGAACAATTTGTGTCAAATATACAGGCTGTTAAATCAGTTAGTCCTAGTAACACTGCCAAGAAATGGCTGAGTGTCAAAACGGCAGCCATATTCTGATGTTATTTTTGCTTTATTGTGACTGTTAACGCGCAGTACTGTATGCATGTTTTATTGCGGGATTCTTTTGTTGTTCATCTTTTATTGCTGTGTGTAACAATTCATATTACATCAAGCGCCACAATGGAAATAAATAGGTTATTGGACTGAGTTATGCTTGAACAACAAACTGAGATGTTATTTTACTTTCATAGTCAAATAAACCAAACCAAGTAAAAACCAAACGGGTCACATTCATCTTGGAGTCCATCAATTTCTGTATCTAGAAGTCTGCCAAGTGTACCACAGCACTTCAACATAAACTAAAACCCATTAGGCCCTCATTTGTCAAAGAGGAAAAACAGAGCGTGTAGCACGGAAAATATTAAAGACTCCATTAAGTGAGATGTTTTGCATCAACATTGATTCAAATGTGGTCAAAAATGACTGAGTGCTGATTTTATGTCCCTCTGAGATTGAAACCATTGTAAATGAAAATATGATTTAGCCTTGTAAAAAATTGAGAGACATTGTGAGCAAGTTAATCCCTGCATGCTCGGTGGGCCTGCTGCTCGGTAGAGATTTAAGCTTTCGATTTCGTCAGAGCTGTTGTTGAGCTGATGTGAGGGAGGCTAACATTTCTAGCAGATGCCTAACATTAAGGCGAAGTGCTTTCAAATTGTGTAAAATAGCCACAAATGTTGTTTTATCTGAATTATTTCAACAGACAAAACCAAAGTTTGGGCTTCAGACTTAATTGATTTGGCATTTAAAGTGTTTCAGGAAGAAAATTGTGCATAAATGAACCGTGGAATGCATACCATTGCTGTTTTTGTTCTAAACAGGCGTTTGATGATATAGTACAGGCAAGTGTACCGTTTTGTTGAGCAACTAGAGGGGTTGTTAGAAGAAAAGTCCAGCTAGGGAAATTCAGTAAAGGAGCAATGCACACCTTTTCTAATTTAGTTCTTGTAGAGCATCAAGTATTATTTCTTTTAACGGTTCCCTCCGATAAAGGTCATTGTTGAATAGTTGGAAATAGCAGGCCTTCAATATAGCCTTACGTACATACAGTCATATGAAAAAGTCTGGGAACCCCTCTCAGCCGGCATTATAATTGACTCTGCTTTCACAAAAAAAAATATAAAAGTGGTATGTCTTTAATTTACCAGGAACAGCTAAGTACTGGGATGTTTTCCAAACAAAGATTTTTTGAAAAGCAGTATTTGGTTGTATGAAATAAAATAAAATGTGAAAAACTGGCTGTGCAAAAATATAGGAACCCTTGTGGTTTTGTTGATTTTAATGCCTGTAACAGCATGTAAAACTGATGACTTTAAACACAAAGTTGGTTGGATTATGTTGTTAAGCCTTGAACCTCATAGAAATGTTTGTTTAATCATGAGAAAATGTATTTTAGGTGCCTAAATGCAAGTTGCACTTTGACTCTCTTTGAAGTGAGACAGAATGGGATCATCAAAACAGCTCCCAAAAGATCTGAAAAACAAAGATTGTTCATTGTCATGGTTTAGGGGAAGGCTACAAGCTTTCCCAAAGGTTTCAATTGTCAATTTCGACTGTAGGGAACGTTGTCAGGAAATGGAAGGACAAGGCATAGTGGCAGTTAAACCCAGGCATGGCAGACCAAGAAAAAAACAGGAGCAACCTAGGTGGAGGATTGTGAGAATGGTTGCACACAACCCACAGATCACCTCCAAAGGCCTGCAAGAAAATCTGGCTGCAGATTGTGTATCTGTACATCGTTCAATAATTCAGCGCAATTTGCACCAAAACATCTGCTTTTTATAAAGACCAAATAACTTAATTTTTGTCTCATCAGTCCAAAGCATTTTCTTCCAATATGAAGCTGGCTTGTCTAAATGAGCTTTTGCATACTCCATGCAACTGTATCTGTGGCGTGGGCGCAGAAAGGGCTTCCTTCTCATCACCCGGCCATACAGCTGTTTTGGTGCAAATTGCACTGAATTGTAGAACCATGTACAGATACACAATCTGCAGCCAGATGTTCTTGCAGGTCTTTGGAGGTGATCTTTGGGTTGTGTGCAACCATTCTCACAATCCGCCGCATATGCCGCTCTTGTACTTTTCTTGGTCTGCTAGACCTGGGTTTAACTGCAACTGTGCCTGTGTCCTTCCATTCCCTGACAACGTTCCTTACAGTAGAAATTGACAATTGAAACCTTTGGGAAAGCTTCTTGTAGCCTTCCGCTAAACCATGACAATGAATAATCTTTGTTTTTAAGATCTTTTGGGAGCTGTTTTGATGATCGCATTCTGTCTCAATTCTGCAGAGAGTCAAAGAGAAGTGGAACTTGCATTTAGGCACCTAAAATACCTTTTATCATGATTAAACAGACCTTTATATGAGGTTCAAGGCTTAACAACATAATCCAACCAATTTTTGTGTTTAAAGTGGACCTATGATGCTTTTTGACTTTTATGACCTATAAACGTTGTTATGATGATTCATAGTCATGCTTAACCATACTAAATTATCAAATAATGACTTACATGCATTTCGACGTATTCCCTGCTGACCGTCTGGGGTGTCTGTGCAGAGCACTAAACACTATTCTAGCCAGTCGAGAAGTCACGTGTTCAAAGCGGTCTACCCTTCCGTAACTTTGTGACGTCGCATGTAACTTTGTGAAGTCACCACGCGGATGTTTCCATGTATGGTAATGCTGTCACTTCCCTGTTCGCGTCTGCCTCGCGCCCTTATAGGTCCATGCTCGCGCTTCCCGCCACTGAAAGTGTTCCGGAAGGAAGGTAACCAATCACAACGGAGTGGGGTTTGCAGGAGGGGGGGGGGGGGAGGCGAGCGGAGATGGCCGATCACAGGCGGAGGGAGCGGAGATTGCCGAAGCACACACACTCAAGTGTTGACAGGACGTGCTGGATCGCCAAAATAAGAGAAAGAGCTTCCCGAAAATCTACATAGTTTTTTGTGATGTGATTCGTGTCAGGTTTCTCTATAGCAGTGTAAAACAAGAAATTAAGACCAGAAAAGTAGTATAATAGGTCCTCTTTAAAGTCATCAGTTTTACATGCTGTTACATTAAAATCAACAAAACCACAAGGGTTCCCATATTTTTGCACAGCCAGTTTTTCACATTTTATTTAATTTCATAAAACTAAATACTGCTTTTCAAAAAATCTTTGTTTGGAAAACATCCCAGTACTTAGCTGTTCCTGGTAAATGAAAGACATACCACTTTTATCTTTTTTGTGTGAAAGCAGAGTCAATTATAATGCCGACTGAGAGGGGTTCCCAAACTTTTTCATATGACTGTATACTTTATTTTTCCCCCACAGCCATTATACTGTTATCAAAATGAGTTTGACAATTATATATTGATGGTAATCTCCCGCGTAGAGGGAATTTATTGGCATTGGAAGGGACTCACTTGCACTTGCATCAAATCGATTGATGCTTCCACAGGCAAAACGAGGCTAATAAAGGGGTTATGGATTGTGTAAGTCAATGTGTTGGTAATGGTATGGATGCATTTATGGGGACATGTTTTTTTTCATGCACACACTTGCATGTGTGCATGTGAATATGAGAGGAGGCAATCATAAAAGTGCTGGAAAATTGGAAAATCTCGGCCTGTGATCTCTAATAAGCAATGTCCCGATCAGATCTGTGCTCCTTAGATTTGCTGAAAAGGCACTTTTCGGATCGGCCCATAAAGATGCAATTTCTCGCTTAACCCTTTGGCCGCTATACACATTTCTTTACATCCCTATCTTGTTTATTTCCTTCAAGTGCTGGTTTCACTGGGTATTTGCAAAGTGGTTCACCACCTTACCCCTCCCCCGGCCTATGACACACACACACACACACACACACACACACACACACACTTAACTGAAACTTTTAATTGCTAGCAGCTCTAAATCCTCTGATCTGAGGATGGAGACAATCGGTAGTTCTTGGACTTTCAACTTCCCCCTTTTGACATAAATGATAAACTTAATAATCAAACAGCTCACAAACCAGTTGTCAGAGGTGGGGGCCTGTGTGTTTGGGAGCGTTTGTCTGTCACCAGACTTGTTGGCTTGGGATGACAGTGTTGCCGCGGAAATGAGTTCATCAGATGGGAAGCCAATGAAAGAGAACTGTCAGGGTGAGTTTGGCAGTTATGTTATGTAGGGATGTGGCAACTTGACACATCAGAAAGGGCAATTAATATGGCAAATTTCTGGAGAGTTCCGGAGCAGTTGAAAAGATTGCTGCGATTGGCAAAAATGGTTCAGAATAGTTTTTTTATCACAATGAGTTAAGTCTGACTCTGAACTCTGTGTGGCTAATAAATGAACACCAGCTTTCTGCAATCCACTGTCCATGCTCTCCTCTGGTGGTCTCCAATGTTCAACTTCAACAAACATTCAAGATGACTATCTTCACATGATGGCTTCTGACTCATGGAATTGACTCATCCCCCTCTGAATGTCCAATTGATGCACTTTCCCAAAAGGCAGCTTTGTTTTTTAGTGTCTTGCCTGGAGCACAGGCTAGTTGGGACTTCCACTCCCTGATGCTGACCCTAAAGGCCTTTGAGGGGCCTGCAGGAATGCGTGTGGGTTTGTAAGGCAGAAAAACAGAACTCAAATATTCAGCTTTCAAGTTGTACCGATGGAAAGCAAAAGGGGCATTTGAGTGTAATCATGTGTCTGCGCGAGGAGACATTGTTTATAGCATATAAACAAAGCTACGTTACAACAATACATAATACAATTTCAAACATTTGATGAAAGGTACAATTTGTTGTTTGTTGTTGTTGAAATTTGTTGTTTGTTTGTTGAAAGCCAGGGTGAAGGGGCATCTAGTAGATTGGCCCCAGGTTAAGTCAATTCTGATTGTTCTTTATCTGTGCACAGTTCTTGACGGATCACCGGTGTCTGGCTGGAAGTGTTAATGAACCCACAACACTCAGCAGGGATTCAAATAGAAAATGTGGAATCACCAGTTATATTGATGCTTTTTCTTCTTTCCTTCAATAATGGTTATCTAAGCTTAGATAATAGCCGTCTAATTCAGACACCACACAAAGTATTAACATTTTAAATTGTTTTGGCTCAAATGAAGCGTAATTTAATGATTCAAACTTTTAATTAGTCAGTGTCCCTACAGTGTTGCATGACAGGGGAGAATACTGTTACCATTTCTCCAACAATTCCTTTCGATTTGAAATTTGTTGCAGTGTACTCAGTGGTTGGATTGACCAAAAATACAAAATAATATATTTTTTTTAAAACAGTAATTTCTACAATTTAGAGGGATGAATTAACATTTTGTGGCAAGCAATTCCTGATTTTTGAATGTTAGCGTATGTATGTGTGTGTGTGTGTGTGTTTGTGTGTGTCTCTTTAACTGCATAAAGCTCTATTTTCAGTGAGCCTTAAAATATGACCTATAGGCAGCCTAAAATGAACATACAACAAGTAGGCCTGGTTGGGTTCTAATTGCTTCATTCTTACTGCAGGCTGCCTTCAGAGACCTTTGCTAGGATAGCGATAGTTAATGAGATTATCCACTACACTATCTGCCAGGGGGAAATGCTTGTGCATCATCTCTGAGATGATTAAAGGCGGTTTTGTTGATGTATTTTTGACGGGTTACAACATTCTAATCAGGATTAAAATGAACTGCGAGGTAACATGCTGTGCTTCAGGCTTGACATTTTGTGCCAGGAATATTAAGTGAGTGCACTGTTTATCTAGATCTTTGCTCCAGTAATTGCAATCAATAAGCATTTTGTACGTGCTCCAAAGCAGGGCATTTCATGAAATCCTCCAGTATTTCAGATCGATGTCATAATGCGGTGTAGCAAGGATACTAAAATTGAATAATATATAAAAAGAAAACTCAACAATTGCTGTTAGAATCATTCTAGGCACTAATATTCTAGGCACTAATATGTTTTCCCGTTGCAGCATGTAAAGACTGAACTATAAAGGTCCTATATAAATGTAGGATTGTGAAGGTATGATGTGCAAATAGTAAACTATCACAAAATTAGTATTCCAATTAAAACCCCACTAGCCTCACATTGTTTTCTGTCAACCTGATACTAGAACATTCTGTGAGTGTGTGTGTTTGTGTGTGCACACATCTGTCAGCAAGGTGTCATTGAAGTTGAAGAGCATGACATTTAAATAACGTGTCGGGCCATCTGTACCAAGTGATAACTTTATTTACTATTCATTTTAATTTTGCCTCGAAAAAATACAGGGTTGATTTCTATCTTTTTTTTTGTTTTAATCATTGGAGTAAAGCTTATTCTGCCTAATCTAAAACATGTAACATGATTGCCTTGTCAGCGGTCACATTTTCTTCTCTGTAAATTGAGTTAGATGATGGATTCCTCTTGACACAAACATCCGGCTGAATCAGAGCAAACTGAGGAGGTGAAGAGTGTCAGTGAGTCATGATCGGGAAGATATCTGATGTGTGTGTGTGTGTGTGTGTGTGTGTGTGTGTGTGTGTGTGTGTGTGTGTGTGTGTGTGTGTGTGTGTGTGTGTGTGTGTGTGTGTGTGTGTGTGTGTGTGTGTGTTTGTATTTGTGTGGCTGTGGGTGGTATTATATGAGCTGGTGGTAGTGCTGTCAGTGTAGCGGGGGGAAAAGCAAATTGTTGGTTCATCATGATTAATAAAGCCTCTTACCGTCCTCCCGGCTGTTGTGGGCAAACAAGATTGAACTTGTGTAGAGTCTTATGATTAATACACAACTAGCCACGTCAGCTGTAATATTTGTTTTTGTAGTCACCGTGTTTTTTTTTGCTGCTTCTCCTAAAGATTATCACTATCACACACTGTCAAGTAATCTGAATCCCTAACTGCTCCTCACCACCTCTGGAAGAAAGCCATAATAATGCTTTCTTACCAGTAGGCCTCTTTCTAAGGCCCGGGACAAGGCTCTGAATATACCAAGCAACTTAAAGGTAGTATATAATCATGCTATGTAAACACAGAGATTATAACCATATGTAACCGCATGCAAGCTAAAGCTATGAAGTAAAAATGTAATGAATTATGTTGTTACCATGAAATGGTTGATTGATGTATTAATGAATAATATGATTTAGAGGTACTATGATGTGTTATTATGTTAGAAGTATAGTCAGACAAGAGCTGTCAAGAGTTGGAGTGACAGGATGCGGCACAGGAAGCTGGCAGCATGCTGTATAAGCAGGTGTCAAGATAAGAATCTAAGTAGAAAGTTATTGTTGTTGCCATGAGAGAAGTAGGTAACCAAATATTGCATCTCAGCAAAAGCAGGCGGGGAGAGAGAGAGAGGGGAAGGGGTAGGCTAGCAACAGTTATTCATCATAAAATTGTGAGAGATATAAGGCAACGTTTTGCAGAGAAAGAGTCAGTTAAGCCTCGTCGGACCTCGCGGACGGAAGCAAGCAGACCTAGGATCGACCACCCCGGAAAGCAAGTTACGGACGAAATAACTTAGTTTCTGAAAAGAGCTTAGTTCCGGAAGAGACAGAGAAACAGAGCAGCAGAGACATCGCACGACTTAGAGAACTCAACACCCTTCTTCAGCTTAATCACAGAGGGCCGACCACAAGAGCGCTTAACCACTTCCAACTAGCTGAAAAGGACAATTTGGGAGAATTATTTGTTTGAATGCTCACACTGCTTGATTGAGTGAATCAAGACCGGACGACTGGGAGGTGTGGAAGGCCGAGTCTGACTAGGCTCCCCTCTCCTTGCCTCTCAGGAGAACTTTCTGAGACTTTGGACAAAGTTCTGGAGGATATCTGTGCAGTTCCCAGACCGCAGTGAAGGAGAAGTTGCTAGGTACCAAGTGACTCTCCCTCTTTCTCTCCACAACCCAACTGGACACCAATACTCCCCGCTTCAGCTTTGAGCGTAGATGGTTAGAGATTAGACGATAGAGTAGGGACCATTGTGAGAATAGCCAGTCAATATAGGTAATCATTTTTGAATCTGATTTAAGCTGTATGCCTGCCTTTAATAGCAATAAAGCATTTAATCTTCTTTTAACACGTTGTGGACCTTGGATCATTATCTTTTCTAAGGTTGTAATTTACTAGGGGAAGTGGGTTCTTACATCCACAAAAGGTTCTTATAGGTTACTTCTAGCCCTTTAAACTAAACATACCCTTATGGCCTGCTGTTCTGGCCATTAAAACCCTATCCTAGCAACTATACCAAGAGCCTGGATCATTTAGAGGAGAGCTGCCGTTAACTGATGTGACTGGTGTGGTAGTAAGACCCGAGGGCTATTCGGTCCTACTGCTGGGCCAGTGTAAGCAGGGTAGACATCAGGACAGAGGCAGTTAGAAAGCTAGGCGTGTCTCCTCACCACCAGCTTAATTATTCCTAGTTTATCCTTGAACGAGTAAGACTCTCAGGTGATAGGAATCGGACCCTTTAAACGGAGAGCTGGTACCAGAACCTCCTGTACAGGGGTAACTAGAACTCTGGGATCTAACAACACACACACTTTTGCCTCCAATAAAGACAACAGCTATTCTTGCGCCACAACTTTTTCAGTACACACATAACAGAATACTAGTGTGTATGGTAAACATTGATTCTGAAGTCAAGGAGAAACCAAATGCCATGACGTTTTTAAATAGATATCTCTTGAGGTTTACTCTGCATATGTATCTGAAATTAATTGATATTCAGTATACATATAAATACATTTTCTTCATTCTTTCTCTCTTTCACTCATACAGCAAACAAAGCAACAAATAAGAATACACTTCATTAAAGAGGTACCACTTAGTTGAGTAGCAATACAAGAGCTTTACAAAGTGTAGACATGGGAATCTAACCTACGGAGATGAATTTAAATATATATTTTCTCAAGCCAATACTATATACTATGCTACCAACATGATAAAGTCCTGTATACCTTTCTCAAGCTTTCTAGTACCATAATACGGGTATTGTCTGAAGTGTGAGTTTGATATATCCATTAAGTGACAAAAATAGGATTGAAATGTATACACCTCAGCATTACACTAAGTCCATGACATTGCAGAAATATATTTTTTTTTAGATTTCTTTATTTAAAAGGGACAGCGCACATTAATAAACATGAGCACCAAAGTTCAACATGTAAATGTGCCAGATTTAGCCATGGAGGCTAATTTTCACCTGTAGTCCCCTAGCAATATAGCATTACAAATGTCTCTTCCTGGATCTGAAGTCACGAGTGAGGCCAGCAGTAGTGAGAGCATGGGGAGGGGTTGAGTAGATGTTTTTTTAGCCAGCTAACTTTACAAGCATGTGCTTAGGACATGTTGAAATAACTCGGTTTTGTTCTAAAAGGCCAAACTGTTCTCACACAGTGTGAGCTTAGCAGCCAGAGTCGCTGCTGTACTAACACTGAGCACATGAACGGGCAACTGGTCAAAAGCCACTTTACAAACATTTAATCAGCATGATATATGTGCACATGCTGTCCCCCTGTACGGTAAACACGGACATGTGCAAACACAATTGTTTCGCAAGCCCGTTTCCCCGTAATGCAATGTTAGCACACACACACACACACACACACACACACACACACACACACACACACACACACACACACACACACACACACACACACACACACACACAGCAAAGACGTACCACAAAACACTTGTGGTAGGTCTGAGTTTATCATAGGTTCCCAACGATAAACACATTGAAAATAAACATTTCAAACATCACACACTTTATACAAAACCAAGCACTGGCAAACTCTTTGGCTGCTCTTTATAATGGGGCTCATGGTAGTATTGGTGCTGTTTCAAAGACAACTTTTATGAGAGAGGGAAATAGTCAGATCATAAAAAATGAGCAAAGAGAAATAGCAAGCAATTCAGGATGGGTCATCTGCTGGGCATGCGAGCTCATACAATGTGCTATTCTTTCTGTGCTCTACCCCCTCACCAGGACCAATTTCTATGCATTCTCAAACCGATCTCAGTATGTCTTCAGTTCAAGTCAACTGTCTTCTTCCACTTGATTTCTCTGCCCAGTACCACAAACATTCACTTCCGGCTTTTCTCTCTCTTTGTTCTTGTTGCCGTCTTTTTGTAACGCAGCTGGTAACCACATGAACATGCCAAACTCCACTGGTAGCTGCCGCAGTCACTTTGGAAGTCCCAACAGTAGCCTATTTGGGTCTAGCAGTCTTGGGTTTATTTTTACTGCTGTTTTTAAAGGCTCTGTGTTTTTTCTCCCTCTTTATCTTGCCTCCCCGTCCTGTATTTTGACCTCACCTCTTCGTTGTTCCTGAGAGGTTGGAGATTTAAAAAAATGAAACAGTTCTAAAGGCCAGTCTTGTCTCAGTACACTGTGGCTCATATGGCTGATGAAGTTAGCCCAAGTAACAAATGCAATAAAAAACAAATAATACCTGATCAACTGCTAGTCTTTTTTAGACTTTGATTTCTGGCCTCCACTGCTGGAAGTAGAATTTTTTTTGACTGTAGTTCTAAGCATGGGACTTGCTCAAATTATTAGTCAATATGTTCTATACCTCCCAGTTAATCTCTATAAGAGCTGAGTCAAGGGTGCCATGTGATTGGAGACCTGGCTGTCAGCACAGAGGGTCCTCTCTGTCACGCTTCTTTGCAGCCTGGCAAGCTTCTGTATTGAGTGATGAGTCAGACATGTAGGGTTGAGTCGGGGGGGGGGGGGGGGGGGTCAGAAATATAAAGCAGCAGTCATGTTGGCAACTCTGCAACAAGATCAAAAAACCCCAGTCAGCTGCAGGACCCAGCAAATCTCAACGCTCTTGTTTTGAAGTTTAAAGCTCGAAAAAATTTTTTTGATGATTTCATCCCGACTAGCTGCTCCTTGTGCTTTGAAATGTCTCTGCGTGACTAATCATGGGATGGTTTTGGAAACTTATTTTTCCTACAAAATTACTCATCCCGAATACTGATGTCAAAAAATTGCCTTCAACTTACAGTATGTTACTCAGAGCAGTGGTTCCCCCAACATTTTTTACCTTAAAGAGGACCTATGATGCTTTTTGACTTTTATGACCTATAAACGTTGTTATGATGATTTATAGACATGCTTAACCATACTAAATTATCAAATAATGACTTACATGCATTTCGACGTATTCCCTGCTGACCGTCTGGGGTGTCTGTGCAGAGCACTAGACACTATTCTAGCCAGTCGAGAAGTCACGTGTTCAAAGCGGTTTGACGCTTTGTAATATCGTGACGTCGCATGTAACTTGGTGTCGTCACCACGCGGATGTTTCCAGGTATAGCAATGCTGTCACTTCCCTGTTCGCGTCTGCCTCGCGCCCTTATAGGTCCATGCTCGCGCTTCCCGCCACTGAAAGTGTTCCGAAAGGAAGGTAACCAATCACAACGGAGTGGGGTTTGCAGGAGGGGGGGGAGAGGGGAGCGGAGATGGCCGAAGCACAGGCGGAGGGAGCGGAGATGGCCGAAGCACACACATTCAAGTGTTGACAGGACGTGCTGGATCGCCAAAATAAGAGAAAGAGCTTCCCGAAAATCTACATAGTTTTTTGTGATGTGATTCGTGTCAAGTTGCTCTATAGCAGTGTAAAACAAGAAATTAAGACCAGAAAAGTAGTATAATAGGTCCTCTTTAAAAGAAAGGAATGTCAACTTTAACCATGTTGTGACCAGTTCAAACAGTGCCAGTTTTGGGGGGGTGGAAACCACAACTCTCCTTTCCTGTAAATCATCTTGTGTTGTGACCTCTTTGGAGGTCTGGGGCTGCTAGGTTTTGAACCAGTGACCTAGAGTTATTGCAAACGTCAAGTCCTTTTACTATTAATGGTGGGGCTCCACGTTCATACAAACAGTCCACAGGCTGTTTTTTGAACTCCAGTTACACTAAATTTTGTCCAGGAACGTTCATGTTCAATGAATCTTTAAAGCTTTTTGTCTTGGACTTCACCTCAGGGCACGGGCACCTGCGCTTAGCTGGCCATATAACTGTCTGTGTGACGCCATGGACTGGTGAAATATGGCTGTTTATGGGCTGTGTGGTTGGGTTGGAATTACATACTATACTATGTTGGTCTCAACTGCTTTGCCACTTCTTAAGAGGTCCCAGGGTGATTTTTACCAAGACCTGGCTGGCTTATTGAGCGGTCGCAACTGTAACAGCTATATGGTTGAAGGCCCAATGGCTCGAATTACTCATGGCTATTACGCACTGAAAAACCTGTCCTCTACAGTGCAATAAAAGGTGTTACTGCATGTATGAATGGCTCCCTTCTTACCATGTGTTTGTTTTCCTATATCATTTTTTTCATGCTATCAAATAAATGTACCCGGCTTTTTTATTGGGTCAGGTCAAGTATACAATACATTTTTCGCATCATTCCCTGTTTCCAATTGGCCAATCACTCTCCTTGACAGGGTACTCCTGGGGGGAATCTAGCTTTCATACACAATAATTTAATTTAGATTTGCTTTCATTTTTATCATGTATATTTTTTCTCTTTCTTGTATTTGTTTGCAGTAACCAGAGCTCCATGTAGCAAGGCGTAGCAGCCCATCCATACTTGCGTCTGTGTTTGTTTGTGTAATCAGCGTTGTAGCAGTTGACTGGACGCGCCTTATCAGATTGTTGGGTGGATGGAGATGAAAGCTGACCCCAGCTGGAACTCTCTTTAGAAACGGAATTTACAAAATCCTTAGTGCCAAATTAAAATTAAAAGTCTGAATTTTGATTGAGACATAGTGCTCTCACTCTGCATATTTTTAAGCAGACGTTGTTGTCTACACAGTGTGCACTGGTGACAAAAAGTTACGCTTACACTTTATGGATACATAAAACCTAAACTTTTGAGTATTTGCGTTGAGTATTTGTGGTTGCAAAAAAAGCCAAGTTGCAGGCAACTAGGGTGAGTATGCCGTCTATTCTAGGTCACTGTGACCTGGGCCAGTCCTAAGGAGCGTCAGAGAGCAGGAATAGCGCCTGAGCATGGAGGGAGGGCAGTGAGTTTACCAGATTGGAAAATGATCTCCGACTAGATACAGTGTGATTCACTAAGCATAGCACATACACTAACAACGTAATCATATACTGTTATTAACTTGTACCCGGAAGGCGTTTTGATACTTATCGTTAGGGCTTTTCCAGCTGTCTATTTCTTTTTCTGTCTGCAGGCTATAGGTGGATGTCTTACGATATCTAGTTTGGCTCATCATTAGCCTATTACAGTCCTACACAGAGCCAAGCATGTTTCATTTCAATGCTACTCCAGGCTAATGAACAGGTATCGATTTATCCAACAATCACAGCAATGAGCAAAGGAGCTGAATTCATTTGGTGTAAGTGACTTGCTCTTGCCAACAAACTGCTCCTGCTGCTCCCTCTCCCTTCCTCACATCCTTTCTCTCTCTCAATCTATCTACAGTCTCTTTCATCCCTGTGGCTGTGTAAGCAAGTCTTGACATTAGCAAATCAAGTTGCAACATAGTGTAATCTATTCACTCTGCTTATCTTGGTTTCCTTGCAATTTGTTCCTCATCAAAGTTTTTTTTTTCTTTTTTTTTTGGGGGGGGTGGGGGTGTCTCAGGACATTGGGTGTCTTATTCTATACAGATTGTAATGCCCCCCTGAGGCAAATTGCTATTCAGGATACTGGGCTGTATCAATACAAATTGACTCCCTTAGATAGACTACAAGGAAAAGTACCTTCAAGCTTTAGTTGCAGGACTGATAGGGGAGCGGAACATGCATCCACAATGCCCTCGTGTGGCCAATGTTGCGTACTGAAAGTGGATACTATCTACTGTTTGGGGCATCATGACATTCTGAGCTTGAATTTTTAGAGTGAGCTGAGAGACTGACAAGGAATTAAGGCAAATATGTGTTTAACAGTATTAGTTAACTTAAACGTATTAGTTCATGCTTGTTTTTTTAAGTGCAAGAGATGGCTCACACAGAGCTTAGAGCAGGGGTGTCAAAACTTTTTTCACTGAGGGCCACATACAGAAAAATCTACGAAGGGCCGGGCCACTTTGCAAAAAATAACACATTTATCAGGACAGTTAGCTGCTCTAATGTTTAGTTTCATAGTGTCTTTGTAAATTGTAATCCTTCTTCACGGCAACACTTTCCTTGCAACTTAAACAGACACATTTCCCCTCAGAGCTGGCCCAAGCCTTCATGGGGCCCTAAGCAGAATTTGATTAGGGGGGCCCCTCTCCAATGTTAGGGCTGACCAAATTATTGACTATTGTTAGATGCCATTCAGACACCCAGTGTTTTTCTGCTATTGCCTCCAATGTCCAGCTGGGTGAAAATAGTAGCCAGCCGAGACCCCGACCCTCCTAGGGAGGTCCGGGGGTATGCCCCCCCGTGCGATTTTTTTTTAACTTTTTAAAGTGAAATGCATGAATCTGGTGCACTTTGAGAGGAAAATTAAGAGGCTTAATCTGAAGAATTTTGTATGAAAAAATTAGTTGGAGGTGTCAGATGAATTAGAAGCTATTGAAAAAGGACACATGGATTTAAAAAAAAAAAAAATAATAAAAAAATTTAAAGGGCCATATTACATTATATTTTCAAAATCGGCCGTGGGCCAATAAAAAGCGCCGTAGTTTGGACACCCCTGGCTTAGAGGTAGATCTTTATGATAATTGCCTCAAACAAACGAGAGAACAAAAGAGAACTTGGTCTTTGTCCTCGTGCAAAGGTTGGCAATGTCCACCCTCTGAAAGTGTATTTGACTTTGCATCTATGCTGAAGATCCATTTCACCAAGTTATGATAATTAAACCAATGACATAGCCATTTATACCTTTAAATGGAGGAAAGCACCCTCCACATCTACAAATCAATGTGACAATTTGTTAACATGAAAGCTTCACAAATTACAAAACGAAGAAGCTCTAGCTACGTTGCTATAGAGATAACAAACGTAAACATAGAATATGCCGTTAGCATTGAAAGCTCTAATAGTCTCTGGTGGCAGTTAAATAGATTACAATTGGAGTTGTGTGTTGGCTTTGAACAGATTCCCAGGCCCGACTGGGTCTGTGACTGGGTGTAACTGCTCCCCACCTCTCTCTGTCGCCTGCCTAGATGGACCAGCAGACGTACTTGCAGGCTGAGTCAACAGACCACACACACTCCTGGGAAAAGACTATGCAGCTCCATTAAATTGGGAGATTGGAAACAAGAACACAAGTATTTTCCGCCTTGACCTCACACGCAAATCATATGCAGACAAGCATCATTTCTTGACAAAGACAACAGTATTTTGCTGGTACGTATGCCTATCCCCAACACACCCACGCACGCGCGCGTGCACACGCACACGCACACACACACACACACACATTAATCCATGGGCCACAGCCAAAACATTTCACTTGTCGGTGCCATTCAAGGTGGCAACGGTTACATATTATTTTTTAATGATATCTGTAGATCTGTAGATCATATTTTGGAATGATAACCCTTCCTGAACAGCAGCTCTATCAGAATAATCAGATGATGAAGTTAATCTCAAGAAGATAAATTGTATTGTAGACACTGGTGAATGTCTTGGTTTAGGCTCATCAAATCAATGATTCTCAATGAGAAAAAAGGTCACAAGTTAGAAGAGAATGTGTGATGTTCTGCCTATCTTTGCAACAGTTGTGCCTGATAGTAAATCCATGGCTAGAGCTAAATGTAATCACAGAACATATGTATATTACTACATTTTAACTGTAGACCTGAGCCCAACATTGTCTCTGTCTGGAACTGGCTTGATTAATTTTTTTAAAATGTTTAAAAGCAATATACTGTGGTTGTGCTTTCAACAAGTGTTACAATTTCAAGCATCTTACATTCCTTGTGTAAACCAAGTAAGCATCTACTTCAATGATGTTACATCTACAGTAGGTGGCAGCACTAGCCCATTTAACTTCCACAGAGTAACACCAGACAACACAATGATTTCAAGGCTATAATGTGTATGCATGTATTAGGACCGAAGGGTTATGGGATCAATGTAAGAAAGGGCTACAATTAAGGGAAGACAGACAGAGGAGAGATATTAAGTAACAAAGCAAGAGCATTAGAAGAAGCATGTGAATTAATGTGGAAAGAAAGAAAGAAAGTATGAAAAAATAAATAATTAAAAAGAAAGAAAGTTTAAAGATCTAGACAGAGCGATGACTCTATCTCCCCTTTCAGCCACATGCCGAGGAGGGCATGGATAACTGAGGTCAGAGGTATGGGGGGAGCTTGAGGTGCAGTTGGTGTGTGGAAGGCAGACAAGGGCAGGCAGGGGCAAAGCCAGGAGAGTAAACTATGCCCGGGAGCGCAGACGGGTGGAGTGACCCATGATCCTCTGCAGTGGTATGACCACCTGTTTGTCTGTCTGTCTATCTGTCTGTCTGTATGTCAGTCTGACTGTCCTTCTGTCTGCCTGATATGTGCCAGAATGGTGTGATCTTGTGCTTAAAATTGACAGCTCTCTCTAATGTTAGATAAAAAACAACCATTGTGGATAAAACAAAATATATTAAAGGGGTGGGGATATGATGTTACTTACATTAAATCCATTAAATGTACTGGCTGGTTTTGCGATCACGAAAATGTCTCAATGTGTACAAAGTGTATCATAAACATGAAGATGGAAAGGAAGAAAGAGGGATGTATGGTGTCCCATCTGGTCTGTACTGTATATGCTGCCCTGTGTAAGCAAAGAGAGCTCAGTGCAAACTGTCCACTTTCAACTCAAACATTATACAGTACATTTGACTCAAGCAAGTGACAAAGGCATCCGCATGCTCAGACATACCCACATAGAAAGTGGAGTGGTGGCTTGCGAGGGTGTTGAGAGAGGGGGTCAGGGATCACACTCTGTTGCCTCAAAGGGCATGCGGGAGCACAACTCACACCCAGCCTCTGCCATGAACACACACACACACACACACAATCAGAGATGGTCCTCAGAAACTCAGTAATATGGATTTGAGAGCATTTTGTAGAGATATATGGTGGCAGTTCAAACTTCAACTCAACACCAGCATAACATATATAGGATTATAGACTGTAATGTTGTGCAAACTGCTGTTTAGGTCAAGGAGTAGGTGAGTGAGAGAGAGAGAGAGATAGAGCGAGAGAGAGAGAGAGAGAGAGAGACACTGGATGTTCTGCAAGCAGTGAAAAGAGGGGGGAGAGGTTAGGGAAGCTATTATCCAAATGAAATCAGGCAGATGGTAGCATTGACAAACACATGGCCATAATGGCTGTGTTGGCAGAAATCCCAGCCATAACTATAATGTTTGTCATAATGAAGCATTTCTGTCAATCACAACTTTCAAATCATACACATGACTACAGTACAGGTCAGTCAAATGTGTCTCTAGAGTGACAATGAGTGACAGTCAATGACCGTGTAACATGTGTAGTGGTAGTTTGAAGCTATAGGAAAGTCACTATCTTGAATGTGTAACTATATAACAAACAGTAGGTGCTACTTATGTTTGTGGCCTTGTCATCTTCTCCAAACAAAGGCCAACCATTGTTTGCACTTCCTTGCTGTCCATCTCTTGTTCTTGTTCAAATTTGAGGCTGCATTTGTTTAAGTCACACACACATTTTCAGACTACTGTTCTCCAAATGGTTTTACAATCATAGAAAGTAAGCCTGGTAAATCACATCAATTAACACATTATTGACGGTGCATTTGGCTTTGGGATGACTCTGTCAACCTGATGAACCAGCCAGTATTATCTAACAATGATGACCATGCACATGCACTTTGTGTGCAATGTATTATTAATGGACCCTTTATTTATCTCATTTGTGCCAACAAAAAAATGAATCAGATGTTTGGCCCTAGTGCTGACACACACACACACGCACACACACACACACACACACACACACACACACACACACACACACACACACACACACACACACACACACACACACCAGAATGCTTGCCAGAGTACAGCTAAAAGATAATGATTCCCATCTCAAAGGGGCCAGATCTAGTCTAACCTCAAATCTGGCAGCCATATCTGTGCACACTATGAGCCAGAACTAGAACATTTGGCTATTCAGTGCATCGTTATTCAGACTGACCCAAGATGGCTATGATATAACCCATACTCCCCTATACTTTTGACTTATGTAACTTCAAATACAGTTTTTAGCAAAATATCTAATATGTTCAGTTCTGAGTAAAGTGAACAGGGTGGAGTTAAGGTCTAGGGTTAAGCACACAAAACAAATACTAGAAAAAGCTTTTTTGAAAGTATTGCTGCAACATATATTTTGTTTAAATAAGCAATAATTGGCGAGTTGGTAAGAAATGTATGTGTTTGTGTTTGGGAACAGGGTAAAGTGTATAACGATGTATGAAGGTGGCGGAGGGTGGGAGGGTTGGGGGACTTCCCCTTCATCCTGTAGCTCTTCCGTGCGGAGGCCGCATTCCCAGCACCACTCAGGGGGCTCCAGTGAGCAAGCCACGACACCAAACCCACACGGAATTCTAGGAACGTTTTCCCTGTGGTTTCAGGTTACCACATACACACATTGAGCACAGATCACAGGCACACACACACAACACCCTCCACAGTAGTGAACTGTACTTTTGTTGTTTGTACAGAGTTGGTTTTGTTAGCTTACCCCTCTCTCCTCCCATGCCTGTCAGTCATTTTAATGTTAAACTCACATATTTATCCATTGGATTGGACAACAATTTGGATTTAAGCTTAAACTTGAAATTAGATTCACCTCAGTCCGCTTGTTCAGAGTCTCACATTGATGGTAAATACCACACACTGGAAAGTTAAAACTGGTACACATACGTAAACACTAAAACCTGACAGGGAATCTTGCCAATGCTCTGTATGGACCCCCAAAGTTAGACTTATAGATAAACGTTGTATCACACAAAATCCCATGCTCAAATCAGAAAATAACGTACACTCAATCAAGCTCTAACTGACATTTGTAAAGTCTGCTGTATCACCTGGGAAAAAGGATAACGGTCCCTAAAAATAGTCATGACAGAGTGAGAGAGGTTCAGCTCTAAAAGTCAGATGTGATCATGTTGTTTGAGTGCTGATGTGTGTCGGGTCGAGTGTGTAAATGTGTTGTGTATTGAGAGTGTGTGCTGCTGTCTGTGGCACACAGAAATAGTATGGTGGTCTGTTAGGCCATAATCCCGTGTCCGCACATCTACAGAACAAGCTGTGTGTTTGGATCAAAGCAGTGGTTTGAAAGTGGATTTTCTTTCCCCTTTGAAGAGTGTTAAAATGAAAACTGAACTGAGTGAGCCAGTGTGACTGATATGGTTAGAGTCAAATACAGTATATGAAGCCTTTCACATACCATTGGGGGCTGTATTATTTGAGAACTAGTTTTGTTTATTTTGAGGTTTGGTTTATGTGCCATCAATCAAATTCCCCATTCTAGAAAATTAGAAGTCAAAAGAGGCATCTAGTATAGAAATGTAACAACAGAAATTAAACAGAATTTCCTTTACAAAGTTCATTAGGAACCAGACTGTGGCCAAAGGCAGAGACATCTCTCACATTGCGACACTATGATAGGCATCGCAGAGCGTGTGCCAAGAAACAACCAGCACTTCACTGCATAGCTGGGGTGTCTTCCAAGAGCAATTTTATGACACAATATAAAATTGCCTCTAAAATGCAGGGATCATCCTGAAGGACTCATCCTTGACTGTTTCTATGACACGTAATATTTTGGGCGGTGTGGTGTTTATGTGTGCAATTGCATTTAATCAATGTTGCTGACATCAAGGAGGAGACATTTTTTAGAGTTTTGTCCTTCGTGCACTGGAGGGGTATGTCAGAAGGTGTGTCATACTGATATAAACAATCTCAACAACCCTCTCACAACACACACACCATACACAGACCACTATTGGCTGGCAACCAGACACGCTAGCCATGAGGACTTCAAACAGGCTCATAGAGGCAATTAAGCAACAAAGACAGAGGGCTCTCCTAAAGCCACTGTTTCCTCCTGCCACAGGACCTATATCCCTATTTTTTTCTTCATTCATCCATCACTTTGCCTTCCCTTCTATCCATTCTTTTTTCATACACACGTTCCCCTCCCAAGCATGTATATATCCCTTTGTTTCTCATCCTCATCTCCTGCTATGAGTTTGATGCCTTGCCAATGGGCAGGCACCGCGGTTAGTGGGCACACTATGTCTACCTCGCCCAGTAGGACCAGCTCCAGTAAAACATGCCAGTCTATTGTGGTATTTTAATTATATTAGCTCAACCCACTCCACCAGGCTGGACTGACAACAGAAGGGACTGTGTGTCCCCTCTGGAAAAGTGACGTTAGTACGAAGACTGAAAGGAAATTTCACAAACATACAATATGCACAAGGCACACCATAAAATCCAAACTTGAGGAGGCTGAAACACATAAACACTCTTGCCTCAAGAGGCATGTTGAGTCCCAGATTGGCAAGTAATTGCACAGTGAGGCCAACAACAGCCCATTTGCTCACACACCATCTACACAAACTCTTATTCTAAACTCGCTTTCCCATTTTATATTGTAAACTGCAACAAATTTAGACCATAACTGCAAACTAATTTTAGTTTGATTATCGATGTTGTTTACACTTTCTCTCACGCACACACACACACACACACACACACACACACACACACACACACCAACGATGCAGGCTCAAAGAAAGAAAATTCTAAGCAATGTAGTAATGTACAGCCAGTCATGTTTAGGACCCGGCAGCAGCAAGGGTTATGGGAAAGGGATGGGCTAGTGAATCAGGGCTATGAAGAAACAGAAGAGAAGGATTGTGGAGGAGGGCCAGTGGAAGGAATGGGAGTTTAGTCGCAAAATGCAAATGGGAGGTTAAAGGGTAAGTGTAAGGGTAGGGAAAAATGAAAGAATGTGAAGTTTATATTCCATAACTTTTCATTACTGTTTTCATGACTCTACTGTACCACCAATCCATCATGTCTGTCTCTATGTCTTAAAAATATGTCCTCATACGTCTGCTGGTGTTTTGCTGCTACAACAAGAGAAAGCCCTTAGCTACACATATACAGCACACACAGGCTCTCAGCAGGGAATGTCCTTCCTCTCAATATAGTAATTAATTCATTGTCCCCTCTGCTAGGATTTCATTTTCCAATTCCCTTGCATTTCTCAAACTGAGCTCCTCCGACCCCAAGAGACAGACACAGAGAAGGCAGGGAAGAAAACTGGAAAAGGAGGAGAGAAAGTGAGTGAACTAAATGGAGGGGGTGAGGACTTTGCCCAGTGCAGTGCTCTCTCCCTGCTTCTCCCTGCAATAACACAATGGATTCCAGATGTCAAAATGATAAACAAATGAATTGTCATAACCTCATAAAAATGCAAGGCATTCAGAAGCACTCACACGTTGCTATATTGTCTGTGGCCTACCCCCCCCCCCCCCCCTGAGCTAATCCAAAACTTTAGAATCAGCCCAGAAGTACAAGTGATAAGTTAATCATTCTTGTTCAAGAACACAAACACAAACACACACACACACACACACTATGGACATGTTTTACACACCCACATGAGCATACAGCCCCTCCTGTAAAGATCACATCCCTATATTTTTCCTCCGAACAGAATAGACACACAGTACAACAATGCAAAATTAATCCCTACAGTGTTTTTGGGTCGGAGAAAATGTGATGAAGTCCCAGAATCCATCTAAATCATCTCTTAGCACTTTGCACTGGAGAGTTATAGGCTAAGCTCCAACAGGATAAGTCCTTCATTCACTCCTCTCTATTTCTTTTACTTCTTTTCTATTATACCATCGGTGCAGAATGTTCGTGGCAGAAGTTCAAATCATTTAATCAACCATAACTTTTTCAATCCAGATAGTGTTACCACTGTTTGCTTCCATGGTTCCTGGAGTTTACTTTGACCATTGAAATTGGATCGCTGTGCTGTGTGAGTCGCGTCTGAAATTGTACGTATTTCGGCATTGAAGTCAAATGCTGCAATTTTATTTAGATTAAACGCACAACAGGTCTTTACTGTCAGTGGTCAGATAACACGTCATCATTTTTCACTCTTTCCAGGAGGATGCAATTTATTAGTTTCCACTTCTGCGCCACCTGCGAGCCTGGTATTACACCCGATTTGCTGCTTCACATAAAATAATACAATGATGGGTGGAGGTTGAGACACTTTCATAGTCTATGAAGTCTAAATGTGTGCCGGTTGAAAAAGTATGCCAGTAATTGATCTAGATTCCTGTGTGCAGTCTGGCCTTAACCTAGTGTTACCCATTTACTTATCACCAATTCCTCTGTTCAATGTAGTTTGCTGCACCTACAGTGCACCTTTTTGCAGGATCCTAACATGATGCAAAAAATTGCACTTACATGTTTCGCCTACATGTAGCACTTACATGTGGCACTTTGCAGGCTGGCTTACTTGAAGCGTATGTACTGACGTGATTATTGCTGTTCTGAGTGTGTACCTTCATGGTTGAATGCACTTATTTGAAATCGCTTTGCATACAAGTGTCAGCTAAATGCAATGCAATGTAATGATCTCTAATCTCTTGTTACTGACTGATTATGGAGCTCACTTATGCCCTCTTGATTGTCTATCCCTACCCAATTATGTTGGTCCATGTCTGGGAGAAATTTAGCAAAAGGTTATATTCTAATGAGAGTCTCATTGAGATCACAATACCTCCTCATGTGTTTTTAGTCAACAGGCTAATCAAGGTCCTTATTAATGCCATAACAGTGGCTATAGCCTACAGCGTTGTTTCATAACCTGCAAACACTATCTTTAAGTGTATGTGTCAGAAATGTTTTAAAAGGGAAAGAAAGAGGCCTGGTAATAACCACTGGTAAAGTGAAGAGAGATGGCGATGAGTTATTTCAGTGTTACAGGTTTACTACAATGGGTTTACTGTAACTGGCTACCTCTAAAAAAATTAGGCGATCTTATCTTTCTGAAAAAATGGTGCGAAGTATTCACACATGTGACGCAGTAAATGTTCAGAGATGCTTGAACACATGCCAACATGCACATTTAGTTGTAAGTACAACTGCTTGCCCCCTGCTCGCCCCTCTGTCGTCAGATGCTGCATAAAGAGAGCAAAGGAATTTCAATCCCCGATGCCTTTGATGTGCTTTGAAGTATTACAACATATAAGTGTCTGTGCGTGTGTGTGTGTGTATGTGTGTGTGTGTTTTCTCACATGTGGATGTGCGTCTCTTTGTTCGGAGCACAGTGTGATTGTGTCTAAATGAATAACTCCTCCAGCTGTTGAATTACATATGGATCCCGTGTGGATTGATACGCAAGTGTTTGGCCTTTATGTGTCTCTGCCCTCCTGTGCGTTGGGGAAAACCCACCAAGCCCCTCAAAGGCTTTGTGTGACCACCACACAGGAAGTTAAACTATGACACAGTTTAACACCATAGCAGCTCAACTGTCCCCTTTCCACCATACTTTGCTATTTTTTTTGCCTGTCACTATTTATCCTCTAGGAATGTATCAAGAACCAATATTGGTTGATGCCAAAATTTAAAAAATGTCACATTCGTTTTATTTACAGTACCATACCTTAAGTACCAGGGATGCAATTTTACGCCTGCGTAATGCTTATAGTGGTTACTTAAAGGCTGAATGCCAATGTTATTTTTTGTCATGTTAAAAGGTTTTTTATAAAGTGTATGCTGAATCACATGCCATGGGATTAATTGTTTGTTTTTGTTGTATAACCTTGGTATTGAATGGGGTATTGAGAATCGTGGAATTTCACTGGTATTGGAATTAAATATAAATTTTTTTAGTATTGTGACATGACATCCCTATTATCCTCGTCCCATCTCCTTTGCTGCTTGCTCTCGTGCGACTTTCCCAGGGCATGGTGTGAGTGGGCAGTGGCAGTAGTAGTGGCAGAGATGTCCAAGTCTTTCCCATGCAGCCTCATAGGAGGGTCTTTGTTTCCCCTCAAGGCTTTGGGGGTCCCCGCGGCAGGGCTGTGCCCCACTCCAATGACTCTACAATGGGTCTTTATGCTGCCAAGGCCCCCTCCACACACACACACATCACTCCATCATGCTTCCCTCACCAGGGGCACAGGGAGGCACAGGGGCACCACGGCACCAAAAACGCCAACCCTTTTCATGCCCTACCTCTCTCTCTCTCTCTCTCTCTCTCTCTCTCTCTCTCTCTCTCTCTCTCTCTCTCTCTCTCTCTCTCTCTCTCTCTCATGCCAACAGAGTCTGATGTAGTGAAAGAGGTTTGCTGGATAACCACAGGCCAATCTGAGCAGTTTATGTATGAGTGGTGCCAAATGTTTCAGTAGTACAGTACTGTTTTCTTACTCAACCGATGAATACTTGACACCACACGCAAAGACCCGGCTCTCACCAGGGAGGGTGTGATAATACGCCATTACAAGCCATTAGCACTGTTGTTGAAAAACCATTGGCCCTTTTCGAGTGAACACACACACACACACACACACACAAAGGACTTGCTTTAATTAAATACAGTTTTTACCAACTCATATACTCCTGATTGTCGACTTAACACATAAATAGGTGGCTTGCTAAAATTTTCTCAGATACTTGCAGATCCTACAGCTTAATGGTAGGAAAGTACTCTGAGCCAGGACATGAAGATGAGAAAAGAGGAGAGGAGAGACAAGAAGAGAAGCAAATATATATATAAGCTATCTAAAGCCTGACGTATCCGTATTAAAGTCTCAGACAAAACGCTTTTGGACAACATTAAGGGTCTTTTCGGAATCTTTAGACATTTGTTCATGTGACTAATGTCTTCACGTGGACTCATGTAAAGCATTATGGATGGCTTAATCCAACACAAAGGACAATTGCCAAAGGATTCTGACAAACACGGGGTGAATCATGGGGGAAAAGACATCCCCGGACCTCTGTTTTTCCACTGTCAGGGCCAATACTCGCCGTGCCAACAGCCCAGGGTTGCCATGGTAATGAGAGCCAGTTTAGGGCCACCGCAGAAGAAGGGGAGCATAACCTTGTCATAATTGGGCACACTGCGCATTCTAGAACGTTCAAGAAAACAGATCCAGCAGCAAGGGGAATCAGTTACACTCATACTGACTCATACTGGCTCAGTGAACGTGCATCAATTCTCTGTTCTCTTCTCATGCCGACTGAGAAAAGCACATATCCACACAAACACGCACGCACACGCACAAACACGCACACACACACTGAGAGATGCAACCCAACCATAAGCAGGAGAAAGGGTTCCAGGGCCACACCTAAATCAGCACAAAATAAAAACCTTGTCTACATCATAAAGACCCAGAATGGGGTAAAAAAAAGTGCGTAGAAAGGCACAGATAGCAACTCATTAACTGACACGAACACAAAGGGAGAAGAGAGCCTAGCAACTATTTGTTCTGCCTGCATTCACTCAACATGGAGATAGATTTAATGACTTCCTTATTTCCCCATTGATTAACAACAGCCAGCCACACTGGCTCACAATTCACAAACTTGACAATATCCTGCACTAGCATAGCACCAGCACATACACAGAGGGTATTTCATATACTCCTCAAGGCAACGTGTATTCAACAAGTTATTAAATCTAAGGTGAAACTGGATGACCTGTCTGAAACGATGCATCAAAGCCAGCATCTATAGTGTCATCTGTACAAAATGAAAGTTCTTATCTCCCAAACTCCAATGCTGCCAAAAAAACATGTTTATGCAACAGTTGGCTCTAGCAAAGTAGTATTACGAGATTTTATAACTTTGCCAAAATCCTGAGGAACAAACCCCCTCTCACAGCGGAAAGGCGAAATACCAAAATAAATGAATGTTCGCTTACTCTTATTAAATCTGTAAAGAACAATGGATTTTGGGGCGTATAGGGGTTCAGCTGAAGGGGATTTAAATTGAAAAATCGAACATTTTGTAGTTCAAAAATATAGGAACAACTTTCTAAAAAATATCCAATTCTGCCAGGTTCTGGTTTGTTTTTTATGTATTTTTATGCCGAGAATCTACCATCGATAATGTGCATGTCTGAGAGGAAATGAATGTCTCATCAATACTTGACATATTAGAGATGTTAGTGTTTATCTCACCTCTCTACCACATTGTCTCCGCTCCAGCACGTGGTGTCCTCCACTACATTCTCCCCTTCACACAGCATCTCTGGCAACGCTGCAAAGAAAGACTTGTAGCGCTGCAGGTACATCAAGAACTCCCTTAGGAAAAAGCAGACACACAGGGAAAGGACACTTGTGAAAACACACCATGTATCTATTGCTGTTTTGAATTGTTTTGTTTTTTAAAACATATAATTGAGGAATGCATTGTGTGTCTGGCAACATTTTTTGTTTGGTTGGTGGTGGACCCACTTCTCAATACTTTGGTAACACACCACCAAGAATATTCAACAATTCATGCATGTGACAAAAGGCATGTGATTTTCGATTGGCATTGAATGTTACCACTTCACTAAGTCAGCACATTTTTCTCAATTCTGTTGTGCGGTTAAGTGCTTGTTTTCTGCGGATTTGCAAACACATGTTATGGATAGAGACACTGTCATCTCAAAAAACAATGGCACACTACTTTGATCGGACACATGTTGTTGCCACCAATGAGGCAGATCAAAAGTGGGCGGGGGGCATGAGAGGTTATGGGCTAATTTGGCAGTGTCGAGAACCATACATGATAAATACATCAGGCATCTAAAAAAATATATATAATCAACCGTTAAAAGTAAATTAAATGACACGGGTGTCAATAGCAGTAACAATATGAGATGCCATTACTAGATGAAGTGTGTGAGAGATTGGAAGAAATAAGACGCTTGGGTTCATGCTTACCTAGAGAGCGTTCTCAGACTATGTTTATTGTTCTTGGAGGGTTTCAGGGGGAACGAGCTGGGAATGATGGGAGTTGGAGTCCAGGGGAGATTGTTGCAAGCAAGGAGGATGCAGTGATGTGAAAGGGGGAGGGGGCAAGGGGAGGGGGGGTGAGAGAAAGAAAAAAGAAACAAAAGGATGACATGACAAGACACGTAGGGAGGATGGAGAAAAGACAGTCAGTTGACCCTGGAAGAGAGCGATTAATCATGCACATGCAGAGATTGGCCATGGCACACATTACAGTTTTTTTCGATCGCTAAACCACAGTGGGCACAACTGTAGCTCAATGTGCAAAACTCTAACTACAGTCTGCACTACCAACAGTCACTGGAGCTGAACAGTTCACTTCACCTGCAAAACAGGTTCAGTGCCGCAAACACTATGAACCAGCCTCATTGAGATAACACACACTGTCACTCAGAACATGCTCAGAGTACAAACACTAGCATCAAACCCCAATACACAAATTACAAACTTTTAACCTTTATAGTTTGAATAATTTGAGTTATTTCACACAAATTACGCAAGATTTTCTTTGATGAAAGGGTGAAATTCTTTCATATGAAATTGTTTATTTTATAACATACCAGTTTTTTTAGGAAAACAAAAATAAATGAAAATCAGAAGTTTGCTTCAATGATACACATTTTGTATATTTTATTGAAAACATTTCCAAATGTAGTATTTGTGTAAATATTATATAATTGTAATACAGAAATCAATTACTGTAATGTTGTCATTTACTGTAAGGATGCAACTCTAAGCAGTTTGTTTGCTGGAAAATTTCGTATTACAGATGCAACTTTAGATTTTTGCAGATTGGGTTGCACTCTCAACCCTGCCTCTCTCAATGAGAGACCATTATTCACAACAGGGTTTTCAGTGTAGCCCTTACTGTATTTCATCAAACATTACAGCTCTATGTCTTCTAGGTCTTCCTCCACACATCCACTCTCACTGCCACTCTTCTCCCTCCAACAACATGTCTTCCTTGGTCCATTTCCAAAAAAATATATATTTTTGAGCTTTCCCTTTATACTGTATATATGTTCACTAACAAGTCTAAAACAAGACATCTTAGTTTTTCAGTTGAAATTGCAATCCGCAGTGTTTGAAATGGCATTCATTCTGTTTTGAATGTGTGGTTTACAGTTGTGGCAGTAGTGTGTTAGTGTTTGAAAAAAAGGGCTGGAAATCCACAGTGTTGTGCAGGCTGTGGTCAAGCCATGAGATAGGTGTGTAGAGTTTTGAAAATTGTGTTTAATCAATGAAAAACAAGCCACAGTTTGGTCCGAATGAACCGCTGCACTGCATACTATTGTTTGAGTTTTGCACATGTCGCCCCAGTTGTGCCCACTGCGGTTTAGCAATCGAAAAAAACTGTAATAGACAAATGAATAGATAAACCATTTCTCCCCCAGACCACACCGACAATAAAACAGACCCTGTATCTAGGGTTGCAAAGGGGTGGAAACTTTCCAAGGGAACATTCCCTCTGGAATTTTGGGAATATTCAAAATTGGGAATTATAGGAATTAACTAGGTGGCGGTAATTTAAATTATCTGTTTCATATCCAAACATAATCTAAAGCATTATGTTTTGTGATCAATCACTGTTAAAGCCTCTGTAAACCTGGCCTAGTAAAATATATGATATCAAGTTGGGTGTCTCAATAAGCCTTTAAAAAAATAGATTTGAAATTAAATGTTCATGAATATTATACAACTTAGTTGAAAAAACTGCTTTTTACTGTCTAGAACGTTTGCCAGGAGTAACATAACATAGTTAGAAGGATTTAGTGCATTTGGGTTCCTCTAAATTTTGTAAATTCCTGTTGATTCCCCAAATTCCAGTTAATTCCCATGGAAAGTTTCCAACTTTGAAAATTCCTAGGATTTTGCAACCCTACCTGTATGTAATGTAGATGTTAAGGCAGAAAACAAACACACAAGCAAACATCTGCCTATGTGCAAAACAGTTGAGTATTCACAAGAAAGCCAAAAAAAAGATCTGCTGAGCCTCTGGATTCATATTTATTCCCCATTAAAACGAAACGTAAATGTTGCTTTACTCTATCATGTTTCATATTTTTTCAGCAGTAGACTATACTCTCTTTACTGCAGTGGGTGAAGGCATGTCTCTGAAGAGGTCAGTGCTCACATGTGCTCCGGTCTGTATTGGCAGCAGGCAGGGAGCTGGATTGTGTTGCCATGAATGGCGGTGGCAGTGCCAGCCCAGACCTGTCAGCTAGGCTGGCATCAGTGCAGTGATTCATGGTTTGGGGCAAGGTCAGGCAGGCAATGCTGCGAGTGTGTTTGTGTGTGTCTGTGTGTGCGTGTTCCTGAGTGGGGTGCTATTTAAGCTGAGGCCGGCTGGTGTACAGAGTTGGTGGTATGGACGTCTGGGTAAACAGGAAATTGTTGGTCCGTCAAGATTAATCTTACCCACACTCCCCCTCTCGTGGCAAATCGCTGCCAACTGCTGTGGGCATGGGATGGCTGCTATAGAGGCCAGGTGGAGGCTTTTACTATGTTTGTGTGTGTGTGTGTGTGTGTATAGCCATATGAAGAAAGAGAGAAGTGATGGCAGCTGAGAATATACATTGGCCTACCCCTTATGCTATGTCATAAAACAACTTGACCAGTTTTAATTTAATTCAGATCTCCTTTTACATCTAGCTGACAAAATAGCAAAAGAAGCAGCAGTTGAATATTTGCCAGAAAAAAAAGAGCCATATAGAGTTTACAACAGGCAGGTCGTAAACTTCAAAGTTAAATTCATTGCTTTGTCGTTACCTCCTCAAGTGGGCTAACTGGCCCCGCCACTGCTCTGGTAGAGGCTGGGAGGGGGCAACAGATGGAAGAGGAGAATCTGAGGTCGCGGTAAAAGTTGTGACCTCTGGGCTTGTAGGCTGAATGCCTGCTGTAGGTTCACCAGTAGACAGGCCACACACCTTGTCCACCTGTGGGAAGGATAGAGCAAACACACACACACACACACAGACACACACACACACACACACACACACACCTGTTATGCTATGAAAACATATAACAGCATGGGTGGAGCTGTACACCAATTGACACCTGCACAGTTGAAATGTGAATATATATCTTAAGTATTCATAAGGTGAGCCATGCCATACATTTCAGATGATGAATGTCTACATTTCAATTGAACGACTGCAGGATAAAGACAAATTTAAAGAATTATGGAGCAGAGGATGTCAGTAATGGACAAGAAGGAAAAAACGGTGGGGTTTTGAAGTGAGGGACGGGATGAAAGAAAACAGTGTGATGAGTGAGTAGTTGTCAGGAGGGCTGACAGTAAATGCAGAACATTCCATTACCTCATGGATGTTAATATATATGCGTGCACTGCAGAGTTGGCAGTGATGGTGAGTATATCCCAGTATAGGCTATTCAAGCAAGTGGTGGAGGAGGAGGAGACAGCGGGGTCAGGAGAACGGAAGGGGCGTGTGCTTGAAAACTGAGAGCTAAAATCGATGACATCTCATTGGCTTAAAAGCCTCTGGCCAGTGTTATTAAGTGATCCTCAATTAACTGCAGAGAGAGAGAGAGAGAGAGAGAGACAGAGACAGAGAGAGAGAGAGAGAGAGAGAGAGACTGTGTAATGGCTTTTTCAACGCTGGACTGAGAAACTCCTTAGAGTGATCAATTTATATGCACTGCTTTGTCTAGAGAGGAATGAGTCATTGAACAGTGTAAGGGCGTCCAACAGCAATACGTAATATTTACGATATGCATCCCTGATTAAGAAAAGGAAGCCTTAATAGTGAGAAGCAGCAAGAATTATTGAGTTACACTTTCTTGAAGCTGGGTTGCCTGTTTTAAAACGCACACTTCAAAAAATTTTTAGAACAAATGTAATTCGCTGTTATCATTAACTTCATTGTTTTTAAATGGCCTGATCATTTTAAAATCACAAATCAAAAGAGATTTACAGTGATCTTTTACAACTCGTAAACCTAGAGAACAATGACTTACAATATATAAAAAATCTGAAATTGGTCGGGCTTTATATAGCGCTGCATTAACCAATCTATTTAACACTCCAGTGATCAACTCTGAAACTAATCTTGACAATCTGCTCTGGACCTCCCTAAAAGACACACACGCACGCACGCGCGCGCACGCACGCACACACACACACACACACACACACACACACACACACACACACACACACACACACACACACACACACACACACACACACACACACACACACACACACACACACACACACACACACACACACACACACACACACACACACACACACACACACACACACACACACACACACACACAGCAAGGCAAGGCAATTGCTCAAACTTTCTCATTCACATCAAACACACAGTGTTAAAGGACAGCCTGAGAGGGGGCCCCGGAACAATGGAATGCACAAACAAATACATAAACTTCCTTTGAAAGGGGAACTGGCAAGCATCTGTGTTTAAATGGTTGGTTGAAGAGGTGTGTCCTCTAACTTGCTCGGAAGAGTTTGGATAAGTCAGTCCGCCTGGAAGCAGCTGAAATATGTGTGAACGGTCACAAAATGTGTCTTGCCACCAGCCGGCTAAAAATATACATGCTCTCTCCACGATGAGGCAAATCTGTCATCTCATGTGCCTTGTAAACAGAGTTTATAAAAGGTTTGACATAACAGCCTTGCTATTCTTGAGCAGTGGGATTGTCAAGGGCTCAGGAATCCAAGCAAGATGCTTTTCTAACTGCATAGCTAACTCTACCTGAACATATTTCATGTTTGTGCACTGTGCACTACCCTCCTAACTTCGGCCTTTTTTTCCTCCTACTTTAGCTGAACTGCATTCTACTCTTAGATGGTCTTTTAGGCAGACGCTGTGCCACGGGGATGGTGATTTTATTGTAATAACCTTTACTCCCTTCGGACCAATAAAAAATGCTCACATGTGGTAGAGCAGCTCACAGTCACACATGCATAGTGCCCCCCACATACACATGCAAACATGCCACCCACACGCACACACACGCACACACACACACACACACACACACACACACACACACACACACACACACACACACACACACACACACACACACACACACACACACTACATTGTGGCAGTGAGAAAAGATAGAACATAACAACTGTTTTGTCCATAAAGCCTTTCAGCACACTAAGCCACATGCTCTTTGCATGTGCTTCAATACTTCTGCAGGCAATAACTGTTTTATTCATTTGCATACCGTCTGCACAACATAGTGTGTTCAGACATTAATTACAATAATTGTACAGTTCAAACCCGTAAAATGGATAATTTAATGAAACAAAGTTAGCCAAATAATATTGTCTGAGCAAGGTTAATGGCAAATAAGGACATTCTAAAATGAGCAGTTTAGTCTGTATTTTGTTGACGGCCCAGCATGTCAACATTGCTCAGTCCAGCTTCATCAAAACTGCCAACAATTTGTTGTTTGTAGCAACACATTCAATCAGTAACAAAGCTGTTAATTCCAAGGAGTGGTAAAGCTATTAATGTCAAGGCTGATTCATTTTAGCATTCACACGTGCTTAAACCTGTTTATAAACTACAGTAAATGTATAAATATTGTATATTATACTATAACCACTTGTCCAATATGGCAGATGTTCAAGTGAACCATATGCCCCTTCCTTATTTAGCCAAAAAATACCTTTCTGCTACATAAATTCCAGAGATTCAAAACACATATTTTAAGACAGCATACAGCCCCCACGACATCATGCCCAGGTTACTGCATTTGGGAGGTCCACTGTACTTTGGTATGAAAGAGAGAGTGTTTGTTTATATGAAAGTGGTGAAGCTGGCAAGCTGTGCAATACGGCAGGTGTGCAATGGGCTGAGCAGAAACGAGACAGAGGTCAGTAACAGTTGTTATTGTTAAGGAAATATTTATAATGTGTTTTTTTCTTTCGTTCTTATTTCACTTCATTCTGGCCTTTCGGTCAGGAGTACTATCAAAAGTCCATCCTGGTAAATACATGTTAAAATAAAAGAGGAACAACAAAATACTGCTAATGACACTTGAGCAAATATGAGCACACCATAACACTGTTACGTGTCATGCCAAGAATTGAACTGAGCAGGAAAAAAGCATACTGGGCTGCCTGTAAATATTTGTTTGCTGCTACTTATGGGCAGCCAAATAGAGTTTCACATTTAGTTTTAAATACTTTTCATGAGAACAAACACAATTCAAATCGGCACCTGAAAAACAACCAAAAAGCTACAGGTTATCATTGCTCTGGTGAATGGAAGATCGAGGCAGGATCTAATCAAGTCATTGGGAACACGCTAAAGTTTTCAATCCAGTACCATTCCTCGCCTGCCTTTGTATTGACACTTTGCTATTTTTCCGAGACCAAAAATGTAAACATCTGTAAAATATGAACATCAAGAGGGGGTCACTTGCAGTTCTGTTTGTATTACCCTTATTATTTTCACAACCAAAACCACTGAGAAGAGGCTAAAAATGTGCTACTTTTGAAGAGGCCAGAGGATATTGGAGAAAGGCCTGCATTTAAAAAAAAAACCCTGAAACAAATCATTCTTGTGCCTTACTAAGCACACAACAATATAAACAGAACACCAAGTCTTCGTAGGGAAAATAAACAGTATCCTCGTAACGGATCCTCTTGAGAAATGTAGACAGGCTCTTATAGGTTGGATCTTGTGTCTACACAATCCTGAGGGCCAATCAGACGACAGTTTGAATGATGAAATGGTCTAGTACACGGCCATAAATCAATTATCTCGTGACCTGATGATGGCGTGAGAATGAAAATCCCATTTGGGCACAGCATGAGTACTGGGTGTGTGTGTGTGTGTGTGTGTGTGTGTGTGTGTGTGTGTGTGTGTGTGTGTATGTGAACACCTGTTTGTCCTTGTTACACCTTCACAATTTCAGCTATTTTGTGGAGCATTCCTAATGTGATTGCCTGAGGACAGAGACTGATGGAGGGTGCAGATTGGTGGGATGCATGCTGTCCAGATGGGAAGACTTTAGGGAAATACAAAACACGTATTCTATTTGCATTTGCATTGGAGCTAGCCAATTCAATGTGATTTCTATTGGTGAAGACAGGATGCACCAGTGTCTTTACAACGTAGCTGTTAGTCCACTAAAACTATTCATTTATTATTTGTTACTTTACAAAAAAGTGTGTACCAGGATCTGTTTTATCGTCTTAAAAAACAATCAATGTGTGTTTGTGTGTAATGCCCATATCATGATGAGGCAAGTGAGTGTAATAAGAGTGCAGCAAGAGAATTAGCTCCAAGCTAACCAAGTCCAGGGCCATCCCTCCTCTAGGGGAGTATTGGCTTACAGATAGCAGCAGTGGTCTTCTTGTCTTCCCAGTTTATTTATCAAGGGATTAGCCACGAAAGCCAAGGGAACTTTCTCAGCCCCCTCTCACCCCAAGCTCATTGCATTGTGGGATGAAGAGGGCTTGTTCGGTCAGCGAGGGCCCGGCCCCCCCTCTTCTGCTTTTCCATAGTTTGTGTGCTGAATGTGCATACACATTACACAGTCTGGTCCCCCTTAATGCTACTGACTGTTTTAATCCAAGCACAATCAATATTTGTGAGCTCTGCCAAAGTTAACAGTGGCTAAATACCCTTTTGAGTAGAGCCCAGATATTATGCACACATGTGTAACAATGGTGCATAGCTTTTCTCTACAGCAAGTGTTTTGGAATAAACCAAAGTCAGTCACATACTGATATTGTGTTTTATTAACCATTCCTGACCTTATACCCACTCTTCAACCAACCCTTAGGAATTGTATTTGTTTATCAAAGTTATGTATGATAGGGTTAGAACACCACTGGTTCAATTTGAAATGGATCTCGAGAATTCAAACAAAGCCTTTTCAGTGGTGGACTTTGTGTTAAAAGTCACATAATGCTTATTTGCAGGTAAAAAATTGTTATTTAGGTTTCTACTACAAACTGTTTTCATGGTGTAATTCCCCAAAAATCTTTATATTTCTCACAGTGCCATTGCTAAATCTCTTTTCAGCCTCTGTCTGAAAAAAGCTCAGTTTTAGAACCTGTCCTTCAAGGCCAGTCTTCCAAAAAGCCCTTTCTGCTCTGATTGGCCCTGAATCTAGCTCTTGGGACTAATGCTTACATTCATTATCTAACCGCAGTCATTAGGAAATTAAATTACATTCCTGTAAAAAAATAAATAAATTAGAAGCAGTAAAAGTGCTCTCCTTCTGTTTGGTTTTTTGATACATGATGTTCTGACATAAAGTCAAGAGAAGAGAAATACCAGACAAACAGGAGCTCGTTTAGCATAATGTTCGACCACCTTTGGAAAAATAATTTTCATTCAATGAGAGTTATGGACAGAAACCAACTACCGGACTGAAGCACACAAAAGTAGCTTTGTTTGGTATTTACTTCATTGCGGCTCCAAACCAAACTAGAAAAAAAATGCAATCAGTAGTAGCTGCATGAGTAGCGGGACCGCAAGTAGAACGCCAGGCCACTGGTTCACATTCTGGTGGGCTCTCTATTCCACCGCACAGGAAGATCCTTGTTACTTCGGCAACATGGTTGTTTATGATCTTTTTTTTCCCAAGGAAAACCCAAGGTATCAATTTTATTTCAAAATACTGGAGTTTTTGTTGTTCAGGATCACGATAACTGTGTTTGAGCAAGTAACAATTTCCATCCCTAATTGCAACACATGAAAATACAAGGGGAAAGCCCGATATTTTTGCAGGAGGAGAGGTTTCCATTACTATTTTTACAGGGTGCTTGTTTGTTTCATTATGATAAAGTAAGTTTCAGGTGCAACAAACTTTCTAAGACCAGCACTCTCAAGTGTATTTGTCCCATCCAAAATAGCCTAAAAACGTCCTTTGCTTTACGCATTAAGGCAACAACTTGAATTCTGCAGGACTAGCAGTGTGGAATGTTGCCAATTCAAACCCTAGACCATCTGGGAGCATATGGGTGGCTTAGGGTAATAAAGAAGTCTCTCTCCGCCCTCAATAGAACTGTTAGGCTGTGTTTTACATTTGACCACACAAAAGAGACTATAAGCTTTAAGGTCTTCAGTTTAATCGGACCGTTATTGCCTGAAACATCCAACAGCATAGGCGGTCCAGACTTTAATTTGTATCAATAGAAAGCAAGGTAACTGAGTGTACTCCAAAAACAAGCCAGGGTATCCAACTGTGATCTAATGTGCCTCTTAGTTGGAGAACCAGAAGATTCTAATCAATTGCTTGTTATCCACACTGGAAATGATGAAGATTTGTGTGTAAAGAGCCAGTTATTTACATGAATCATAAGTAACAGATGGGTCGCTTGTAAATAGTTAGTTATATTTACATTTAAAATCCTATTGCCAATAAAATTGCAATATAAGTCACTAAATAAAAATCGCAATTACTTTTTTTTGACAACCCTCTGAACAACTTGTGGGCTAATTGTGACATCTTTCCACTTGGCCTCTACCAGAAAGCCTTGAGTTAGAGAGTCTAGAAGATTTACAAAATGACTCTTCCCCCCTACTCCCTGCTAATTCTTCATTGCCTTCTTTTCATTCTCTCTAGACCACTTTGTCTCCATCTCTCGTCTATGATCTTCTTTCGTCTATGGTCTTCACTTTGCATTCTCTGTCAATCAGTCCCTTCCCGCTTGTATAGTGCTCCCTCTCTATACGAATGATGCCAGTGCTAATTAAAGAGAGTCCCTCTTATATCATCGGGTTGAGTCCTTGAAATATCAATCATTTAAGAACATTGATGTTCTCTCTTCACACTGAGGCTTGTTTACCCTGATTTAATCACTCACAAATGATCTAAAAAAGAAGACTCTCCTTTTTTTTGTAAATATGGGTGTTACTTTTGGAGTTTGTTGACAACAATACAGCCCCGGAAAAAATTAAGAGACCATTCTGGAATTTTTTTAAAGTCTTCATCTCTACAATACTGAATGGAAATGCTCTTAATGACAATATTTGTATTGTGAATTTGGTAGAAATGTTGTCAGAAGTTTATATTATAAAACCAAAATGTTCGTTTTACTCAAACATATGCCTTTAAATAGTAAAATGAGAGACCCTAAACATATGGAGTGGTCTCTTAATTTTTTCCAGAGCTGTATGTCCATCTTCGTGAACTAATGTATGAGAATGACAGACACAAAATGTGGCAAGCTGTCTCAGAGGATTGGAGAGGGGTTACACCACAGAGCTGGAGGAAAAGGGGCAGGGAATTGAGACAGGGCAAGGCCAAAGAGTTCATCATCTCGTCTCTGTCTGCGATATGGTGGAACGTACGCTCACAAGCTAAAGAAAATAAGCCTGTGGATACAAAGTTTGAGAGTCCACGTGTCCCTTTTGAAGCATTCAAATGAACCAGCACTTACCACTAAAATCCTAACACAGGTGCAGTAGGCATTCGTGTAAACGTCACAGCAGCAGCTGCATTCTATCATCATGCCAGATCGCTCAAGTTTAAAAGGTGCTCAAATACCTGGCCAGTGAGCGCTAAGGCATCAAGTGTGGCTGCTAGGGGTATTAAGACACATACAGGTGCATAGCAGAAGATATATAAAGGTTGACCTGGAGGTGGCGTAGCAGGGAACAGGCTTTACAGAAGGCTGTGTAACCAGTGGTACTGTCACAATGGATTGATACACCACAGCAGGGATAAGTAGAAAGCCTAAAAGGTTATATGCTTTCCTGAGTAATTGCTGTGGTTGTACATAGTTTACAACATTTAATCTAGAATAATCAAAAAATGACATGTTTTTGAAGTATTACGTTTCTTTTCTGAAAATGTCATATTGTAACAGTTTGTAGAACAAAGAAGCACTTATACATGATAATGTGTACCTATTTATGGTCTCTCTCTTTCTCCCGCCATTTCCTTTTTTGTCCAAACGGTCCATGTGAGGTGCAGACATCAGACTTTGAAGAAAAAACTCACATCATGGCCTCTTGGGGAACTTACAATCACCTACATGTCTCAGAAATTACACTCTTTTTGCAAATGATATGATTCAACAAATCCAATTTGTGGCTCACAGAGAGAAATAATATACTAAGGATCACTGGTATATCTTAAGATCAAATTGAATGACCCACCAATCAATACTTGGGAATTGCTTACTGTTAGAACTATATTTTGCAGAGGAGAGGAGATGCAGGATTTTTTTGTGGTGTTGAGAACTGACGCATACTCTCAGCAGCAAGACAAACACTGAAAAAGGGAGGAGGAGAGCAGGGAAAAGATGTCTGAGGGTGGCTAAGGAGATTTGAGGCTGCACCCAACATCATTAGCTAATGGACTGCTGAGTAAGTCAGTCAGTCAGTCAGCTCCAGGGTAAGACAGAGTGCCAAAGGCGCACACAACTAAGAAAGATGGGTCAAGCATATAGATTAGCCATGAGCGCATTTTGCATCAGCTACCATTTTGCACCAGTGTGCAAGCAAGTGTGCTAATAAATCTCCAAATGCCTCCCATGGTTAGTTTCACAACTAAGTTTATTTGACATTTTATGTTTAATGTTAGAATGGTTCTGAGTCTGCTGACCAATCAAAAATGCTGTTAAAAGGAGCAGCAGTATTGCGTAACTGAGTTATGTTGGACTATGTATCTCGTCCTTTCGAGATGAAGAATATTTGTTGCACAGTTGGAGAAGTTGGCTTTTCTGATGGCTAGAATAAGCAAAGTGCAAGCATACAAATGTTTTAATAACTGCCTGTGTGAGAGACGGCATGGAATCGGTCCCAGTATGGGCAGTTATTACTGAATCAGAAATGAAAAAGTGGTATCAAACAATCCCTACGTTGAGTCCTGTTTCGATTCAATCACATCTAGATCTCCTTGTCTTGCATATAAATCAGTCAAAATGAGGTATGACACTGCAGTGTTGCTTGCTGGTATGAATCAAATCCTTTGTTATTATCGTTTGTCAATAGGAAAGTGAATGCATTGAGACATGATTACATAATCAGTTCAGATGCTTCACACCTATCTTATTTCTACTTCCTCCAACTCAATACATGTTTTGGTCAGTGAACATTCACAATGAAATGTATTAGAATATTCAGTGAATGCATTGAATAAGTATATATGTTGTTATATGACCCGGCCAAATAGGTACCGTATTGACACAAAACAATCAAAAAATGATTAACGGTAATGTAAATTATCCGATAATCCAAACAGTATATATACATATAATCTTATTGCCCATTCCTAGCTGAAACCATAAAAATACAGGGCTTCAGCCAATTGGACAGGAAAAGTAAAACAAGAAACTGTGATAACAAAGTTTGTTTTCACACCAATAATATGTCTTTATTTTATTGCGGGATAGGGTAAGAGAAAAAGCACTTGCGATGTAAGCCACTGCAGTCTGCTGAGGTGCCGCCATGGTGAATGGAAACCTTCCAGTCATCCCACTGGCCCCTGTTTCCATTATCTAAAAGGCCCAGGCTGCTATTATCATTCCACCATAAGACTGTAATGAGAAGCTGTAGTAAAACCAACAAGCGGATAAGGTAGACCTGCATATAAACTGCTCTAATCTGGACCACTGGTCCGACTTTTTCAACAGCAGACTAAAAAGCTCTCAGAGGGCAACTGAGTGAGTAAATGAATGTGTGAGCAAGTAAATACATTTTAATTTTTATTAATTTATGAAGTTCTCTCATCTTCGGCATGTACAAGATATAAAAGTCCCTCTCTAGGTCGTATGAGCCATATCAATTTTATGGCCATGTCAATAAACAGCAGTCCCTGGCCTCTCAAGCACAGTTGACTCTGCAGTGAGAAAAAATCTAAGATAAATTCGACAGGGCAGCATTCAGAGGGTAGAAAGCCTCACTAAACATTGGAGCTGCCATTTCCACTGGGGCCCAATAAGAGCAACCACTTTTACTGGCTATTTTCCAATTTTCTCTCTAATTGTGTCTACTCAACATAATCCAGCCCCAGGTTCCCCCAATATCCATAACCATAACCATTTCCCTTTTGACCCACGTTCATGCTCCATTTCAATAAGAGCAGGAATGTGTTAAAACAGAATCTATCCTTCAGCTGCCTCACACAACTATCAATAGCTGCCTTTCAGTCTTGCACGCGCCCTGCTAGTATTGTCACAGGGTGGGCCATGTGTCTGAGCCCCTTACAGGACTTCTAAAACCTGATACCTGCAAACGGTGTGGTGATGTGTGCGTCTATGTACAGTATATATATATATATATATGTGTTATGACCAAGGTCCTACCCTACATGACGTATTGCAACATATAGTGCAGACTCTGTGTAGTCTGCAGCCTCTCTAAGTAAGGGAGAGAGCAACCACAAAATGGTTTGGGATAACATCCCAGTGTAAAACCACACAGTCACAATAATTCCTTTAATAACAACTCCATATAATATTCTGACTCTGCAAAAAATAAACTGAGATACCTCTCTGTGCTTAACTCCACATGTACAGCATAAGTTATAATAAAAAAATATATAAACAGTAGGTTAAGCAAGGTATATGAACTTTATTTGCTTAGCAGTGAGATCGTCAAGATAATAGGTGTTTCAATCGGGAGGGAGGGGGCTTTATAGAGGTGTGAGGGTGAAGGTGGTTTTGCTACGCTGACACAGTAGTTGCGCACTGGAGACTTAACAGTTTTCCTTGACAGGCCCATGTGGCTTTATGAAAACATACAGTGATTTAAAAAAGGCCATGGGTTCTCAGTAATACATGGCAATAGAACTGTGTGTGTGTGTGTGTGTGTGTGTGTGTGTGTGTGTGTGTGTGTGTGTGTGTGTGTGTGTGTGTGTGTGTGTGTAAATGAATAGGTAAACTTAGGCGATCATGTTTGCACTTTAGCCTGAATGGCTGCCTTAAACAATGAGAAGACAGAATATTTGGAGCCACCAGTGTCCTCCCTTTATCAGCCGCAATTCTCTTGGCCCTTTTTTCCAGCAGGCTGGGTCTGGTTTGTATAGCCTAGCTGGAACCTTTTCAATTCTGTCCCACTTGTCCCCGTGCTGGACTCCCTGCTCCCCTGCCATCCCATGAATACCAAGCAGGCATACACACTCGCATACGTACAGACACACACACGAAATACAAGCTGGGTATATCTCGCATAGCTGCATTAGGTCAGTCTTTAAGCCTGGCAACAAACCCATGCTGTCTGTGTGTGCATGTGTGTGTATACAGTATAAGTGTCTATGCATTCTGGATGTGTGTGGTTAATGTGAGTGTTCAATGTAGAATCTTTCCCACTGTGATGTTCCTTCACAACTTCAAAAGGACCATACAAGTGGTGTTGCATGTTTAAACCTATTAACTACAAATTACATACATTTTATGCCAGTGCCACTGCCAACCATTTTCCACTAGAATTGTTCTACTATACATGATACATGTGTTTTTTTCTAGCCTCCAGGGATACATTTGTTTCAGTTTATTTGTGTTGCTATGTCTGTGAAACTTTGTCTGATGAACACATTCTCAAGTATTTTTACCAAGTAACTTCATAGTTGCATGCTGATCTCTGCATGTTTTGCATTTTTTAAATGTCATGTTAAACTAAACCCACGGAACAAGCAGAAATAATAGTATTGGAACTGTTTTGTAATCTGTCTTCACACTGTAAATTGAGCAATAGGAGAAATAAATAAAATTGAATAGCCATGTGTTCTGACTAATGCAGTCATTTATCTACGCCAGATACAGAAAGAAAATAACTACACCTTGTGACTCACAAATTTGTTAATGGGCTAAAACATGCAATAGCCAGAACAATAGGTCACTGTGGGGGTTGTACGTCAAAAAATAAAGCCAAGTCAAAGTTTAATCAACTAACAGCTTGCACACAGTATAGCTCCTATAGAGTTTCCTTTACAGTTTCAGTCCAGTTCTGGGAACAGATCCAGTGCAGACGTATGTGTCCACAAGTGGTCCCATTAAATATATTTGGGAACAACTGCACCCTACATGACCCCGTGCACATTTGAGGCATTGTTGCCTTCTCTGGTCTCATATTTTACACAGTGCATATGACAACAAAGCTATTGTCCAACTGTGTAACTAAAGGGATTGACAGTAGAAATGATAAAAACCCATGCCCACGGGAGACACATGTATAAGTTGTTACAATAGAGTATTTCCAAAACATTGAATACACATACAATGGGTGGACAGATATCCCAAGAATGAAGATGGAGATTCAATGGGACTGACATCATGCCATTCAAAATGATGTTATGTTCCTCTTGATGATATTTAATGAATCATTGCAAATTACCTTCTGCTCCTTGGTGCATGACTCATGTAACTTTACACCGACATGCACAACACCCACTTTAAATTTGGCTTAGAGAAGGTAGGGTATTTTCAAAAATGTGAAGATAAAGATCAAAGTATACTGTATACTATGACAAAGCTGATTTTAGAGGGTGTCTCAAGTAAAGCAAATTACTGGCATACAAACAGATCCCAGCAGCATCTCATCTGATGAGAACTTTATATTTATTTTTATTCATAAATAAGTTTAAGATGAATAAACTTTTACAGGGAGTTAATCTATGTTGTTTTACACCCACCATACATTGTTTTAGATTGAAACCAATTTTTAGAAACCTATATACATTTTTTTTGTTTATCGACTATGGTCCAACCGTATGGCTTGAGACATATCCAACATAAATTGTTAAACAAAAGCACTACTTTCACTATGGATTTAACTGCAGTATTCAGTTTGGAGAAATTGTGGGCAGTCGTTCACGAATCTGTCTGCATGTTGTGAACATCCAACTTAAAACCGCATTTTACATAAGACATATGGAAGCACTCACACAGCATTCAAGTACATCAAAAATCCCAATTGTGTCCACATCTTTTGTCCTTTTGATCATATTCGGTGATTTTATGATTTATAATATACACAATGAGGATTTGTAGTTGTTTTGCGCAGACTGTACTTTACTTTTTTTCTTTGTATAAACATAATTTTTCTCTGAATATTTTCAACACTGTTCAAACATTGATGCAGTGGTCATGGTTCGTACTTCATTGGTGGAAAAAAATAGCTCATAATCCACACGCTAGCCTGCAAAACCTATTCCAATCAATACATTGAACATTGCCAAGGTATATGTTTTAAAACACTTAAGATGTTAAACAAAAAAGGTTTGGTTGCGTTTTTTTTTATATATACGTTCCATTAAAAACTGCTGTAATGAGACATATTGCATACTGTATAATACTAAACTGAAATGTAATATTTCTTATCAGACTACATTTCAGTTATACAATATGCAATATTTCTCATTACACTGCTGATGTAGTAGTGTTTACTCACCGTGGCAGTGACGAGTGGACCATGGAGTTGTGCGTAGAGCAAGGCCTCATTGACGTGGCCCCTGACCCCGAGCAGGGCCAGTTCCAGGCTGTGGTGGCCGGCCATGGCGTGGGTCAGTTGCTCCAAGAGGCCGGTGTACCTCCTCCATGGCTGGTCCAGTTCAGACACGCTGGCCAAGCAGCCGCGCATTACGTTCAGACAGTAACCCACGCAGGGTTTGATGAGCGTCAGGCCTCTGCAGTGGGAGCAGTAGACCATCTTCACCAGGCCCTTCACGCACTCTTTGCTCAGGCTGACGTACTCTGTGGCATTCATCACCTCCAGACCCTCCTCCAGAGCCAGGCCCAGTTGTCTCCCGGCCCCCAGCGCCCCGGCCAGCTCTTGGGCCATGACTCCCGGGTGAGGCCCGAAGGGGTTGACGTCCTGCCGGATCATGCGCAGACAGTCGCCCATTTCGCTAGCTGACGTCATGCCGCTGTCGATGCCCGGATTGATGAGCCGCGTGTAGGCCAGAGGGAAGAGGTTGTTGAAGAACTGGTTGACCGACACCTCCACAGAGACGTTGGCCCCGCGCAGGTAGAGGGACAGCGAGGAGAAGAGTTGGTTAACGTGGGGCAGGGCTTGACGGGACAGAGACGGGTAGGTTCCCTCCAACAGTGAACTCAGGTGGCCCTGAGAGAAGGAGAGAAGGTACTGGAACATGTCTGCAAGAGAGAGAGAGAGCAAAAAAAAGAAGCAAGGATAAGAGATAGAGGGAAAGACAACATTGGCCTATTATATTTTACATGAAAGGAATATTGAAATTCAGTGATGACATGGTCTACAAGCTCTTTGTGATTTAGGTAAGGCATTCAAAATGCACAGGCAAATCCAAAACCAGCAAAGCTTGGCTTGTGTGTATCGCTAAGTTGGGTTGAGAAACCCAGTATCGAGTTTCTCTATAATGCAGTTGGATATGTATGAGGTCATCACCCCAATAAGTAAGACTTAAGAGGGGAAAGGCTCTGCCTGCCCAGAAAGAGAGAAAGAAAGAGCCAGAGAGAGATGAACAGCATCCTGATATGAGTAGTAACCGCAATCAGTTTGCATTTTGTCTGACAAACACTGCATATTCACACACACACACACACGCACACGCACACGTACACGCACACACACACACACACACACACACACACACACACACACACATACACACACACACACACACACACACACGAGTCATTGGGTTCCTATGTAATTTCCTGAAGCTGTAAAGCAGTCAATGATGTCAGTACAGGGGCTGATTTGTGCCAATGAAGTGCCACTTCACTACTGTTACAGAGTAGAGAGGCAGACAGAGGGCAATAAAAGACATGACAACAGCTCAACCCTCTTCCATGCTCGTGCTTTCTTAGTTTTCTTCATTATACCCCTTTGCGTATCCCCATTGCACTGCTCACTGACATGGATTATAATTGTTGAAAACGTACGTAATTTAAACTCATTTGATAAGAAATATTCACAGGTCATATAAATCACAGCAGGACATAGAAATAATGTTGGGGCTTGTGTGTGTCTTTATGTTTATATGTGTTAGGTGTGGGGGGAGCTTATATGCTTTGGGGATATTGGTTTTTTGATGTGGGCTTGACACTCCTGGAATAGTGTTCATCAAGGTATAACTGTTCATTTTATAATTGTTTGGAACATATAATAATCCATATGGTTGAAGGATAAACATCTTGTTATCTTCTTTACTTATCTCTTTCTCAGCAACTCTCTTCTGTATTAAATTGTATGGTACTGTGTGTGTGTGTGTGTGTGTGTGTGTGTGTGTGTGTGTGTGTGTGTGTGTGTGTGTGTGTGTGTGTGTGTGTGTGTGTGTGTGTTGGTCCTGGACACAACACTGACTCTCCTCTGGGGTGTGATGTCAGCTTAAAAGCATGCCAGGACATGAAGGAGCAGAAGCAACTGTACAGAAATTGAGACAGGAGAAGGAGGGTGCCAACACCCCCCAATCCAACACCCAACCCCACCCCAGCCACCATGCCATACACACTCATACATACAAACAACCTGAATAAAAATACAGCAAAAACCCACAGTGTAATTTCCCATATTATATCAACCAAATATTATTAATCATATTATCCTGTACGTAAGTTTTTTTCTAAATTCATCTGCTTCATGTTTAAACTTAAACATTCATTCATAGGAATCTATCTCAACACATTGATTGTTACCAAATGAGTATGTGTGTGTGCGCCTGTGTGTGCCTGTGTGTGTGTGTGTGTGCGTCTCCAGCCCCTCCCAGCTCACAGACAGAAGGATAACAACAGTCAAGTCCTCCTCAACAGCTGCACTAATATGACCGCTGTCTGTGACACACTGGGACTCCCCACAGGCCAGTTAAAGACACAACTCATATTTAATGCACCAGAACACAACATTGTCATGATTAGAGAGCACACGTATCATTTCAAGTTGTTCGCTTTTTTGGGGGATTGCTACAGACCCTGTAAGGGATCTTTATTGTAAAGCGAAAGGGTGAAGAGTTGTAGTCTGACTGTATAGGCTGAATGAAGTCATGGGATGCCCAGCTAGAGACAACAAAAAACTAGACAAAAAAAGAATGAGCAAAAAAAAATTTAAAAAAAATACAGAGAAGTTGTAAAGATACAGTTTTCAGTTCCACTTGACTGTGTCCTCCTAAGCCTGTGGGGGCTGCAGAGTTGGTACCAGTGTGAGGTCTGCTGTCTCGCCTGCCAGTCAGGCCGCAAAGCTCAATAGCCACAAGACATTTAAACCACGGGATGTACCCACACATGCTTAGGTTACACTGCAATACATAATGTTGTTATAAAATGATCAAGCTCAGAAATACCATAGTTTCATCTTTCTCTCTGCGAGGCGTGATAGGGGCAAAGAAAACACCAGACTGGTCTACATAACACAACCATCAAGTTCAGTCAAGAACACAAGAAGTGAAATTTCAATGACATTGAGTCTTACACTATTCAATACAAGAGCACCAGTTCTGACAGGATCATTATATCCTCACAAGACATTCCGTACTTGTTAAAAGAGCAAATTTGTATTTGCCAAGAGAGTGACACAGAGAGAGAGAGAGAGAGAGAGCGAGAGAGAGAGAACACGAAAGAGGGAAAAGGGGAAAAGAGTGGGACAGCGCCAGGAAGAAAATGGAAAATAGAAGAAGAAGCGACTGAACTTTTGAACAAGGAAAAACAACTACTGTACAAGTGGACTCCACCTTGTGAACATGCTCTGACATCTGGATTCATTTGGCCCCTGGGTCCGTAACACTTCCCTGTCTCTCTCCCTGTCCCGTTACTTCAAAACATGTCCTTCTCTGAATGTAGGACAAGAAAGTCCACCTTTCTTCCTCTCCATATACCATATCTCTGACAAACAGAAAAAAAACTGGATCCCACGATTCATTCATTTCCAAACATCAGACATTTTTCAGTTCTAGATCAACTTCTCTCCCACGCTCCAATGGATCCCTGTTTCTCATTCTGCTATAAATCAAATACAATCGTTGTGGCTTTCTCCGCACTTTTCCAATACCGGGAAAAGAAACTAGCGGCTTTTTTAAGTACTAACTAGCGTTGCATGATAGACAATTGGGTTTGGAGTGCTGTCTGACCACTGTGTGTCTGAATCTGGATTTTGACCACACTCTCAATCAGACAGACAGTCTTGGGTGGCTATCATTATCATATCACAGTCTCCCATCAATGAGCCTCTTGGGAAATTAGGTCGTGTTGGATTGAGGCTATTTTGCATGAAACAATTATCTTTAATTTCCATGGAAGTCTGAAAATTCAGAACACACAATTGTCAAGCTAACTATACAGGAATAAATGAAGACGCCTGTTTTTGTCTGTCTCATCCTAACCATGTGCTGGGTATAAACAAGCTATGGAAGGAATAAACAAGCATTTGAGCAACACAAAACATTCCCCATACAGTTTTTCTTTCTGGATTAACCTCTCAACCAAATGTAATCATAACATGTCTTGCATGTGTGACAAATATAAGCCCACTTCTGCTACTCCTGTTAAATCCTGGAAATGGATAAACTGAGAATATGTACATGTATTTTTGACTCTGGGTTGGGACATTACACCGTATCTTTCCACCCATAGTATGCCAAGGCCACTCTCTGAGATCATTGGGTTTAATCATAAGAAGATATTTCCACTTTACATTCTGTGTGGCAACCGAGTGTTTTACTGGCACAATTAAGCCTAAGTGTCACCATGGTGAAGCTGCTGCCACAATAACTGAGTCAAAACATGCACAGTGGCAGGTCTTTGATTTAAGTCACAACTATAGCGTTCTTTCACACTGAGAAAGATGCCTGTATGCATGTAGTGTATGTCTGTCTAACTGAAAAGTATTGACACAGTGTGAGCAGGTATTTAAAGCTTAGGCATCAAAACGGGGGCATCAAACCTCAGAACAGAACATGTAGCACCAGACACAGTCAAGAAAGACCAACATGGTAGGCGTGTATTCAGGGATTTAACAACCCATATACACTGTGTAACCAGTAGTTGTAGTAACAGTAGTAGCTGTGGTTGTTGTTGCAAACTTATTTGTTAATTGCTATTGAAATGTCCTTTGCATAGCTCTTAAACATCTCTGACTTTGGTGACTCCCCAATGCAACTACCGGTGGTTAACAGTTATATCTATAAAGTGTACAACAGAAAGCCTCTCAGAAAAAATCTGAAGACATCATGGTGGTGAATATATTTCATTATAGTGAGAAAGTCTTCACAAACGAGTTCCTGATGTCCTGGATCAATTCTACATTTCCCAGTCTTTCCACCGCATGGTATCAGCTCGACTCGACTCGCATTTTTGGCTTTTCCACCGCAATTTCATGGAACCTGGTACCACGTAGCGGCTGCTTTTTTGGTATCGCCTCGCTCTAGGTTCCAAGCGAGCTGAGCCGATGCTAAAAGGTGACGTCGGCAGACGGCCGGCCACTGATTGGCCAGAGACTATTGTCTGGCCAATCAGTGGCCAGAGACTACTGGCTTCATTCTGTTGTTTATTCTCCCCAACTCTCCGGGACTTTTGAGTGTATTTACGCCGCGTGCAGCCTTCTCTGGCTCTCTTTCATTTGATTTGCATCACAGATCCGAATTTATTTTCCATATATTCGCTAAGCTCACCCAGTGTTGGTTGTTGGGGAAGTTACTTACATACGAGAGGAGACATGTAGGGCAGCTAGCAGCTAGGCTAAATAGTAGCTAGCTGGGACAGACATGATAGCGAGCGATTACATTACAAGCCTCGGACTGAACTGATTACCTCAATAAAATATTCAGGCTGAGACACGGCTTGCATTTGAAAACACTTATCCTGAAACAAGCACTAAACAGTCAACTTTATCATGCCCGTGCATCCCTACAGCTGACTGTGTGGCAGAGTCACACATCGGGACAACAACCATCCCTTTTAATGGCCCGTAGCAATATTCTTCTACTTCTTTTAGCAAACAGATACAAGGGGGATATTTCTTAAACATTTTTCATCCGTGTTTTTGGCGGTTGGTTCAGTTAATAGTGCAACAACTGCTCGTAATTTCTGCTTTGCTACTTTGCTCCGGAGTAGGCTTTCAGCCCCTTACGATGACCCCGCCCACGTTCAGCAGGTACTATTTGCGGTGGAAAACGACCCGTGCTGCTACCAAACCGAGTTGAGTCGAGTCGAGTCGAGCTACATGTGCGGTGGAAAAGCGGCATTAACTACAATTCCCTAGATTCAGCTAATGCCAGTGTGTCCAACTCAAAGACAAAGAGTACAACAAGAACCGTTGCCCGTATTTTCTTCTGTATTACCTCTTGACCAAATGAGATCTTGATCTCAGATTTACAACGTGTATTTATATTTATTTTGATCGCAAAAATCAAAAATTGATAATGTGTGGGATTTTGCTATGCTAAACCAGTTGTGTAGGCTGGTGTTAGAGGCATTACATCGTTCTACGTTGAATCAATACATCTTTATTTCAGACTCTAAAATAGGACCGTAGCAATAAAAAAAAGTAATTAAATACATAAAATAAATATATAGAAGATATAGAACCAGTATACAATATATTAGTCATGCTGTAAGTAAGACTGTATTTGAATAAGTTCAAATATGTGTGCATGTATGTCTGTATTTTTAAGTAAGTGCGTGGGTGTGCATATGTGTCTATGCTCGCGGATGCTTGAAGATGCAGTAATACTGTGATAATGAGGTAGGAGACACAGTTCTCATACCATGGAGCTGTGGGCCCTTGCTATCGTGGCAATCGGTCCAGAATGGAGCTGACCAACCGTCTTCTTAAGCAAAGCATTTTAATCCTACCAGGCAGGCTTGGGTTTCAGACAGATCTCCACACAGATATATGACATAGTGACACATGTGTAGATTACATATCCTTGTTTTAATTAGTAGAAATACTGCACATCGGGGCCATCTCCCACTCAGCACTGGTCATCTTAGGTTACAGAGAAGAGCTGCAATGCCACACAATCTCCACGCCTCTACCCTTTTAGCAAACGGTTAAATTTTTTATTTTTTTATTTTTTTTAACCTTTATTTATACAGATATATCCCATTGAGTCCGAAGACTCTTTTGCAAGGGAGACCTGTTCCCATTTACACGTTACCATTCACACACACATTCATACACCGATAGCAGGCTAACTATCGACATTCACACGAAGCAAGGTGGGTGAAGTGTCTTGCCCAAGGACACAACAACTATGACACAGGTGGCAGGGCGGGGATCGAACCTCCAACCCTTTGATCATCGGACGACCCGCTCTACCAACTGAGCCACAGTCAAATGGTAATAAACTATTAATAAGTCAATGAATCAATCGGTTGATTCACGGTATACTGGTGTGGAATAATCACACGTCTAAAGTCCAAAGCGGGAGCATGACTCATCGTGTCTGACAACCCCAGGCGTGCAGACGTGCTGTTCATGCAAATTTGAAAAAGAACCGAAGGAGCTGATCTCTTGCCAAAATCGCTGTGACTCCGTGAGCCCCGCGCATAGACAATCCACCTAAATGGGTGTGCATAAACTTCAGCAAACCATGACCCCCAAATCCTAATTTGCTTGTCTTGTCCTATCAGGAGGGCTAACAGGTGGGATAAAGAGCTTTAAGCGTGGGGAGGACAGGAGGACGAGGCGACGGAGAAGGAGGAGGAGGTGACTGGGGGGGCTCTCCATCTCTCCATCGGCATTCCGATAATTAAAAAGGCAGCCAGGGCTATATCAAAACTCTGTAACATAAACAATTCCACAGATGCCAGGGTGCATATGGGGTGTACTTTGCTTTAATGTGGTAGGGGGGTGGGGGAAATGGGGGGGCAGGGGGAGATTGGACACCAATTCCACTGCGATCCGCTCTGGCCAAAGTAGGGAAACATGATCGAAGGCATGGGGAATGAGTAGACGAGAGAAGGACAGAGGAGAAAGAGCACAGGGCTGTGGGTGAGGGAGGGAGGGAGGGAGGGGTTGTTCATATGGCTAATACCAGAAAGAGGAGATATGGAGGGCCAGCCTGAGGGCAGATTGTTGACAGGCTGATGGACAGCACCTCTGCTTCTAAGCATCTAGGAGGCCACGGTTCTATAGAGACCCCCATTTCTCTTGTGTTTATTGGTGTACAAACCAGTGTCTTTTTTTACTGTATATAGTTAAGTGTTAAAGAGCCTTAAAGTGTCAAACACGAAAAGCATTTGCACTTATTGATAACTTCTTAAAGCTTCAACCAAAGGTTATACACACGAAGCAATGCCTTATGATGACCCTTGAATACAGCATGAGCAGCATTTTTTACACATACAGTATGAACGTCCATAGGCTTTTTACATCTACAGCACATCCATATTTATTTAATTTGTGAAATGTCGTTTTACGCTGCAGATTGGAAAAAGGCAGAACGTCATGCACATAGTGCAAGAAAGAAATACTTGTTAAAAAAGAAAAGAGAAATTATTTCATGCAACAACAAATCAGTAGTTAATTTCTCTGGAACATTAAGATGATAATATAATACAATGGAGGCCTTTTACCCCCAATACTTTGCTACATTAATGCAGTCTGTGGTTCTGTGATAAACAAACATGATTGTCCTTGTAATAATAACCCATCATATAAGTGGAAACTGATGATGACTAGACCGGAGAAAGAGATTGGACTCCAGATTGTCATGAAAGGGAAAAGGGAACATTTAGTCTAACATAAGAATAACATGAAACAGACCCCTTGAACTGACTCTGAGGTGTGAAAGGAATCCAAGATGAAAGGGAGTCTGAAAAAGTATTTTCCACTTTTCTTACCAGGTGTGGCCCCCCTGTTTTAATTTTTCAGCTGTATTATATCATTCAGTTGTGCATTGTTTCAATGGGCTCTTTGATTAGGCTTAAGCCCTCATGTGAGGGCAAAAATCCGGAAAAATCTGAGGTAAATACTAAATTTATCAAGATGAATGTCATTTAAATCCCCTCTGAAGGACAAATAACATGTTACTGAAACAACATGAAATATAAGGAGTATGCCAGAGACGGACTAAGTTATGGTTGATGTAAGAGCAAAAGACGCCATAATCCGTCATAGATCAAACAAACAGGACACGGCTGGGCAGGTTCAGAACAACATTGTAGTCTATCTGTTTCATTTACACACTCTAATTCTTCCTCTGCAGTACCAGGGATGAATAACTGGAGGGGCCATTGAAAAAAGTCTACCTCTGGGACTCCTTAATGGTGTGCTATGGAGCCATAGAGGCAGAAGTAGAGGTGGCCATGAGAAGTGTCCAACCCAGTACGTAATGAGGAAAGAGAGTTGACTTGAATGGGGGGGGAGTGATGAAGTGAGTTTGGTTTTGAGAGAGTAAAGATGGACTGCCAACTCTGTGGGCTGAAGTAACACTGTATGAGTCACAAAACAAGAGACGATGTACATCTCAATGCTCATCCACTTGCATTAAAAGCCCATATTAAGTAGCATACGCCCTGATCTCCCACAGGCATCTGATGGAAGCAGCTCTCTTTCTTACTGACAAGCAAGTCTGGGCCAGACTACAATGTTCAACTCCACATGGACTTATTTGGGTTGGAAACATTGGAATATTCACCATGATTGCTATTGACAATAATTCCTTTTCAAACTTTGAAACTGAATAAAAGTAGATCTGTAGGGAATGTCACCAAAACTTCAATTAGTCTGAGATATTATATGGAGAATATTTTGACTTTCAGCTGCTGTGCTCAGACACACACATAACGCATAATTGTATGGCTCGTGGGATCAGTCTGGGAAAGACGGGTGCTGCAGTCTCAGGAACACAGGAAAAGGCCAGCATGGACCAATCAGCAGCAGTTAAGAGTACAAATCCCATCAGCAGGACCGACAACGTGTGTTCCAGAAAAGTCAAATTCTCTTGGAAAGGGAACAAGCCCCAGGAGATGCGACTGTCTGATTACCCAAGAAAGTGCCTTGACATCAAGCTTATTTTGCTCACACGCTAGGAGCGAGACGGATGAGAATATAAGGCTCACACCAAGAGTGTTTGTTGAGGGTAGCTGAGAGGCAGTGTCAGAACAATTTATTTATAAAAGAAGTCTCAGATAATCTCTCCATGAGAGAAGAGACGTTAGCAAGAAATAAAGGGGTATTTATCAGTTTCATATCATGCTCAGTGTGTCAAATTATGGCTATGAAGACTGGCGGCAGGCTAATCTACACAGGCCTCATACTTATTTAGGCAATGGATTTTGTATTGGGGAAGCCTAGTAGAAAGCCAAGGCGATTGGGATCAGAATAACAATGATGAAGAAAAAATGGAAGGACATTTTTTGGGGTGAAGTAGAAGACAAGAAATATTTTTTTGTGTTTACGGTTTCATTCCGCGGAGCGCACTCTTGGCAGCTGGGTTATCTTTGAGACACGAGAGTTCCCCTGCAGCGCACATGCCAGCGAACGAGCAGTTGGCATGGCGCCCACCTAGGCCCAGCACGCTCTTGTTAAGCAAACCAATGCTGACAAAGCATGGACCACAGACAGAGAGGGACACCCAGGAAGAAAGAGAGGAGAGCTGTCAAGAGAGAAGCAGCACACAGTGAATCTACAGGGCAGAAAACCTTAAGGGCAGACCGCAATAAACACCTGATAGAACACAGTCACACACACACACCTGGTCACACTTTCACTGAAATTCTGCTTTAACCATCAGCCCCCCAGCCCTCCCTCCATCTGATTTTTTCTCTCCTCACTTTCTACGCCTCAACTCCTCTGGGTTTCTCACTCATTCGCGCTGAGGTGAGAGGGGCAGATGAAAAGCAGAGGTAATTAGGGAAGCTTTGAGTGTGACTTTATGACTGCAAGAGGCTTTGAGCTTTCCCCCTCTCTCCTCCCTCTTTCCTTTGTTCTTCTTTCCCCTCTTTTCCCCAGCGAGCCCAGAGTCTTTACAAACTGTGAAGGAAAAAGCATTGTGCCCTTATGTGTCATGTCTACGCGGGAGATTAGAAAAGGCGTAGTTAAAACACAAACATGCTCAGGACACATGCGTGCGCACGCACACATACACACACACTCAAATACGTAATGTAGTATTCGCTCCACTATTAGGTCCATAAACACATTTCCCCTCCGCCCTGTATGATTAAATAGGACGTGTAGGAATGGATTCCGGATATCCTCCCTAATTTGAGCATTAGCTCATGGCTCAGTGCAATGTCATCCTGTGTCCAAGCGTCAGCCTCTAGAGCAATAACCCTGTCGGTCAAAACATCTGCAGAGAAAAATACATGCAGACATGAAGTGAGTGAGAGGGAAAAACAATAATGAAGATGTGAGAGAGGATAGGCAAAAAGAAACACAGGCCAAATGAACGAGAGAACTTCCAGACAAATGCAGTGATTGAAATATAGATAAAGCTGCTGTCTGAAGAAAGAATGAATACAGGAGTGACACAGCCAAGTGATCTATCATTTCTCTCACTCGCACAGACACACACACACACACACACACACACACACAGTCAAGCAGACACACACACTCAAAAATTCCTAAGACAAGTAAATCATCACTAACTAGAACTACTGCCTTGTGGTGGTTATACATGAGTGCAATACAATTGCTGAACGGAGAAAGTACAGTGGTGGTAGGCAATGCTTTAAAGAAGGGAAAGCTGCTAAGAAGCTAAAATATGGAACAAGGCGAGTGCGGCTTGACAATACCATTCTAACCTTTGACCTCCAAAATCTAATCAGTTCATCTTTGAGTCAGAGTTGACATTTGTGCAAACTTTGAAGGAAATCTCTCAAAGCCTTACTGCGTTATAGTGCGTTCACAAAAGACAAGGTCACAGTGACATTCATCTTTGACCTCCAATGTGTAATCAGTTTATCTTGTGATCAGAAGGGTGAGTTTGTGCCAAGTTTGATGAAAATCCATCGAAACTTTCTTGAGATATTGCGTTCATGAGGCTTGAGGTCACAGTGATCTTGACCTTTGACCTATGACCTCCAATATCAAATCAATTCACCCTTACGTTAGAGTGGACATTTGTGCAAAGTTTGAAGAAAATACTTCAAAGCATTCATGAGATACAGCACTCACAAGAATGGCCCCGGACGGACGTACAGAAGCATGTATGTACGGATGGAAGGATGGACAACCCGGAAACATAATGTCTCCGGCCTTGCGGAGGCATAATAAAAAGGGCAACTGCTTTAACGTAGGCTCTGTAAGGTGAACCAGGAGGATGGTGGTTTTTGTATCATCTGGGGTTGCTTATAAAACAAAGGGTTTAGGCTGGATATCCTTGCTGTCTGTCTGTATTAATGAGAGACATAAGGAGGTAGGGGTGGCAAAGAGCAACACACATGTAAAGAACTGTCTACTATGGTCTCCAAGCAGGCGATCAGGGACGCTGAGAATTCCCAAGGGGCAGAGACAATTACAGTGGGTTGAAATCAGCCACCTGTGAAAGCCTGGGGGAGACAAACAGTCACAGGGGGGGAGACACAACAACAAACCGCACAGTCAGTGTTTCTCACTCCACTTCTCACTTCTATCAAGTCCTCTTATCCTGAATTCTGACGTTAAAAGCTGAGGTCTTGAAGTATGTCAATGCCTTTAGGCTGTGGTTTTGATCGCATTGACTCTTGCAAAACACTCATCAGGCACATGCTGTCACCCAGAACAGGGGGGTCTGGAGAGTTCCTGGGTGATGATAAAAGGAACAGCTAATTATGTCGCCTCAATGCAGGAAAGGCATCGTCCTTGACATGGCCTCTTTTGCTCTTCCCTCTGTCACACTTTCTCAAATGCACTTCTTGCCGCTTCAATGAAGGGCGCCTAAAGTTTTAAAGGCAATGCACATTCATTGATGAAAAAAAGAGAAAGGTATCTTGGCCAGTAGAATACATTTCTGAGAATAGCAACTTGAGCTCCGAGGTGATCATGCTGACCTGCAAGGGTGGTAAATATTGTATTCTGGCATGTATTTATTGAAAACACACACACACACGGGCAAACGCACGCGCACACACACACACACACACACACACACACACACACACACACACACTGACTATGACACATGTACAAAATGCTCACACATAAACACAAACACAGATGTCTTGTCAAAAGTGTCAGCATTTTCTTGACATCTGCTCCCCAGCAGTGTGGGTGAGCAGTGCACCCAGATACTTACTCTCTTGCTCATAAATCCCACCTGTCAGACACACACACACACACACATTGGATTGCTTCTAAAATAATTTGCCAATAAGAGATTGCTGCATATTGCTGCAATTTGTATTTATTTTTTAAACAAAATTTGAATTTGACTGAACAAGTAACATACACTTTGTATGTGTGTTGTTGTAATTAATGGGAAGTTAGGCTCTGACCAACCCATTCTATAGGGGTCTATATGGGCACATATATTTATTCTCTAAAACAAAGAACTTCGAACCAGACATTGTAGCGGCCCATCTCTTTCTTTCTCCCCGCCAATCAGAAGGCCACAGAGAGAAGCTCAGCCAGCTAGATTACGCCAGATGTGATTGGCTAGAACAGGCTGAAAGACCAAAGCCCTTGATGGCAGCTCTAAGCTGGCCAAGCTTAGACTGGGCTCTGTGGTTGACAACTACCCACCATCAGGCCCCAACACTCATTACCTATCACCTATGGCATGGATTAAGATAGTCTGTCTGTTTGTGTTTTGGTGGAGAAGGAAGACTAGGCGGGATGGCCTGGTTAAATAATAAGAGGAAAGATAGCATATACTGGATGGAGCCTGCCTTTGTTATTGAGGGTGTGGCAGTCGCAGTGAAAAAGTAGACGGCAATATCTGGAGAATGCCAAAAGTGTACTGTTATTGTTTCACTAGCTTTGTTTTTACAGCATTCAATTGAAAATGTTCCTTAATATTAATAAAAATGGGAACACTACCTCAACCTCGCAGAATTTATAAATGTGGTCTGAGTTTATGGGGTCATGCTCATGACATGAAAACTCCCACACGTGACAAAGCACAGTAGGGCCTTTAGGGCTGTCAAAGCAAAGGCAGGCCAAGGAAAACAGACACACACACACACACACACACACACACACACACACACACACACACACACACACACACACACACCATCTCATCTCTGTAATAGTGGCCTTTTGGCTAAACTATAGCAATAAGCCGAAGTAATTTTGAGTTGAATAAAGGTATAAAGACAACAAAGATAAGGCTTGCCGTTATATAGTACGACTTGAATGACAGACAGTTGGAAAGATTGACTGAAAATAGTGGTCACGTCATAAAATAATTATCAAATGAACATGATCCATTAACTGCAGAAGAGCAGAGTTTGGGTGAACTGCATCTGGTGCAATTAGATGGATAGATACTGCAAAGTACACACAAGAAGGGACAGGAGAAGAAAGCTACCCACGAACAATTTTCCACCATCCAGTGTGAGTGAACAATACAAATGGTATCAACCAAAAATCATATTCAGATTACTTCAGGCAGTATATGAGCCACTTGCTACTTCACACATTCCACCCGAGGCACTCATACAGCACTGAGACTGCCCTTAGAAGGCCTTGGAAATTTAGGGCTAGTGACATCATCATTTTTTCGGCACCACCACACTTCAGTTTATATTGTTGTTCCATTGTTATTTTTCCATCTTGGCCTTTTCTGGTTATGTGTAACACCTGATCTTTATTCTCCTGACAGGCTCAGACGTGAAGTAAGAAGAGAGAGATCTTAATGATGATGAAAAGGACGAAAGCCAGAAGCACTATACGGATACGGTTACTTCTGTCCATGTAACCTGCTTGTAAAAAAAATTAAATATCCCTGGCACCCACTGGAATTGTTTAAAATATAAGGTGCTAGTAATATGTTTGAAGGGACTGGAATTTCATATCTTGTTGCTGTTTAAGTATGTTGAATATTAACATTGACAGTAACTTCCAGTCCAGATGACTTTGGTAAGTTAAATGACTGACAGTAATCTTTTTAATAATAAAAATGTCTGAAAAATATAAAATGATCTATGAGTGTTCCATAACCAGTTTCATTTTCTATTCCACTATGTGTTCAAATATGGTATGATAGGGGAGAACGGGGGAATCTGAGGCGGGGGAATATGAGGCATCAGGTAATGTGAGCCAACCCCTGTATCTAGGCAACAGAAAACATTTGTGGTCATGTGAGATATATGTTTTCAAGCACCTCTCATTTCCCCATGGCCCTGAAAGAGAGGACCTCATGGTGCTGTGGTAAGCATGTTTTTTCACCAAAATAGGTATTTTGCATGTAAAAGTAAATGTTCTTGCTGTCAACTTAATCAACTGTTGTGCCAAAGCAAATGTATTCACGTAGAAAAACTTATATCATACGTGTTGATGAACTACCAACATATGAAACAATGTGATGCTGATAACTGAAGATTAGCCTGAAATGCGTAGAGAGGTAGTTTTTTCTCAAATTGTGGTGGTGGGGGAAAGTGAGCCAAATGCTGTGGGGGAAAGTGAGCCACTGTCTCACTTTCCCCCACCATGAGGCACAAGTTAAGTTTAGTCTTAAACATATTTTAATGTAATATTACATGACATATGTTTTATTTTAATGTCATACACATTGTAGAAAAGCCATCATGCCAAGGAAATACACCAGGAAGACGACCTGGGGCAACCACACGGAAAGAGCACCTTCTCATCTTTCCCTGTAACCTTCAGGGCTGGAATTTAGAGTAGGCCTAGTTGTAGAGTATGACAGGCTGATGTTATAATCCAGTTGGGTCTTCTCCTGTGTTCTGAGTCCCAGGCTGTTCTCGCTGGTTCTGATTTTCCTATGCTTTGACCCCCAGACACTAGCTGGCTCTAAGGGTCCTGTGTTCTGACCCCCAGACTGTGTTCTAATCTAACTGGTTCTATCTTTCATTTGAATCTTATTAAAACCCTTTGAATTATAATATGTTGTATTTGATCTTGTTCAGAGTTACTTTCAAGTGCTTAGAAAATTTGCTTTGCTTAATTGACCAAACCCCATCATTCTTTTACTAGTCCAACATTAGTTCTGGAATGTGTGGCTAGCTTTCAGGATTCTTACTGTTACAATATTGGTGCTTTTCCACCGCATGGTATCAGCTCGACTCGACTCGACTCGACTCGCATTTTTGGCTTTTCCACCGCAATTTCATGGTACCTGGTACCACGTAGCGGCTGCTTTTTTGGTATCGCCTCGCTCTAGGGTCCAAGCGAGCTGAGCCGATGCTAAAAGGTGACGTCGGCAGACGGCCGGCCACTGATTGGCCAGAGACTATTGTCTGGCCAATCAGTGGCCAGAGACTACCGGCTTCATTCTGTTGTTTATTCTCCCCAACTCTCCGGGACTTTTGAGTGTATTTCCGCCGCGTGCAGCCTTCTCTGGCTCTCTTTCATTTGATTTGCATCACAGATCCGAATTTATTTTCCATATATTCGCTAAGCTCACCCAGTGTTGGTTGTTGGGGAAGTTACTTACATACGAGAGGAGACATGTAGGGCAGCTAGCAGCTAGGCTAAATAGTAGCCAGCTGGGACAGACATGATAGCGAGCGATTACATTACAAGCCTCGGACTGAACTGATTACCTCAATAAAATATTCAGGCTGAGACACGGCTTGCATTTGAAAACACGTATCCTGAAACAAGCACTAAACAGTCAACTTTATCATGCCCGTGTTTACGTGCATAGGGATGTACGTGACGCATCCCTACAGCTGACTGTGTGGCAGAGTCACACATCGGGACAACAACCATCCCTCTTAATGGCCCGTAGCAATATTCTTCTACTTCTTTTAGCAAACAGATACAAGGGGGTATTTCTTAAAAAAAATTCATCCGTGTTTTTGGCGGTTGGTTCAGTTAATAGTGCAACAACTGCTCGTAATTTCTGCTTTGCTACTTTGCTCCGGAGTAGACTTTCAGCCCCTTACGACGACCCCGCCCACGTTCAGCAGGTACTATTTGCGGTGGAAAACGACCCGTGCTGCTACCAAACCAAGTTGAGTCGAGTCGAGTTGAGTCGAGTCGAGCTACATGTGCGGTGGAAAAGCGCCATATGTGTTGTTATGGTAGTTTTAGAGTGGAAAAAGTAAGTGGATCAGTTTACCCCACAGCTGGGGTAAAGTGAGCCACATGACAACTTTTTTTTTAAAACAATCATATTTTCACTACCCTTTGTCTTGAAAAAATTCTGCTAATGCCCATTTCTAGGAAACATCCTGAATTAATGGGAAATGTGTAAATGTGAGTGATAAATCATGTTAGCTCGCTAAGAGGGGAGCACATGTAAAAAGTGGCTCAGATTACCCCGTTCTCCCCTATGTGTTTTTTTCAAATTGGACCCTAAGAACAGAAGTGTTCTTACATCCATCACAAAACAGGACTCAGCCTAAGGGGTCTTTTGTCTTACCATAATTTATGTAACACTAAAAAACATCCAAAGTGCATCCAAAGCACGTTTCTTATCCTGTGGTATTGTGTTGGAGGTTGTGAGGAGGAAAAAATGAGTTTGTTTAGGAAAGTTTAAATTCAAATGACACTACAATACTGGAAGAAGAGGAAAGACAAGCTTGGGCAACTAGTGCACTGCTGGTACAGTTGTTGGGCGTAGTACAAAACCCTTTGGCATGCAGGACCCATTTGAAACAGGCTTTGGATCTACAGCAAAAGACTGGTGTATCCGGAACTCAGACAAATGAATTGACCAGGCTACCGAAGAGGCATTGTAACCAGAAAAATAAAGCCAGAAATCACATAATGATAAAGCAGACCACCTTCTCCAAAACACCAAAGGTTTGTATACCCTCTTTTTCCCGTTTACTGACCCTTCTCCACAGTCCTGCTGTTGCCAAACCCACAGAAAAAGAGAAGAGGGGAAAGTTAAGCCATGCCCATTTTCTGAACTGCACACTTGTGTGCACGCCAGCTACTGTGACCCTGGGGATTTGGGTAGAAACTTTTTTTTCTCCAAATACTGGACAAATAAATATTCTTTGCAAGCAATAAAAACAAACACAAAGCTATTTGCTTTTATTGCTGAAATTGGATTGGACGCCTAAGTTCAGTTTCAGTTCAGGACTGGGGTCAGTCAAGTTTTTGTTTAATCCAAAACTTTGCAGAAGCTCGCATTGGTCCCATGCAGTCATAGGTGCAGTATGTACCAGATCTAAATGACAACTCGCCAATAACTGAATGCCAACATCCCTTTCCCAAGCCGTCAACAACAACCCTATGTCTCTCAGGCCTATCATCTAACCCAAGAGCTTGGCCAATTTGTCCAAGCACTTACCCTGGAAGGCATCCGAGTGGCCGGAGATGAGGTGCTCAAGCTCGTAGCTGTAGGAGTGAATGTTGTGTTGGGTTTCTCTTTTCACAGCAAACTGGTAGCTCTCCTCCATCTTGCGCGTGCAGCATGACGGACCCTGGTGCTTACAAACCAACAGATCCACATCTAGGAAAGTCAAATAGAAAAATTGGACATGTTTTATTTTATTTATTTTTTCTACTTTTTTATATTCTCAAATCAGTGGTAACACATACAGTAAAGCATATCAAAAGGAGTACTGAAGTACAGACTAAATTGAGGAATGTCAGTGAGGATGAGCTAAGACATCTTATAAATGCAGATCAAATATTATCAAAAATACAAAGGCATTTTATTCTGCAAGATACATAAGAGTCTACACTGTGCTGTGTAAAATGTGTAAGTATATGTAGTGTCACGAGTCGAGTATGCACATATAGTAGATAGACAGGTCATAACTCCACTGGGAGACAGAGGAGGCACCATGGGAGGGTGAGAAAGTGGACCAAGAATTCATCCATGTTTCCCTGCTATAAATACCGTCTCTGCTAAACATATAAATAGCTTTGCTTCATATGATTGCACATGTCATCAAGATATACATTTGTGCGTGTATGTATACTGTATGTACCATAAAAACACAAATATACATGCATGCAGTAGAGTTTAGCAGTATGAACACGCAAATCCTACACACACACACACCCACACACGGTAACTTGTCATAAGTCATAATCCTGCAGTTCATTACAGCCTCATGAAGGCAATGACCTAACTGCAAATACTATGATCCAAAGAACAGCTCAAGCAGGCACAATGACATCAGCTAAAACTGAGTTCACACTCTGCATTGCCAGTGTCACCTGCTTCTCACCATTGCTACATATATAGACACTGTCATGACATCACTGAGCATCACAATTAGCACAGGCTATTAAAATGGTCCTTTCCCACACATTTATTTGCACAAGTTCTCATGCACAGGGACATTTTCCAAAATGCAGAAGTCTGATATGATAACTCATTTTACAAGGATGTGAGGGTGTGGGGGGGAGGGGCTGGGCATTAGAAGAGGGTGGCTGGAGGCAGGTGTTGTAACCAGAGCCTAAAGCATGGCCTTAGGACAGACCGCAAGACCAGTGCCTCACTGTCCAAATCCCTCCATGAAACACAATAGGGTTGCATTCTCAATCCCTCTTTCCCTTTCTGCTCCCTCTCTCCCATTTGCCTGGCATATCTTAGTGAAGCCTGGGTGTCTCTTAATTACCCAGTGAGGCTCCATGTGTTCCCATCCCAGAGCCAGACGAGTGAAGTCATAACTGGCTGTCCTGCCCCTTCCAGCTCATTATCTACGTCTCTTTTTATATTGACACTCTGTCCCTGACGAAACCGTTTCCCTGTTGACATCATTTCTGCGAAGGCCTATCCTGTTTCTTTCGGGACGTTTGGCAACCACTATATCACCACTATTCCTGTCCCTTACCTGAACTATCACTGTATCAAGTTTGCACATTTCCAATGTCAACAGTCATAGTGCAGCTATCATCATAGTGCTATTTTCCATATTGTTGATGAGGGTGATGACAATATCAGTTAAAAAAAAAACATGGATATTTACAGGTCTAAAAAAACAGTACATCAATGTGATCTCTTTAACAAATAAGAGACCATATTAATGATATTTCCCAAAGGATGACGTAACGGGTCAATTTAGGAGCAATTTCAAAAAAGAATGTGTACACCAGTTCTTATTTAAAGCATTTGGTCCAGGTCAGTGAGACACAAGAACAAGTGAAACCGTTACCTCATTCTTAGGTTAAATCTGTCATACAATATTTGTCCATAAAATATTCAATGACACCAACCTTTCAAAATGGATATTTTTTTATTATGAAATGGATTTGGTAAGAGCACAGCTCATCACACCCTGCTCACCAACCAATAATCCAAGAACACTACACCACTGATTCGATGGGGGGATACTGGCTGTCTGAAGGTGGACACATACAATGCAAACCATTTCTCTAGAAAAGTTTTTTCTCAAACAATTTATATCTTTATTTACATATTTGTATTATTTCCACCAACTACTTAACAATAAGGACACATTTGTGTATAAATTAATACAAATCAGTGTCTAGTCGACAGATTTTATATTTTATAATATGAGTCATGACATTCTACATCATCTATAATAATGCAATTGCAATTGTTGCAATTGTTTGACAACTCTTACTGGTAAAGCAAAATATTGTATGGATTCAGCACCGGGTGAGCATTCTGAACGCCAACTGGGAAAGGTGTCTCTCTTATTAAATATAATAATTTGCATGTGTAACACATATGTTGTTTTAATAATTTTTTATGGTCACCATTTCAGCATGTTTTGTGTTTGTCTTCTTCTGTCCCCGACCCTGTTCTCCTCATTAGCTGGCTCTTTCTCTTCTTTGTGTTTGCGTGTATCTGTGATATGAAACTAATATCCAGGGACTCACAGTGGAATCCAGCCTGGCCTCTCCGTCCCTTGCAAGTAGATGCATGGAGTAAGTGATACTCAGATAGACTTTGGCTGTTAAACCACCACAGCAGGCTGACTAGCTGTCACGAATATACCATGGCCACTCTCTGGAATAATTAGAAGCTATGTCAATACTTGTATGTCCAAAAGCAAACATACTGCTTAGTGCATTATTCTGTGTCTTTGCAAATATAATATGCAGTATGCTAACAAAAAGCATTTTAGTCTTACTTCTGTCTATAAGGTAAACTAAAACATGCATTGAGGACTCAGGGCAGCAGCCTTTCAAGAACACCAAGAGTCACCCAAGTAGGACAATGTAGGACATCTATCTATTAATATCTGACTGCCTTGTTTTGAGCAACGCAAGTATATTTTTGAACATACCTTTGAGTATACAGAATACAGACCATAATAAGTAATGACTTTCCCCTTTACCCTTTTCATGTTTTACAGAATGACTTTCTCCTTAGACTTGTTCATGTTCTAGAGAATGAAGTAGGCACCTTTGGCAACAGTAACACTTTTGAACATCTGGACACTGCAATTCTTCCCCATTATTCTTTGCCAAACTACTCAAGCCGATAAATTGCTTGGGGACCATGACTCAACAACAATTTTAAAGTCCTGCTTCAAATGTTCGATTGGATGGATTTGAATGGTCTCTGAATTGTCTACATCAGATCAAAATTAGCCAAGATTTAAATTTGGCTTTGCTTCCACGTTCCCCTTTTCTTTTCCAAATGTTACAGTTCCTCGAGAATTGTAGATTTGTCGGGGTAGAACCTATAGATATTGTTCGGATTTCAAAATACAACATTTGATGTAAACTACAATATTCCAACAAGACCATGCTCTACAGTTACTTGGTATTGAGTGTCCAAAGTGTATGCCACTCACTCTGCCTGGCTAAACCTTAACACACTTAGCTCTCCAGACTGGGTGTCAAGTCTGAATCCTAATTCGCTTAATCGTCCTGAGGTGACAAATACCTCTGGAGTAATTTGCCGTATTAAAGCCACGGCTCAGAGGTCTTGACTTGTTAGTCACAATCCCTTCAGCAACACCTCAGTGCCCTTCACTGCACAAGTCAACCCTCCTGAGTGGAGAAACTCTACCACTGTATAATTGCCAGGCCAACTCACATGGCATATTCAATATGTGGTACCACAGTAGCAGAGCTGAATACAGTATACTGCTGAGAATATGGTTATAACCACCTTTTTCAAACACACGTGCATAAACTCCAGCACTCATACAATTATTTATTCAGCTCACTCGCTCAATATAATATGGAAATGCTGTTTTGATATGAAATGTGTTGATGATGACTGGGAGGGTTGCGGTTTCCTGATGCTGCCGTTTTGATATGTATTTGAGAACAAGAATGACTTTGTTAGAAAGTAGGCAATTAATGCAGTCTTTTCCTGCCTCTGGAAGCCAGTTCCCCCTTTGAAGTTCCCAGATCCACTGAAAATGCAGGATATTTACTCTCTACTCATTTGCTGTGTTTTGGATGGACCGTGTTGAATGAAAACACATCCCGCGTCTTGGCCGCATACCTGCATTTTTGGACAACCTTGAAACACAACTGGAATGTTTAGATTTCCCAGACCCCAAGCTGGAGCTGCCTACGGCGATTGGCACGGGGGTCTGAAGCCAAGCCAGAGGGCAGAGGTTGGACAAACAGGGTCTAAAGAGAGAAGTGGAAGACTGGTAGGCCGATAGTTTAAACCTGATAAGGCTAAGATACTCTATATGCTCATATACAGACTAGCAGAGTAATTGTCAACATTTAAGATAAACTATTGAACATTCTTTCTCAGAATATAAGCGGTAGATGATATGCTTGGTAGTCTATTAACTTCATAAAACTGTATCCGCCTCTATCACAGTAGCAAGCCAGGAGGGTGCGGTGGTAAACAATCCACTGACACACAAGATAGTCTTAGGCTAAAATCCAATAAGAGATGGTGTGTGAGATGGACTCAGACAGAGTAATCAGCTTCAGACTGGGGCCACACTGGTTAGCTGGAGTGTTTGGGGAGACTGGGAAAGAGCATCTGATGTGCTTGTCCCAACAACAAGCTGCCCTGTCTTCTAGCTTTAAGACAATGTCAGGGATACCGATTTTCTTCTAATGGCTTTAGTTCAGGGGTTCTCAAACTTTTGATAGCTGAGGGCCAATTTAGGAACCCAACATTGGACCGAGGGCCGCCAAAGAAAAAAAATTGAAAAAACTGAAATCATTTCAATGGCCAGGTTGCGTCTTTACAGTCTACATGTATTGGTCTGCATCCAATAATGTATAATTTACACATTTTAATTAATAAATGAAGGGCTAGGTTTCATTTCAACATTGGGGGGGACACATTCAAAGCGGAGGTCTGGTCAAAAATTTGAGGTTCGAACACTTCATTTTGTGCATTCTGGTTAATTTTTATGCAGTAATTTGTGCCTTCTGTATTTATTTATGGAGGACATGTTAAGGAAAAGACAACTAGCTCCCATTGACGCAAATCTAATGGAATATAAATCAGTAAGGCACTGAGGCATTCTGTATTGCATTCAAATATTTATTCTACTTTATTGTTCAAAACTTTTTGCACATTGAAAACGTTTCACCTTTTGGAGTGTTTTTTTGTAGGACTCACTTCTCATGATGTAGCAGCAGTGTTAACTATTATGACACTATACATTGGAAATTAACAGGGTGGGCTATCAGCAGCCAGCTAAGCAGATAGGTCCATGGCTATCAGCAGCTAGCTAACGTTAGCTTGTTAGCTTAACTGTAGGCAAAAGAGCATAGAAAGAGTTAGAAACCAGATAATGTTAGCATCCATCCTTAGACACTTGACCTAATCTAATTCACCTTGAAGGTGAGAAAGTGCATCGTATTGGGCTTGACAAGTAGCCTGGTCCAACCAGACCATCGTACTTCATTTCATTTGTACAGAAGGTCTGGAAGTGCTGTAATTGGCAAACGTTAACTCACTTGGAGGCGGGTGTCTGTCGAAGTTTAAAACTATTGGATCTGCCCATTGCCACTCTGGATTAGCCAACCAATCGCATCACGTTTGGTCATCACGTGTGTCATGAGCCGGCTTTTGATGGTGCCTTCCAGTTGGACAGGGAACTCGGAAATTTCCGACTTCACTACATATTGTAGTCTATGAATCTACCGGTACCTGGCAACAGTAACTTGTTAGAGCCTAACGTTTAGTTATTTGGACGAGAAAGGTTTTAGGCGCCCATACTTTCGCGAGCAAATGCACTGAAACACAGACAGGTCGGAACTCGGAACTACCAAGTCGGAAATCTCCTTCTTCCGAGTATAAAGGAACGCAGCATTCAACTGAAACTGGAGCGTTCTGAGCCACTCGCTCTGTTCGCTGATTGGACGATCGTAGATTCTCCGGAGAATCTGGGAAATGCGCTGTACACCCAGACTGACTACTGAAGGGAAAATTAAATTTGGCCGGAAGTAGGCGGGCGGGCGGAGCCAGGCTACTTGACAAGCTCAGTATCTAACAACTTACATTGGGACCAACACTGCCTGCTGCACTGCAGGAGGCTGACCAGACGTCTGCAACGAGAGGCAGAGGCCAGCCGAACGTCGGCAAGTTTAAAGGCCAGGACACACCAGTCTGACTACCCGAAAATGGAGTTTGCCGATTCAGGGAGCTCCAGTCTTCCCGTCGCGGCCAAAAAAGTGCAAAGAACACACCAAGCCGACTGCTGACTTTCCGTACACTCTGCGCTTGCGCGGGACGTAATGTCTCCATAACAGCAGGCAGCGCTAATCTGTATTGTGGCCCGAAAAAATACGGAAGCCGGAAATGATGGGACGGCTCTCTAGACCATAAACATAGATAGAAATACGTATTTATATTTATGGCCCATAAAGAGCACAATTTTTAGCACAGAGTGTCGAGCATGGTGTCGAGCAGTCAACAAGGGTTGATGCATGTGAGAACTCGCTGAACGAAACAAACAAACACATTAAAACAATGGCTAACTGTTGTTAGCTGTTTGTGCTACCCGCCTCACTTCCGGGCTTCACTGATTCGCTAGCCCTCCACAAATCAAATTGCTCCAACTGAAAGACTGCTCAAAAGACGGCTCAAAAGAAGCCCGACGACATCTACGACGACCGATTTCACGGCACACACCAAACAGATTCGTGTCCCCGCCCCCTCCAGACTCTACGACGGCGATTATCGGGCCGGTGTGTCCGGGCCTTTATGGTACGGTCCACTGTAGGGGTGTTATTATTAATAATTGGGCAATGAATATAAACAATTAGGAGGGATATTTAAGTGTTTCGACCCCTGTACTGTTTTTACTGTTACGGGGGACGCATCCCCTCCGTGCGTTTCAATAAAAAAAAAATAAAAATAAAATATTATAATTTTTTTTATTTCTTTTTTATAATTCATAATTCAATGCGGGCCGCTAGATATGTTTCTGTGGGCCGCCATTGGCCCGCGGGCCGCACTTTGAGAACTACTGCTTTAGTTTCACAAAACTAAACAGGAGTTGTTCTTATGTGAATTTCACATTAGATTGAAGTTGGTAGTTGACGGATGTCCAGGAAAAGAAAAAAACACAGATGCTCAGTGATTTTAAGTATGGTGTAGTTGTGCACCATGAGTATGCTCTGTCAGGAAGAAAGGCCAAGTTAAAAAAGGAATAAAAATAACCACAGCCAATCAAAGACCGTGTTGTGCTTTGAGAGCTTGCCAAGGCTTTTGAAGTCGTAACTGGTTACGGATGTGGCGACATGCGATAACATACTGTGTTCCCATTCCCTTGCTATTAATTCATGACCCTACTCTCTTGTATAAAAGATAAAAAGACACTTTCACTCTAAAATAGCTGTTAATGAGTCAGTAAATTAGAGAATGGCAGTAGATTATTAAGTTGATAAAAGGGGTTATTTCTGGCATCATACAAGTCCTGCTCAATCAGGTCGTTTTAACTGAGCTGTAAAATAGGATGATCATATCGGAGGACATTATCCAAAAAGCCAACTGTAAAAAACGTGTGCCTTTAAGACAGAACTGCTAGCTCTCTACTCTGCAAATTACCTATCTAAGGCCTATATCAGCACCCTGTGGTAATCTCAATATTGAGTCTTTGGCTGCATACCATCGTACCAAAGTGGCCATAACTCTTCAAAATAATCACAATACAAGCAACTTCATGTCACTCCTTATCTAAGTATCTCAGTTGGCATGGAGATAAAGTCCAAGGAACAGCGAAGTAATGACTGTAAAGCAAATACTTTGGTCTGAAATTATTCAATGCAAATAAATATACATATTTATCTTTTCTTTTTGGGGCGACTGTGGCTCAGGTGGTAGAGCGGGTCGACCAATGATCGAAGGGTTTGCGGTTCGATCCCCGCCCTGCCACTTGTGTCATGGTTGTTGTGTCCTTGGGCAAGACACTTCACCCACCTTGCCTCGTGTGAATGTCGATAGTAAGCCTGCTATCGGTGTACAAATGTGTCTCCCATGCAAAAGAGTCCCCGGACTCAATGGGATTTAAACATAAGAGTGCTTTTGATAATCATAAGGCACCATCACCATGTTATTGAACTTAAACTTATTGAAACACAAAAGAAAAACTGGTTAAATATGTGCAGCTTAAAAGTGAAACTGTTGTTATATAAGATCATATTCTATTGGCTCGGACTCTTAAGTTCCCCGTTGCCACACTCCTGGTGCTTAGTGAGAAATCCGTTCACCACACATGAATGAAATGCAGCACTGTATCCTAAAACAAACAACAGACTGTGAAAAGGGCTGAAATTTTGCCACATCAAATTTCAAGAGTTGCTTGTGTTGGCATTCAATCTGAGAAATGAAGCAGAGTAGCATAATTGTGTACACACATACGCACACACACACACACATACACCAAATCTCCCACTCTAACAAAAACCCCCCTGTCAGTGCTTTGAAGACAAGAGTGTGCCTGACCCAAAACAACCTTTCAAGGAGCAGTACAAATAAAAATAAAAATATGATATAAGCCCAAAATATCCTGGGTAAGCTACAGCAATGTTTGATTAGCTGTGAGGGGAAGGAACATTAGAGGTGGTGGGGTGTGAATGCACACAAAATGCAGTAGGGGAGAGTGGCCTAAGTTGTGCAACTTTTCACTCAAAGTGACTTTAAAGTAAGGCCTTGACAGTAAAGTCTCCAACTCAAATATCAACATATATTTCAGGGTGTTGTGCATCCCTGGCAATAAAAAATTTGGATCTGGAATAAACTGCTGAAGAAATATAGCTTTCGGAAAAAAAGTTGTCTTGTTGCACAACTTGCCCCCGGTGTGGTGTAAGTTGTGCGGTTGGAGAGAATACCATGGGGTAAATTGTGCCACTGCTATATATCTCATAAACTGTAATGCAAGACAGATCCATTAGACAATCACTTATTCAAGGTGTATTTAAAGTAAATAAAGTAAATAGTTGACAAAGATTGAAGGACAATTTTCTTAAACAAGGCCTAGCAGATCTAATCGTTTTACCTGCAAAGCTCACAATGACAACGTCACCATCATCATCTTTCTGGCCATCTGAACTCTCATCAGTGGTGTCGTTAAGTGGAATTGAGATGTCACTCTCTTCTGAGCTACTGTAGACAATCACTTTCTTTTGGTGACCAGCGTATACAGCCATGCCACTGACACAACTCTCAGAAATGTACTTTGCACTAGTTGCTCCGTACTTGTGGAACCAACTGCCACCTGACAAATGTGATTCCCTCTACATTTCTGCCTTTAAATCAAGGCTCAAAACCCATATGTACACCATGGTGTTTCCTCCCCATTAACTATCTTACCTCTGCACTACTATCTGTGTTTATGTGGATGTATGGGCTTTACGTCTTTTATTTTGGTTATTGTTATTTTACCTTCATTGTTTACCTACTGAATGCACTATGTACAGCACTTTGGACAGTGCAAACTGTCATAAATGTGCTTTTATAAATACATTTTACTTACTTACTTACTTATAACTCACCTAGGCCCTTTAGCACAAATCACCCCAATCCCTGAAATTTGGATAATAAGCATGATGCAGCAATTTAGGGCTGACATCGTGCTAACTGTATAGACTCACAATGTAGCATACCAAAGCACTAAAACATGTGTCAAATGTTTTCAAACTTGTCTATAAGTGTTCAGACACAATAATCAAAAAACCTTGATCATGGAAATTTTACTTTGAAAGGCAAAACACCGTTTTTTGAGCTTAAATGTGCTTATATCTTATTCCTTGTGTCTCCCTTCTTTACAGGATGAGTCAAATGGATGGCTCTTCTTAAATATGTGGTCACATTTCCAATTTCTTCCACGGTTTTCTAGAAACAAGGGGTGGCACAACTTCCAAAATGCACAATTTAGGCCACTCTCCCCTACGCCACACCTTGTAAACAAACACAAATATTTATATCAATTAATACTCCAGAGCAAAGAGCCCGCCGTCCGTATCTGGATCATATCATCCCCACTTTCCAAAAATGTTATAACTATAGGTGTGTCACAGGAAAACAAAATCTATGTCACTGTAGGGGGTAGAGGTGGGGAAAGCACATTTATAAAAAGGATAGCCTATTTGCATACCTTTCCCACCATACTGTGTACTTGTTTGCTCTTTGTTAGTTAATACGCTACATCAACAGCTGAGATTGCCGGCAGAGATAGTCCCATGTAGCTTCTGCCAATGCCCGGCCAATCTATCATGCAAGACATGCTCCAGACATGCTGACATCCTAAAAAGACTAAGATCCTCCCCTTGTCTTAAAGAGCTGTGGCCCTAATCTGCTGCCTACAAAGAAATTGGCATCCTCCGTTGCTAGTGGTGACTCTGTTAAACAAACATATCAAGTGGTTGAGATGCACCTCTAGGTATGTTTCCTGCTCAGCTATCTATCTCTTCTCCATGTTACAGCTCACAGACTCTGATGTGATACTTGGGTGACACTTAAGCTGCCACCAACCTGCATGTGACACTATTTCAGAAATGATTCTGGTATGGTGTCGTATCGATAGTTTCATATAGCATAGGCTATCTTCTGCTATTTACTAGTTGAAACGCAGTTAAATCTTAGACACCTTCATGTCTATAATACTCACAATAAACAAGGGGAAAAGATTTTCAGTCACCATTAAAATATTTTGGAAAGAGTGAAAAAGTAAAATGATAATGCCTGCTTAATAGTGTTATTTATTGTGTTTAAATATGGCGATTGAAATGACCCCACAGACAGTTGAAGAGACTTGAGTGATGGAGGTTCTTGATGTTATTGCAGAAAACACTTACAAACAAAAACCAGCATAGTTGAAACAAAGACTGAACTGGCTCAAAAATGCACTTTGCCTCCAAAACAGATTTGGAACCAATGTGTATGCTCGTAAAATAACCTTTCCTTGGTGCCCAGGAGGAAAACACATACCACAAAAACCTTCAAGGCATCTGAAGCTGCTTTCAAGCATCACTCTAAAAAGAAATCTTACAGGAGACAGTAAAATTATTGGGAACCATGTCAACTGAGGGACGAAAGGTATATATATATATATATATATATATATATATATATATATATATATATATATATATATATATAAGTAATAGGAGTCTGGACAATCGATTCCTGTAAAACTGTGGCTCCAAAACTCAAGTGCATGTAAGTGTAAGCTATGCCACCACAATTATCTAAAAAGGCACATGGCCAAAAGAGTTGGTGGTGGTATACCTCTGAAAATCAATTTGAAGATTGCAAATCAATCACTCCAATTGTGAACCCAATAATGACAACCTTTCATTCACTGAGATTCAACCATATGAGACCCCTACATAACACTTGTTTCTGCCCAAAAACTCTGCTCAGCAGCATTTGAACGTGCCGGCTTTCTGCCCAAAGATATGTGCAATAATTATTTAATCTCTCCAAAAATCATGCTTGATAAGCAGCTGGGTGGCATGCAAAGCTGCAAGTTGTGGAGAAACTCAAAAGGATCTGATGCTTTAAACAAAATAGTGTATATAAAACAAATTAAAATGTATTTAAAGGGGCCTGACAAACATGTTAAGACACACTTTACTGACTTTAAGTGAATCCCGGATTTGGCAGTGTGCTATATTGTTTAGAAAAAAACTAATACAAACCAATTGCATTCCACATATCCTACACAATATCAGACAAATAGACCGCTTTATGGTCAAAATCCTTTAAAAGTCTTCGACCAAAATGACTAATATGAGAAAATCACTATCAATATGGTGCTGCCACATGAGTGGGCTTTACTTTTTCTTTTGGGCGAGCACTCGCTGTGTATTATTAGCAAAACCTTTTGATGCCTTGCAGTGCACTTTAGCGAAAGTAGGTGCGAATAGCACTGACTCACCTGTGCCAGGTGTCTCCGGTACTCGGTGCAGCGGCCCGACCTGCCGCAGTTGGAAAGCGGTCCTCACTTCATGACAACTATACCCGTCCACGTCGATCGCGTTCACCGCAAATATGACCGCTGACACAATCCAAAATGAGCCGCAATAGTTTACGCGTGGACATATTCCTCGGGACATTGCCGCATCTCACACCAGGTATCCTTGTGGATAGCCTACTGTAGCCTGACGGCAAACTGTGTGACAGTGTTGAAAATAGACGGCACTCAATTACAATGAAGCGACGATAAGTTTAAACATCTGACAAACGTTTCCCGACTTATTTTCACATTATTGGTTGGGCTGAGTGTGAGCGCCACACAGCAGAGGATTGATGTGTCTTCTCTTTGACGGAGGAAGAGTGGTTGTGGGCTGAAGCCAGTCTGTCCCGCGCTCAACACTTTGCAGTGGTCGGCTGTCTGCATGCCTGTTTCCAAAGCCTTGCGCAGACTCCCCTCCCTTTCTGTTTACCTCAGTGCCACAACTGAAACTCACTACAATATCCCTGTTGCTATAGCCTACTGACACATGAAGTGGCAGTATAGCAACCTTTTTTAAATTCTTACTACAACAAAAACTAAAAAATAAGCTCATTATATATTTTAGTTAACAATTAAATAGCTTACTACAACAAAAAGGACACTGCACAATTTTATCATTTGAAATGGGCTATTTAAATTTAATTCGTTTTATATCGTTTTCAAAGTATGATAATTGATGATTGCAACTGACTCCGTGCGCCAAGGAGAATCAGTTTATGAGGCATTGTAGAGCAATAATGTATTTGATTTACATTGCTGCCATCTACTGGCGGAAACCTTTAGTAAAAGAGCAACCATATGTCGTTTCATCCATATTTGCCTGTTACATGTATGATACTCCTTTTAGGCTTTGCATCCTTTGACATACATTAAACAAGATTGAAGAATGTTTTGATTTAATTGCCATTATCCTGTCATGATGATAACTTTTTCAGATTTGGCATTCAATAATGTAGATACACTTCAGATCAAACAAACCGTGCAAAGGCATTGGCAAGCATGGCCCGTGTATGACATCACATCTGCAAATTATGAGACAAGCAAATATATCTCCAACTATTTAAACTAGACAAGTAATTTTTAAAACTTTTACATAAGAGTAAAATCTCCTGAACAGATATGGTATCACATGTGATACCATATCTGTCCAGGAGAGGGTAGTAATAGCCCATAATGGACCAACGACCCATGAAACAAACATAATGTCTGCCTGCACCCACTGTAACACGTTTTTATCTACTGGTATTAGGGGCGGCAGTGGCGAAGTGGGTAGGAAGTTCGCCTCTGGTGTGCAGGGTCGGAGGTTCGATCCCCCGTCTCCCCGCCACATGTCGAAGTGTCCCTGGGCAAGACACTGAACCCCGAATTGCTCCCGATAGTTAGCTTAGTTAGCTTAGCACCCTAGTGCTAAGCCTACCCTGCGTGGTAGCTGCTGCTATCGGTGTATGAATGTGTGTGTGACTGGGTGAATGTGTACAAAAAACAATGTAAAGCGCTTTGAGTCTGTGATAAACGGAGATATAGTGCTATACAAGTCCATTTACCATTTACCATGGTATGAAACATTCAAATGTATTTTAAATAATATGAGACAGCTACTTGTCGGGCAATAATTATTCTGTTTTTGTTCAACTGGTAAAGTCAGAGACAATGCAGGCCAGTCCATACAGTCTATGGGCTAGTTCAGGGGTTCTCAAACTTTTAGCTGAGGGCCAATTTAGGAACCCAACATTGGGCCGAGGGCCGCCGAAGGAAAACAAATTAAAAAACTGAAATCATTTCAATGGCCAGGTTGCGTCTTTACAGTATTGGTTGCGTCTTTACAGTATTATGTATTGGTCTGCATCCAGTAATATGAAATTAACAAATTTGTATGAATTAATGAAGGGCTAGGTTTCATTTCAATATTGGGGGGGGGGGGGGGTGGGCACATTAAAAGCGGGGGTCTGGGTGTAGTCCCCCAGAATTATTTGAGGTTCAAACACTTCATTTTGTGCATTCTGGTTAATTTTTATGCAGTAATTTGTGTCTTCTGTATTTATTTATGGTGGACATGTTAAGGAAAAGACAACTAGCTCCCATTGATCCAAATCTAATGGAATATAAATCAGTAAGGCACTAAGGCATTCTGTATTGCATTCAAATATTTACTTCTACTTCTTCTTCTATTTTCTACTTTATTGTTCAAAACTTTCTGCACATTGAAAACTTATCACCTTCTTGGAGTTTTTTTTGTAGGACTCACACTACTCATGATGCAGCAGCAGTGTTAACTATTATGACACTATACATTGAAAATTAACAGGGTGGGCTATCAACAGCTAGCTAACGTTAGCTTGTTAGCTAAACTTTTGGCAAAAGAGTTAGAAACCAGATAATGTTAGCATCCATCCTTAGACACTTGACCTAATCTAATTCACCTTGAAGGTGAGAAAGTGCATCGTATTGGGCTTAACAAGCTCACTATCTAACAACTTACATTGGGACCACTACACTGCCTGCTGCACTGCGGGAGGCTGACCAGCCAGAGGCCAGCCAAACGTCAGCAAGTTTAAGATGGTACGGTCCACTGCAGGGGTGTTATTATTAATAATTGGGGAATGAATATAAACAATTAGGAGGGATATTTAAGTGTTTCGACCCCTGTACTGTTTTTACTGTTACGGGGGACGCATCCCCTCCGTGCGTTTAAAAAAATATATAATAATAATAATCTAATTCATAATTCAATGCGGGCCGCCAGATATGTTTCTGCGGGCCGCCATTGGCCTGCGGGCCGCACTTTGAGAACCACTGGGCTAGTTAGAAAAGGCTGTGAGACTAGCTATCTTGGTTTAAGGGGCATAGACAAACTGTCTGTTTAACTAAAATTGCAGTCATATTAAACAGCTATGTATTCAAAGCAGTATTAGGGAGCTGAACATTTAGGCAGCCGAAAGAGAACAGGAAAAAAAGCTCCAACCATGCAATTACTAGCCTAAAACACAACTGTATTGATAACCAAAATAAGCAAACAACTTGTGTGAAGCTGCAGGCTGACAAAAAGGAAACAAATGGGTATCAGGTTCTATTGTCAGGTCACATACACTGAACAAAAATAGAAACGCAAGACTTTTGTTATTGCTCCAATGAGCGTCATCATGAGCTGAAATCGAAGACAGGTCTAAGCCTGTTTCTATATAGGCCTACACAAAACAAGGCCTATTCCTCTCAGATTTTGTTCACACGTTTAGTGAGCACTTCTCATTTGCAGAGATAATCCATCCACCTGACAGTGTTTGGCATATCAAGATGCTGAATACACAGCATGAATATTAGGCTATGTCAGAATTGTGCCCAAGCCCCAACCTCAGCGATTTTTACCAGCATCCAATAAGGAAGTGACCACAACTGTAGTAACCAGGAAGTGCCACTGGGGGCTGGGAGCAGAAGACAGTCATCTCTCATTGACTCCAATGCTAAACATGCCGTTTTCACAGCATTATTAAACCTATTTGCAGCCTGGGCCACGAAACCATTTTAGTCTGTATGTTTAGGTCATATCTCCATGACAACACTGAGGGGGGTGAATTTTTTTGGCCCACGCTAGTTTTTATTCTTTTGGAGGTTAAAATGTATTGGCGCGATCTCTTGAGTGACAGCTCTCCGCCCGTTGTCCCCATGGTTGTCCCCAGGCCCCCAGGACTGTGCCTTCTCCAAGCAGCCAGCATGGACATGTGGCCAAGCCATTGGTATTGCATGGTGAGGGGTGGAGCTTATTTTCATGCGACCCGTAGGCAGATTTCCCTGTCCACACAGTACAAGCGGCGAACAAGATTTTTCTGGATATCAATCATAGGCTCATACTTATCTTTAGACCATATACTATTAAAATGGAAGTTTTCTCATTTCAAAACGCCACCTCAAGCGTTTTATTAGGCCAACGGCTTTTAACGGCTTTCAGTTTGTTTTCACCAGGCTAGATGCTACAGAACGAGAATTATTCTACACACGCCTCCAGTCCGCTACGCTTGCCGCCCTCTTTCTTGATAGGTCCATAATGCAGCTACGTCCATGCTACGTCATGCTTCCGGGCCGCATGAAATTTCCGGATTATGCTTCCTTGTTGCTTCTCTGCGCCAATGAGCAGCTTTCATAGGAATGAATGGGCACCGTGTTTCAATCCGGTGTCCATTTCTTTATATGTCCATGGTTGTCCCTCACTTTGCCTCTGGGGTATAGAGCTGTTAAGCGGAAGTGGCGGAATTACGGGGCATGGGACCTCTCGGCTGAAAAAAAATGAATGGGAGTCTATGGAAAGTAATCTACTATTTTCTGGTCCCAGTCATTAAATGCCTTGGATTACATATATGTTTTGTATGGGTCTAAATGATCATTTTTCATGTGAAGAGTTTGACGGTATGTTGTATGATTATTCGTCTAACGGCTTTTGAAAAAATGTTACGAGAACAACTACAAGTCTTGTCGCCTCTGTGACGTCACCTCAACACATTCCCTCCACTTCTCGACTGACAGTGCTAATGCTAATGGCTGGCGTGCACAACGCCAACAATCTCCCCACTCGAGAAATTGAAACTCCACATGTCCACTTGTGTAGTGATTTTCGCCACGCTGAAGACTTTTGTCCTGTCATTGAAAGAAGGCGGTAAAGTGCATTAAAGACACAGCCATGTTTCTGAGCTAAGCAGGTGCCAGTGGTGGTGACGTATATCATAAGTGTCAAGAGCAGCGAAGAGCTGTAGTCCACAAAAGCGCTCTGCACAAAACCTGACCGTATCCAGCTTCTACTCGCTAAATTGTTCCATTCTTTGCACGAAAAAATACCATCTAAATCCATACAAAACATATGTGTAATCGAAGGCATTTCATGACTGGGACCAGAAAATAATACATTTCTTTCCATTGACTACCGTTGTAATTTTTCGAGCCGATAGGTCCCATGCCCCGGAAGTAAGCAACTTCCGCTTAACAGCTCTATACGTCAGCTATCTCCCTCCCCCTCACAAAATGGCGACGCGCACAAACCAGGATTATTGGATGCCGTGTGAATAACTGAGGTCAGCCCGGATGCTACATCCATATCATTTACTATCTATGGCTGTGCCTTAAAGGAGCTGTAAGCGGAATGGTTCTTTTAGCTAACTTCCTGTCAGTTACTGCAGTTAGCAGTCCCCTCGCTCGTCCCTAAGTCACCGCATTAATAACTGCGGTCTTCGAGCAGCAAGTTATCTAGCATCATCTCAGATCCATAAGTGTGATAAAACATGATAAAAACCATCAAAACAGACATTGGGAAGGATTTTTACCTGCTCTGCCATTGTAGGCGCATAAACATTCACCCATGTGTCGCTCTGGCGTGCACCGGCAGTGAGACCATGAGTGAGACAGGTGCAGACGGGTGTTGGTTTGTAGCGTTCTCTCTTATGATTGGATAACATTTCGGGATACTACATAAAGTTTAATTGCTTATTACATGCAGAGCGGCTGACTAAGAGATTGGCTTTATGAAACGCGCACATCGTGTAAGTGATTACTGTGTGAGTAAAGAGCGATTTAGCACTTATATTAATATAAATAAACCGCTTACTTCACCTTTAAGCTGGTCACAAAAAAAGGCCATTTTAATTTTGTTCTGTGTTATTCACCTAGGTCACATAGGTGACTTTTTTTGGTGGGCTGCTAAAGTAAGAGCTCAACATATGTGCCTCTGGTAATCAGGTGTTGAATTTCTTCTGAAGTGATCAGGATACATGAAACTGACTAATTTATCTGGTTCTCAAATAACTCAAAATTGTTCACCTGGTATTCACATCTCCAGTCTTGTGACGTGCCAAAATGCAATTCTCAAAGCCAGAAGGCCACTGGAGCTGGTCTGGGGGCAGAAATAAACTACATTTTAGTGTTTGAACTTTGGGAGCAAAAAACGGCAGAGTTACTATCATGGTCTAATCATTCAGTAGGCTATGTATCAGTGCTAGAACAGCTATAGGCCTACTTCATTGGTGTTGTAGGCTACAACAAGGTTAGCATAACACACAGACCAGTAGGCCTAAGTTATATCCATAGGTCCATGGTTATATCCTAGTTCAACTAGCCCAGGAAGAAGAGCAAATGGTTTAAATTAACGCTAGCCACTAGCCAGCAATTCTTATTTGATTTGATTTAATTTAATTTAATTTAATTTGATGGAAATTTATTTCGAACATGTAATAGAAAACAGAAAATGTCATACAGAAAATAATGATGTTACACAAAATAGAAAGCATAATAAGTAGCCTAGCCTACATGAATGACAAAGACTTGATAATTGTAAGAACATGTTCGAAAAGGAGTGGGAAGAAGTTTACACTTAACACAAACAATGGCGACAAATTTTACCTGGCTGGGATGAACTGTTAAAGATAAGGTGAGAGGCAATTGGTGGTGGGCGGTAGCCTATACCGATGTCATAGTCATCACCAGTGTGATTTTGCACCACAACATGGATTTTGCCATAGCCTTAGCCTAAGACCCTACGTCAACACCGGTATAACTATTGATAGCCCAATTGCTTAAATAATATATATATAAATAAATGTATATAAAATAACTATTTTCTGTTTAGTTGTGTTCGAATAGCCTACTTGTCTTGAGTTTGTACAGCACTGTTTCCTCTGCTCATCAAGCGGTGCTCGAGCCTTCCCATACTATGGAGCCTTCCTGCTGGAGGACAACGTTAGCATAGCTAGCGTAGCATATGTTTGGTCTTTTTGATTGAAAAAAATTATTGCCATGCAATTTACAAAACAAGCAAGTGAAATATTACAAACATATTAAACAATGGTGGAATGTCGAGAAAAATAAATAATAATTTGGTAAACAGTCGAAAGAACACTAAAGGACAAGGAGACGTTAAAAGATAAAGGAAATTTGGACATGTAAGAATAAAACTATCTAGACATTCATTTTAGTAGTGACTTAAAATTGACAAAATAGCACATAGCCTTCCGAATAAGAGTTTGCAACTGGTCCACCATAAATGCACCCCAGCAGCCTGAGCCTACTGCCTATAGCCTAGTAGCTCAGGCTAAGCCTACTGCTCCTAGCCACATGAATATCTCTAAAAGTGTCTAAAGAAAAATGGTAAAATTACAAAATGTTATTTTTATTTATTTTTTATTATAGGACTGCTGTATTGGATTGAATGGAGGTAATATTATAGTTGCCCGTCACCTCAGCAAGGCACAACTCTTAATGCCATACTTAATGTTATTAATTTGCCTTCACCTGTGCTTCACATATCATAAATGTATATGCCACATTAGTTTCCTTAAGTGCGTGCTGGCAGTTTGATTCCCAAAACCTGTCTGCCTGTCTGTATAGTGTCATGAACATTCCACAATTAACATGGACTTGAAGCTACAGCACCAGTGCTGCTGTGTGTATGTTTACGTGTGTGAATACGAGGCATTGTGAAGTGCTTTGTATTAGTCTCAGGGACAACATGAATTTGTGTTTGCTTTCAAATTTGTCCAGCAGGATAGATTCAGAAACTTTTTTTTTCATTTTCAAGAATGAATGAATATGCAATACTATTTTGTTCACCCAGGGCTTGAATCTGTAGCATACCTCTCTGTTGGGCTCCAGGGCGCTATCAACTACAGAAGACACTCTTGATGAGGCATCTTCTTCTGGTAAGGCCATTTTTGCCATTTAAAATTAGGCTATGTAATGGAATAGAAGTGTTTTTTTAAATGATGTATACCAGGGGTGTCAAACTCTGGCCCACGGGCCAAATCTGGCTGAAAGTTCCACAGCTCAGGATTTTAAGCCATGAATTGATGAACTTGCATTGAAGAAAAGATGTCAGTTTTCTAATGGCTGTAAATAGGCCAATCTATGTGGCTAAATAGCATGCTAATATTGATGATTGATTGTATCTAAGGATGAATGCTAACATTATCTGGTTTCTAACTTTTGCCTCACGTTACAATATAGCTCACTAGCTAACGTTAGCCGCTGATAGCCCACCCCTTTCATTTCCAATGGTGGCTTTGCATTTCATTACCAAGTGTCATAAATAGTTAACACTGGTGCTGGGTCATGATTCCTAAAAAACGTGATATGTTTTGAATGTGCAGAAAGTTTTGAAAAATCCAAGAGAAAACATAGTGTGGCTCAATCCAGGATGCCTGAGAGCCTTACTGCATTATAGTCCTTTATAATTGTTTCACCAGGAACCTGAATGTTGTCTTTTCCTTTGCAAAAATAAAGACATTTCCACAATAAATTGACGCAAAAAAGGCACAGAAAACCGAAACAGAAAAATCCACCAGAATACAGGAAATTAAGTGTTTGACGCACAAAAATTTCTGGGGGAGCACCTCCATACCCCCAACCTATAATTTGTTCCCCAAAATATTTAAACAAAACCTAGCCTATGCCCCTGTATGTACGCAGGTTATATACCTAGATATGTTGTTTGATTTTTGGATTAAAAAGAAGGCATGTCAGTAAGCGACATGTCTGGCCCTTAGTGTGATTATCATGTCGTAATTTGGCCCTTTGTGAAAATGAGTTTGACACCCCTGATGTACAGTATACTGAAGTAAATCCCTTTTAGTGTTAGTGAACCTTGTCAGCAGATGGCGCCAACGACCCTAGTTTTCTGAAACCTCACTCAGGCACCCTAATGTTTATTTATGCAGTATGTTTTCTGTACGAGGTGTCATCCCAAAGTCTAGAATAAGGTCCTTAGGAGGTGACAAGGACCACATGTTTTTGTTTTTAATTTCAACCTTTCTACATGACAGGAAGTCACTGTTTTCTCTCCAGCCAGAACAGACCTTCTTTCAAAGCCAGGCCCTATTTTGTACAAAGAAAAATACTTCCTGGAGCCCTGGTAGTTGGCAGTAGGTCATTTGTCGCCCCCATGTTACAGGTGTCACAAACAACATCATACTACTTGCTGTAGTTTGGTCTGGCTTTGCGAGACTACAAACAACATGACAACATGAATATAACTGTGGCATTTCTGATGCCAATTAAGCACACCCAATCCTTTGACTATGAAAGGAAACATTGGCTGCTGTGTTTGTGGCAGGGGATCCTTTATTATGTCCTCATGCTTGTGTCTGAGTCCAGTAGTTAGTAGACAAGTCTTTGGGAGCTTTAGCCCATCAATTCTGGCCCTGTAAACTGGGATTTAAGGGAATTAAAGGTGGTTAAACCCCCAAGATTGGAGCCATCAACTGCCTGCTTGAGAGATTATGCTGTTCAGTCTCCCATTTTCACCTCTGTGTCTTGGTGGAACAGCGGGATGTGTGGAGGGCGGTTGTTAGAGACAAGCCTCAGCTTGATGTCTCTGGAGGGAGGAAGTGGTGATAAATGAGTGTCGAGAAGCTTGATTAAGTAGAACATTACCTCATGCTGTGCAACCTTTTATAAACTATCTATGTGTGCAACTCAACTGTCTAAGGAACAGTTTGATAAGATGTATGGTCAAAATATTTCCAAGTAATGGAGCATCTTGCATTCAGAGGTTCCTGTAGGGCTGTCTTGTGCATTAAGTAGGGAAGGAGTGCATAGATTTACTCTGCATGCAGCATGCATACAAGAAACATGGAGTGGTCATTGCCGGTCAGAGCAAGAACCTTCTGCTCCGTTTCTCTCCGGTGGGGATGTGAGCCTTGCTTGTTGCATCTTTAATGATGGTCTGAAATCTACAGTGCCAATGTCTCACTATCTGTCCTGCCAGCAGTGCCTTTTTCCTCCTCACCTGCGTAGCACTCCCAGGACAGACGCTTTCAAGCATTAGAATGACACCCCAAGCCCTTTTTATGAGCAGATAGTGTTTACAGTAACTCTGCTACTAACTGTGTAGGTGCCAATCCCAGGGGCCTGTTGTATAAAACTAAGATAAGGGATTAACCTAGCATATTTCGGTTATCCTGGCTTGCGTTAGCCAAGATCTGGTTGCATAAAAGCGGAGGAACATAAATTACCATGTAGATTTATCTTTTATAGATAAACTTATTCTGTTGCCTGATTGGCTCAGTCAGCTGTCACCCCGATCAGAAATCAAAGTGTTTAACAGTTATTCCATGATCTTCTGTGTATTGTTTTATTTTCATTAGCCTGTTTTAAAGTACCACATAAAGGACTACATTGTCATTTAGTTAAATGGTTCTTATTTTTTATTTATTTAACCTGAACCATTTATAATTAACTTAATTATAATTAGATTAAGATGAAATTATATGAATTATAATAATGTATGTGATAGTCTGTTCATATTGCAGGCTATATTTATACAATTGATTATCGATGGCAGATGACGTTGCAAATGTGGGTCAAATAAATTCCCTTTGTACTTATCACTATATCGAGGTGCATCTGAAACAAAATTCAATATCAATGAAAATTTCTTTTTTTCTGTAATTTAATTCAGAAAGTGAAACTTATATATATTCTAGATTCATTACACATGAAGTGAAATTATTCTAGAATAAACATACTTTTCAGAAGGTTGACATTTCTGTATTATAAATCCTTTTTTTGATTGGTTGTATGTCATATTCTAATATGTTGAGACACTGGATTTTTTATTCCATGATCAATCAATCATCCAAAAAAAGGCCTGACATATTTCACTTTGTGTAATGAATCTATGAAAGTTTCACTTTTTGAATGGACTTCCCATGATATTCTATTTTTTAGATGCACCTGCAGACTGCTCCCTGTCAACTATTGTATCATAAACCAATGCAGAGACATCAAGATCAGTTGGCAGAGAATACATCTGCTGTATGAAATGAACTGCCCCCTCACTTATGGTTTAAACTAGCAAGGCATTGTGGGAAAATGGCCTGTCTTTTCCATTTTTACATCAGCAAATCTGTGTTCGATCTCTGGGTCTATTTCTGAAAGCTTTGGGCTGGCACGTAACAGAATTACTTACACCTGGCTTTACAAAGCGGCCCCTTTTCATCCTGGATTGGCGTTTATGCAAGTGACTAATCCAAAGTGCCCAGACTAGACTTTGTCAAGGCTGGCTTTATCAATCATCCTGGATATCTTAATTCCACTTTTATGCAATAGGCCCCTGATGGCAAGAAATCACACTTAATAAAAGCTTGTATGGCTTGTAGTCCTCTCTCAATTCATTATGACTTTGATTCTCCAGTGGCATGTAATTGATCGGTGTAATGGTTTGTATAGACTCTTCATTAGCCTGTTACAGCAGTGGATCAATATGACATCATTACATGCATGATTGAACCAAGCACCATGCATCTGCTCCAGGGCATTTTGGGCTGTGTTTGTAAACAGTCATTAATGTCACAAGGTTTCCACTACAAACCTGAGCCGTCAATGTTATGTTATTTTGCCAGTAACTTAAAAGACTGATTGGCCGACTGCATGGTATTGCCGGTTATCTAACTGCAACATTTATCAAATGTATGGTGATCAGCCTTCAGTCAAAATGAACTAAGACATAGCGTTGGGCAGTAATGCAGTAACACCCTATCCCTGGGTTATACAAATAATAACCTGGGCCTCTTGGCAATAGTATTCCTTTAATGAGGCCTACCGTCATGAAAAAAAATCTGCTATGTACTGTTCGCAAGTTTAAACTAAATGCCTTGAGCATGTGTGTCCATGTCCAGCAGGTACACCAATACCTGTGTTTTGAAGATGCTATAAAAGTGATTCCTGTTAATGATGTAGGCCTAATTTGTCAAATAAATAACATGTCAAAAAAAGACATACTCGGGCATGACGTGACAGCCTCCTCTCAGAAGAGATAAATAGAAGGAATAGATGGCGAGCTAAACCAGTTGGTCCCCCAAAAAGTCTTCATTGTTTATTTCATCTTAGATATTAGAATGCAACTTACAATGCTTTACAAGTGAATATGCAGTGCTTTTGTTTGTTTCCCTTGTTTGGAACATAGGTTGTATTGAGTTACAGTTGTACATTTTGATGAGTTCAAGTGCTTTAAAAAAAAGGGTATTTTGTGAAGGTAATTCCATCGCGTTTATGTTCAATGTATCTTGTAAGAAAATAGGCCACAAAGTAGAAATAGGTTGTGACCAAACATATACCGGGTATTATTTGGGGAAGGTATACAGATATAAAAAATTGTATACATCCCAACCCTTCTAAGACAGAAATAATATTTATTGTAATGTTGAGACAATCAAATAAAGAAGAAAATGTAGTGTTCCACTACCAAACATCTATTGCCTAATTAATGGCCCTTAGATGGTTACTAGGTAGGTGTTAGCCTTAGTTCTGAGTTCTTGCATTACCAATATATGTTCACAAGCACTCATTGTCCAATTGCAGCCCATATAATAAAAATCTTAAATCAAGTAACTTCACACAATGTCTTCGTTAAACTTTGATAAACAATATAAAAATGCAATAATCATATAGTCAAAATCTGTCTACAAAATAGTTTCTATGAAACAGGATTTTAATAATGTATTCAGGCAGTTTTGGATGCCTCTTATCTCTGTATGAAAGTATTTGTGTCTGAAGGCATGTGTGAACTGCAAAGTTCCAGGCATTCTATCTTATTTCACCCTTCATTCTGTCCCTGAGGGAGTGTCCCCTACTGTTCACCAAACAAAGTACTGTTGTGCACATAGGTGCAAAAATGTGTTTAACCCATTCACCCCTGAGATGTCCACACTGTCTGTGTTCATTGAACTCTAATGGGATCTAAATACTTCCTTTGAGTTTGTACACATGGGCCGTGCACTGAGGACAGGCCGGGGCCTTTGTGTATGTGTGCATGTGCATGGGTGCGTGTGCTGAGTTGGTCTGGATAGAGTGACTTGCTTTGTGTGTGACCAGTCGACCACATCCCTCACAATAGGCAGAAACAGGGAGTGACTACCTTTTTGAATGAACATTTTATCTCAGTGAGATCATAGCAATGTGTTGTTTATGGTATGTGGTGTGCTGTTATGAGCGGGCTCCTTGAAATGGGTGCAGAGAAATATAGTGTTTGATTTCACCCTATTTTACCTTTCCTCATACACAAATAAAAACAGGTATTGTTTCTCATTGTGTTGTATTTGATTTTCAAAAGAGGCGTCTATTGTGCCTTTCCCTTGCCTCTTTTGATAAACATATACAATCCAGCCATAATGAACTCAACAGTGCGTTGTTGCTTTTTTGTTGCTTTTTTAACAACCAAATTGTCCCCTTCCCTCATCTAAACTGATCTCCGCAAGTTTGTGAGGGGGGATTTTGGTTCCTCGAAACCTGCCACCCACAGCCGGCAAATTGCGCAACAGAACCAGAAATAGAGGGAGGGGGGAAGTGAGGAGCAGGAGGAAAGGGTGCAGAGGTGAAGAGAAATGGAGGGAAGGGTTGATGAAAACAACAGATCCCTGCTCCCTAATCCTTTTGTGTCCGGCGGTGTTAATCCATCCGAGCAAACCCCCCACCCGCGCCGATCTCCCTCCCTCAACCACTGCTTCTTCTTTTTTTGCCATATACCAGGCGCTCCCGCCACACAAACAACCGACAGCTCCAATGAAAGCAATACTCATCCCCCAGACAGTCAGACAGTCAAGTAGAAGTACACGACACAGCCGCAATGGGCCCAAAACATGCTACTCAGGCTCAACTCTGTCCCTGCCTTCATCCTGTTCATCTTTGTGGCCACTGGGAACAAGCCTCCTTTTTCTGGCTGGCTTGCTTTGTTTGTTTATGCAAAACATATTTTAATCTTGCATCAGCGCGCCAATGTGTGTGTGCAGGGGAAAGTATTGCTTTTCCCTTTTGTTGCTGTATTTTTGCATCCACACATGTGCACCTCTTTGTTTTGCCCTGCTTTGTTTTGGCCACATTACATGTAATGAATGCACTTGAGAGCAACGCGGCGTTTTCACTGCAAGTGTTTTTTTGTGTCGTGGTCTTGTTTACGAGCTGTGAGAGAGAAGGGAGGGAGAGAGGGAGGAAGGGAGGGAGGGAGGGAGGAGGAGGATTGGGGGCACAGTGGTTGCCGGGGGAAGAGGAGGTTGTGTCTAATGAGGTTACACCCTGGCAACCGGTTGACTCCTCCCACTCAGCTCCCCTCCCTTCACCATCTTTGCACTTGGCCCCCACTGAGCGTGCCCACCCACTCGACCCCCTCCGAGAGAGAGAGAGAGAGAGAGAGAGAGAGAGAGAGAGCTCTCCGTGGTGCTGAAAAGCAGAAAAAAACATTCAGGCTCTAGTTACAGTACAGCTGCAAAGGGGAAGGCAGACGACACAAACGAGACAAAAACATGAAAAGACTGCTTGGAGAAAGATACTTCTGTATGAGGGCTTATTGAGATGCTTTGAAAAAGCACACTTGGAGAGTAGGGAGTGGAAGAGAGAGAAAGAGAGGGAGAGAGAGAGAGAGAGTGAGTGTATGACGCTTTAGTAGAAGGTGGCTATAGTAGGCAGTGGGCGTGTTCTTCTTGTTTTGATCTATGTTGGGAAGCCCAGTGTCATCTGCTAAAGCACAGACTGGCTGTACAGACCTGTGTGGACGAGTAGGACCGAGGGAGCCTGCAGGAAATGCCAAACATGGGAAAGGCACCCCACTCTGCTTTACCTCGGTCTTAATCTCCAGGGCACTGTGGATGTGGATTCCATTAGCCGCTGTAGAACATTTTGTGCATTCTGGTATATCGAAGACCAACAAGAGACATTCTGGGAAAGACGTATTTCGACGGACCGAGTTGCCTGGTCTGCAACTGCAAAGAGAGTTTTGCTGGGAGAGCATGTGAGTGTGTTAGTGTGTATTTGTGTCATGCTCGCGGGTGCGGTCTGTGGCTGGGCTCTATCTCGCCGCTGTCTCTAGCGTGTGCAGATGTGTGGAGCAGTGAAGCTGGCACCTGGCTCGGAGATTGGCACCATCTGGACTGGAGGGGTCGAATCTCCCTTTTTTGCCCAGGGGAGGGAGCGTTGGGCTGGGCACCCAATGGCCCAGCTCTCATCGCGCGACAGCATCATCCTGGTTCACAGGGACTCCTTCTAACAAGTCAATCAGTTGGACCGTATAATGGATGGAAGTCTATGTGGATTTAAGTGGAATAGTGCACCGGTGCTCCAGCATAGGTCAGAGTTCACTAGCAAGCACTGGACTAATCAGGGGAAGGCAGAAGACACCTTGGTCCACAAACCAGCAGGGACCAGCACAGCCCCATTGTAAGTATATGCATCATGAACACACACACCACAAATATACAATGTATGCCAAAAAATACTCATGCTGTATGGATAAAAATGCAAGCAGAATCATTTCAAAATCAGAGCTCCAAGTGTAGCACCTGTGTGTGCCTGGGTTCACAGGTTAGGCTTGACTTTTTCTACTGCACTGCACCCACATGTTTTGTCACCAGACAATTGGCCTGGCGAATCTTTTTGACATTGTGTCCCTAGAATTTCCATGCTGCCCTTCTCCTGTGACATGGTTGCCTGGAAACAGAAATTGTGGGCCACTTTCATTTACCTTGGGAAGCCAAGTGCACCTCTGTGTTCCAACTGTTGCAACCAATGTCAACTGGGGCATAGGGAGTGGGAACAGAGGGAATGCATCTAGTGAAGGAGAAAGAGTGCGAATGGAGAGGGGGGGGAAAAAGCTTTTTTGGAGACAAAAAAATGGTTTAACAATTTAACAGTTTTTGAAGTGATTAGCAAATAAGAATAGCATTTTAAATCAATGAGTTATGGGAGAACAATCCAGTCTGAGAGGCTTGGTTGGTTAAAAAAACAGTGTGATAAACAAGCTGATTCTAGTGCAGAGTGCTGCTGCAGGCTTACAGGGATTAGGCGGGCAGGCTTAATTCAGCTCAAACACTGTTTGAACTGTGCCTTCCCATTGCTGCGCCCTAACTGGTGCACATCGCTTTTCGTCAGAAATCAAGGTGTATATCCTTTGTAAGGTTTCAGCTCTCTAGCTGTTCCTGTGCATCAGTGATAAGACCTGATAATAAGGGGGCAAAAACCTACTCTGCACCACTTGACACCAGGATGCTGTGCCCTAGTTTGAACTTTCCTCTGAAACGATGATTCTGTCTCTTCTGTTGGCTCTTATCAGACCCATGCTCCTAACTGTAAAAGCCTAAACTAAGCACTGTTGAGATTGAGACTAATTTACAGGCAGTGGAACTGGCAGATAAACCCATTGACCTAGGCACCATGCTGGACTCATTTGATAGACAGACACGAGTTAGAGGGATGCTGAGTATGGCCAGACAATGGCCAGTATCTCAGTTGGCCCGTCAATCTCCATCTGGCAAAACCCACCCCCACCCTCCTCTGCTGCCCTTGCCTCCATACACATACACTCACAAACATAGATACAGTTTTTTGCGAGCCCCCTCCCCCTCCCTACGCACACTCACACTCAGTGCTTCTCTCACACATAAACAAGCATGAGTCTTAGGCTGATCTGAAAACATTGACCTACATAAAAGCATGCTCGTCTCTTCCACCACTGGCCTCTCCAAATTCACATTTGGCTATTGCAGTATAGTATATACCACGCTGCAGGCAAATGCATACTGTACATGCACGCACACTGCATCACATCATTAGCTGCTTCATGCTGTGTTTGGATTTTAATTGGCCTTGAATTATGCTTTAAAATGATTCAAATTCAGAAAAAACTGGATCAGTATGATTGCACCAATGTGGATTTTGATTTAAAAAGGGTTTTTTTCCTCACAGAAACGTTCACATTCTGACTGATGCCACGCTGTCAGTCGTAGTCTGAATGAAACGGTGGCAAGGCACAGCTCAAGAGGAGATTATATTTACATCTTAAACGTAAAATTGATGCCGTTGTCCGCATATACAAGAACCATGCATCACAGTCTCGTAAAGTGGGTTCATTTTGTTAATCTGTATGGTGTGTCCCAGGAGTACTATATTTTCACATCTGAGCCCTGTGCATATTGCAACCGCAGAAGATGAAAGGCTCTTTTCAGTTTCATTGAGACGCTCGCTCGGTAACAGCCAATCATTTCAGCAAGAAAATGTGCTAACACAACTGAGGAAAAAGAGCAGCCGCTACTGATACACAGCCAATAAGAGATCCGAAAACACTGAAGGTTATGAGTAACTGACACTGGACAGTGAGTCCCTCGACTGCTTGCATATTTACATGTGCATTTGAGGTTTGGTGTGTGTGTGTGTGCGTGTGTCTGTGTGTTTGTGTCCACACAAAACCACTGAGAAAGATGTTGCAAGCCTCCAGGGAAAATGTTTAGTCCTGTGGGCACGGACATGATGCAAGTCTGCATCTTCCAAAGGCCATGAACTCCACAGCAACAGTCAGGAACATTGAAAGCAATAGCAACATCACACAAACTCAATGGCGTGACATTATTATGGTGATGATGCAATCTTGCTTCATGGGTTTTTCTCTTAAGGCTGACTTTGAAGAATGAAGGTTGAGAGAGTGATTACTGAAAGAGTCACATGCACGTTTAGCATCCAGCCAATAATACATACAGTATATGTGATGCTCCAGTGTTCCATGTTATTAGCATTATTTTCTGTATCTCTTTAATGGTTAACCATTTCTCCTGACATTTTCAATTTGTTTGTATCAGAATGCTGTGAAAACACTTGAAGAATGATGAGCTCCAAAGAGGAAGAAACTCTGCGTTTTTTCCAGTATGTTGAGGAGAATGGGCTGAGAGCCTACAACGGCCTGGTAGCTCAGAACTTGGACCACGCCAGGAATGAGAGAAATAGAGCATACCTGCAGGAGAAAAACGACAAGAAGAGAAAACAGGAGGAAGCCATAAGGAGGTAAGAAGGAAAGAAAGAAATTAAGCAGTTCACAAAAGGAAAAGCAACCTCATTGACAGGTTTTGCACAGAGACATCCCATTAAAAAAAACAGTCATTAATAATCTGGGGCCGTATTCACAAAACATTTTATCTTAGCGCTAAGAGTACTCCTAAGGAGCACTAAAAGTTCTTAGTAAGGAGTAATTTCTTAAAACCTATTCACAAAGCTGATAAGACCAACTTTTACTAAGGAATGGGAGGGACTCCTAAACTAAGACTAGAGGGAGGTGTTGACCCTGTTGCTATGGATGACGTCATGTTCATACCTTCTATGCCCAGAGTGATTGGCTGAGAGGGAATGAGAGCTAAGAGTGAATTTATGATAGAAACACTGTGGGAGATATCCATATCGTGTCACTGTATTAAAGTAAAGAGTTTTTTATATACAATTAATGACAAGTGACACTGATTGATGAAACCAAAATACTGCAGGGTTTTCCCACACATTCGTTCACAATTAACCTACAATAGCGCCACATAGGTCTATTCGTTTTAAATTTTACAATGATTTGAATCTGAAAAAATATCCTCATTGAAGAGCTGCACGCCACACACTCTCACTGTATTTCTCTCAACGGCGGACTATGCAGCAATAGTCAGACAGCGACAAACCAGGAAATTCACAATTTAGAAACAACAGCCGGCGAAATCGTAAAGTGCATGCAGAAGGAAAAAGGCGAAACGCGCAACTATACAGTAGAGGACCTGTGGAACGGAGGAGATGCTGCGAAGTGCCACATACAATATAGGCCTACTCTAGTAACAAATGAAACCCAAACGTGACAGCAACAGTAACTTTCAGTGCATCATAAACCCAAAGCAACTGCAGGAAAAGGAACTTAATAAATATTTTTTATATAAATATAATAAATGTAAATGTGTCTATACTTTCTAAATATGACTTTACTAAGATCATTAAACCCTTATAGCGATAAAGGTACCGTTTGTAAAGCTCACTATCATTACATCTCTCCAAAACACCATCAAATGATTGTCTTTACTCTTAGTGACTTAGGAGTCCTCTCGAGCGTTTTATCAAGTGGACTAAAAAGTCTTGGTACAGCACACCAATGCGATGTTGCTCTGTAAATGCAATAAGGTCACTGGGTTCACTTCAGGAAGAGATGTAAGAAATTGGGACAAGTGGCCAGAGGGTATCTGTGGCAATGGCATGTTGCCATATTTTGGCAATTGCTGTTGACTGGTGCACCCCATAATCTATAGAGGATAATTGAATTTGTCACTTTAAGACTTATTTGGGACTTGTCCTTGGATGGAGGTCATCGCTGCTCCACTTTTTGAGATAAAGCGTTCAGAAATAAGAGAGAAGGTGGGCATGTTGTGATAAATGCGTAACTTCCCTTTTCCCCCAACTATGTAAAAAGTTGATTCATTGTCAAGAGACTGTCTTAATACCCATTAGAGTTAAAAAAATATACATATATTCAATCAAGCTCATTATCTACTGCTGAACAAGCAGTCAAAGCAGTGCTGTTGTGTAAAGCAACACCACTGTTTGGCATCCAGAAACTTGAGGGATTAAGAGTCATGCGTTCATGTGTATAGGACATGCTTGCGTTGTGTGGTAGAATGGTCGTAGGATCCTGAAAAAGGGACATTGCAGAGGGTTTGGAAAGCGTTGGTCCTAACGAAATGGACATCTATGCTGCATTGTTTGAAAAAATACTCAAAGCTGAAATATTTATGGAGTAGTATGAAAATACACCAAGAAGAAACATTATGCTCACTAATTATTAGATTTATGCTAAACATTTTTCTGCGGTCAACAATAATTTGATAATTTCTTCAAGCCCAATGGACTTCATTCATGAATCTGCTTAGGTGTTTACTTCTATCCTCTAATTATCACTATTCATGACTCATCTGAAAATGTAAAACTGTTATGAGTGAAGAAACAAATGCGTATTCATTTTAAATTAGCCATGTTGTCTTTTCATAGAGTAAATAGAATTTTGATTTGCTCTGTTTTATCTGAGACCACCCATTAAGTAGTAGAAGGACACTTGTTTTCCACTCTGATGATCAAACACTTAATCTAATGATGCATCATGGTAAACATGCATCGGTTAGCAGTGGAAAGGCTTATGGGAAATGTCATGGATTCTTAAAATAATCTGTGTTCGGTCAGTGACGTGGTACAAAGCATTTAGGCAGCTTTTAGCTGGGCATCAAATGATTACATTGATGTTGTTTTAGGGGTCAAGCATTTATATGTGAGCAGATGTTTTTCTTCTTAACAGGTTCATTTGGGAACACTAAACCCTGTCACATTTTAGGATCATGCGATTCAAAAAGAGCCACTGTGTCCATATACTGTACCACACATTATATCACTTGCATGATCAAAGCTGACTCAAAGTTTAAGTTTGTACCTCAAGCATCAAGAAAACTGGCAGGTCTGAGAAACACATTCATTGACTCTGCTATTATTTTTTGCCAGTTATATGTTCTTGTGTTCATTGTTAAAAGCAGTTTTATGCAGTTCTGTACAGTAACATTGTGAATGGGACAGAGCAATGCCTGAGGAAATTGGCATCTACTGTCCTGCTATCCTTCTACTGTCTCTCAGCTGTTGCTAAAACTAAAATATTAATACACGGTCGCTAGAGGAAGAGTCTAAAAAATAACTGGATTTTTCATGAGGCCTATAAGTAGGTCAATGAGACGACCCATTTTAACAGGAACTGACAGAGTGAGAAGGAGTACGAGGATTCATGTGTGCATGCTTGGATGTGTGTGTGTGCGCAAGCATGTATGTGCATACCTGTGCATGTGCATGCATGGACATGAGCAACAGGACAACAGCATATATTTGTGTGTGAGAAAGAGTAGAAAAGAACAAACGTGTGAGTGAGGGCAGAAGGGCTTGTTTAAAGCATATGTCTTTAAAAGTGAGGGAAAAGAAGAGAAAAACTCTTCCAGGAAGATTAAGCGTGGGCTTCAGTTGCAGGAGATGTGTTCTGCCTGGTGACAGCTGGAACAGCCATAGGCCAATCAGATCAGTACGTTAGGTTTGAGTGAGGCGGGCCTTCCTGCCTGCTACTATCTCACTCCGGGTTTCCTTTTATTGTATTTCATCAGAAGTTACTCACACAGTCATACACACACAGTCAAAGATGCACACACACACACACACACACACACACACACACACACATTCCCCCAAATGTACTTACACATGCAAATATATTCATAGATACACACAACCCGCACACACAAGAAAAACACACACACACTTACATTTACTTATGTTTACATAGGCTTGCAAATTTCAAACGACTGCTTTTCTCTGTCTTTACCCTTTGTTTAGACATGCATGCACATTCACAGATTGACATGTTTTTTTCAATCTTTTTATTTTTCTCAATTTCTTTTGTTGTTTTTGTTGCATTTCTTTCTTAATTTCTGTGATGTTGTGTTTTCCTGTCATGGTGTGACATTGAGTGAACCAGAGCTGCCCAGCGACAAGTAAACTTCAACTGGTCCAAGTGCACCTGTGGCCAATCACTGGGCAAATATCCTATAAATAATCCAGTCACCACTACTCTAGTCACAGTGACCCACCCACACACAAATGTATTAGGTGCGCATGCAAACAGTCATGGCAGATGCACACCCAAAACATGCGAGAGTGAGATGCTGTTTATATATTGGCGCTGACACCTGTGGCTGAATGCTTTAGATGATTTTGGTACTTTTCGGAAGAGTCATATTTCTATACATATAATATGCATAAATATCCATCTGACATGTGATTTGATATTTACCTTTCACCAGATTTCCTTTACAAAATAACGATACCAATGTGGCTCTACAGGTTGCAGCAGACACTTTTCAATTTTACCACTGCTGTCATTTACTGTATATCTTTTAACACAAAAGGATGCGGTTCTAATAAACGCATAATGTGCACGTGCGCTTTATTATTGTTGTCGAGCAGCAACTGGTTTTGTGTCTGGTTTCTATGGGTACCCTGTTGCTAGGCAAAGCTAAGCCCTTGACCAATGAACTCACCCCACCAAACACCTTCTGTTCAGCAGCTGGCCTCTATGCAGTCACAGTCAGCAAAGTCACACTGAGAGGTCTCACACAGACACACACACACACACACACACACACACACACACACACACTCACACACACACACACACACACACACACACAAAATAGAGATCTGTGAAAGCCACACATGCTCAATCATCCTGTTTTATGTCATTTGTTTGTATATTTAAATATCTGACTATAAGCTTAATTGAAACTCTCTGATATAATAACAAATCAATACAAATATTCCTGAAGAGATCCAGCGTGTATACAATACACATACATACTCAACTGATGGCTTATGTACATTTTCCCTAAACGCAGTCAGATCTTGATTACATTTACTCTGTGTTATACAAACACTTGGTCACTTGCACATGCACAGACACGGCCCTCCTTTACCCCCATTACCACACAACACTCAGACATCATTAACACTCCATCCAGGCCAATCATCCATTTACCGGGATTGATTGTGGACAGGCTGGGGGGGGGGGGAGGGGGGACTTCCGTGGTGTCATCGTTATATGTGTGGTTGTGTGGGCAGCGTTGGCCATATCCAGAGTTAAATGGAAATCAATGCTGTGCCCTGAAAGTGTTTTCAGTGGCACTAATTGTCTGTTATTGTTAACCTAGCACTCCCATGATTTACTGTAAGTCACTTGCACGGGCCGAAACACATACACATGCGTGCACATAAACACATGCTGTATGCTCAGACTCTGTCACTCAGTATGTCAGGGTATGTGTTCATTGTTGTTGTTTCCTGATTTCCAGTGAATGATGTAGGAACCTGGCTCAAGATTTTTTTTTCTTTCTCCCTCTAAACTTATATGATATTTTGTAAATAATAGATTGTCTCACTTGCTTCAGTTATCACATTTGTATTATGCATAATTACATGTCGCTTGACCCTTTTATCCTTCTTCTCTGCCCTCTCTTTGGCTTCCTCTCTTTTCTGTTTCTTTCAGGACGGGCGAGGATATAGCAACGGAGGGCAAGCACTTACGTATGGGCTCCATTACCATGCTGGACCCCCAGGAACGCCTGCCCATGCCCCACCCGCATGCCCTCGCCTGTGGGCAGGGCTTCTCCGTGCGCTCCCAGTCCCTGCACTCTGTCGGTGGTGGTGGTGGGAACAGTGGTGGGGGAGGAGGAGGAGAGGAGGAGGTGGGCAGCCCGACCTCTAGAAAGCAGCCCCCGCCTAAGCCCAGGAGGGACCCGGCCACCAAGCTGAGCATGTCGTCTGAGGCGGTGGACCACAGTCCCACGTCCACCTGCCGTGGGGAGAAATGTGACGGTGAGTGGCGGTGGCACTTCACACCAAAACTACTGCTTGCGCTATTTATAGCTGCTCTCTGCAGTGCCCTCCTCAACACTGTCTCTCCTACAATAACATGACATGACATCTAGCTATCCACTGCATGCTTCACACTAAGTCCCATAGTGGCAAAAAAGTGATGTAAATGAAATGTATGGGGTTAAAACATGTTGTCTAGTGTACCCCACTAGACAACAATCAGATGGGATAATATACAGCTCAATGAACAACGTGAATACTTGTAAGAGTCTGACAAGATTTGTGCTGCACAACTACACTGACTAGTCTGGACACACGGTTTGCCTGTTTTGTGGTGATAATTTAATTGATTGTGAGTGTGTGTATGTGTGTGTGTGTGTGTGTGTATGTGTGTGTGTGTGTCACACACACATACATATACATACAGTACATATGACAGCCGTATGCACATACTGAGCTGAGCTGAGCAATTGCAGATGTCAAAATGTTTAAAGTATTTTGCACAAAGGATCAATTCATTGTGCAGTTTTAAATATTTTCTGTAACTGTCAGAACTATAAATATAGTGGTTGTTGACATTATAATGGTTTAAGGTTCCAAAGTGTGTACCAAAATGTTGAGCCAGGACATGAAAGGGGTCATTATGTCATTAATGAATAGTTTTTTGATGAATTGCTGTATTTTCTTTCATTTTCTTTCTTCTTTTATTATGTGGTCTCAAAGCTTCGAGCTCAACTTCCCTCCAGTAGGTGGATCAGAGCACTGTGCTTGCTGTGGAAGGTTATTGGTCACTCAGTCAATTGTCAAAGCTGTTCCTAAGTGCACAGGAAAGAAGGCAAAATTCACAACTCTATAGACTCATTTCGAAACTGACATACTTTTATTTCTACAATGCAAATTTCCAGTAAAGGCCTTATCGTTTTCCTTCCAGTGAAAACTGGCATGGCCATAATTTAGAGATGCCTTGAAAAAGATCCAGAAGTAGCACCCTGCAGCAATTTCTGAAGCAAAATAAACAGACACAATATGCATCTTTGGCCATGGATGAAAGTGCGGGCATAATAAAAGTACATCAAATCACTGTAAGGAAAACAGTAATGAATAGGACATTACTTAATTGAGCTAAATAACAGTTTTCTTCAGCGAAACACGGATCCAATCACTTCTTTAAAAAATGCACAATTCACACAGCTAAACAGATGTACAGTATAAGAAAGAAATTGCTCACAATACATTTGCTGAAGACAACGACAAACTAACAAGCATTGCAAAATCAAACTATTTACTGGACATTTAATGGTCTAATAAGGCGGGCTGGGGAAGCAAAAAGATGTACAGGTTGCAGGAAGCTTTGATTCCATATCAGTATGGATGCTTGGTTGCTTCAGACGTTTTGATTGGGGAGTCACCCAGCCTTAGCTCAGATTGGTGGGGATCTCTCTATGTGCACACACAGATCTTCCTGGGCACCACGGCAACCATCCCACAGAAACAAGACCCCCCGCAGCTTAGCCAATCAGAGAATCTCTGAGCAGCACTGGCCAATGGGTCTTCAGAGATGCTGAAGTCTAAGGCTTGGGAGCCAATCAGAGTGAGAGTGTGGGGGTGTCCCTGGCTAGAGGGGAGGGTTGCGTGCTCTGTAGCTGGCGCTCGAGCAGGAAAGGGGAGGAGCCTCTCGGAGTAGAATTCATTCAGGAGGAGCGATTGACCTAGATTTGTTTCCCCAGGAGGAGAGCGGAGGGGGGGGATGGGTTAGCGGGTAAACACATCCGCTACAGGGGGGAGGGGGAGAAGAGGGAGCGATAGATAGAGAGAGTAAGAGAAGGTGCAAGGGAGTAAGATGTTTGGAAGGATGGATTCATCAGCGCTGAAACAGTTCTGGAGGTCCACTATGCAAACGTGTTGGTGTTATAACAATGCATTCGGTGAAGAATGTAGATATCATGTTCAGTCCAATTAAACACATATTAGAAACACATCTGGGTTGAACCAAATATTCTATTAATACCTTCTTAATTAGTGGTAGAGGACAAGATGAAGAACCATAAGGCCTCCTCAGTTTAAATTATTTTCATCAACATCAACCTGGATTGATGCATGGCATGTAAAATTCAAAGTGCAAAACAAAACCTATGGACTTGACTTATGTAGCCTACTTAACTCATCAGTCTTGAGTTTTGTTTCCCCTACTGGAAGATATTGTTTAGTTATTTATCAACTTAAATAGAAAAACGGTATGTGTACCTGTCCATGTAATCTACTGACATATTCTGCAAAATGATACATTCAGATGCAAAAGACATAAAACATAACCATAGTCAGAATCCAAATTTCTGGAAAGATTGACTCCATAGATTGTGAGACTATGTGGAATAAATGTGTAAATGCCTGTCCTAATTTATTTCCCTGAATGTGTAGGAATGTGCTGTGCATGAGTGTGTGTGTGTGTGTGTGTGTGTGTGTGTGTGTGTGTGTGTGTGTGTGTGTGTTAGCGTATATGTGCGTGCGTGCAAGCGTTCGTGTAGATATGGTGGTGAGTCATACAGTTACAGGAAGTATGCGTGTGGCTGGGCCATCTGGCATCTGAATTATTAAAGGTATAAAATCTTCAGTTTGAAGATTTCAGACATCGCCCGGCTCCAAACTATACTTACCCCTCTCTGCCTATCAGAAAGAGGGACGCTCCGATCCAAACACCAATGTCTGACCTAGAAATACACTGCACACAACTCAATAGTATAGAGTGCTATATTTACTGTGAGCTATAGAATACTGGGGTCAGGAATGTACTGTGCAGTAGTTAATACGAACACTGTACCATAGCCTCACTGCACCACATCTAAAGAGATTCACGCTGCAATGCTACGTCACCACTATCAGAAAGAAGCTCCGTGTGTGACCCAGATACTATATACTCACACACTAAAGCTTCACTGCCGTATACGTGACCTAGAAACATCCATATGCCTTAACTATTCCCACATATCTGACTCAAAATATTCATAACTATACACGTTGACCCACATTTGACCCACAAGACTCCATTAAGCTTTATATCATTGGAAATGATTCATGAAAATAGACTGGCAGTTTCAGTATTCCGGCATAAATGATGACTAGTGTAGAAACATGCAACAGAAGAAGAGTAATCGCACAACATTATTAGTCATGTCTCATGCCACAATAAAAAATATCATATGGATGCCTTTTACATCTTGTTCAAAGAAGGAATAAACCAGGAAACATACATGCCTACATTTGTCTGCTCAACTGGTAGTGCTTGTTGTGAATGTCAAATGTTTTTCCTGCGATGGAATTGTGTTAAGAATTTCTCTCTCCCTTTTCGTTTTTATAGCGCAAGGATGCAGTGAGGAAGACTGTAGGAGGATGCCGCCTCCCAAACCCAAGAGGAACCCCAACACGCAACTGAGCGTCTCTTTCGACGAGTCTTACATCAAGAGTCATGTGGGCAGTGGGGTCTGCTCCTCCAAAGCCCTCCACCTGCACCACGTCACCTCGCCCTGTGAGCGCAACGCCTCGCCCCCGCGGAGCGACGACAGTAGCCCGACCACGGACGACTGCGAGGACGAGCCGGTCTACATAGAGATGGGCGGCATCGACGTGGGAGGCCGAGACAGAGAGCCACTGAAGAGCGAGGACGAGGAGCCGGGGGAGTCCGTGTACGAGGAGATGAAGTACCCGGCGCTGGACGACATGGAGTACCGCACTGACCCGGTGGGTTGTCGCTCCGCCTGCCCCACGCCGGCACCCTACGACCCGGAGCCCCTCAGCCGCTGCTCCACGCCCCGGAACATCCCCCTCTGTGACATCCCAGCGCCCTTCCCCAACCTGCTCACCCACCGGCCTCCGCTGCTAGTCTTCCCCCCAGCACCGGCCCAGTGCTCGCCCAACTCAGACGAGTCCCCCCTCACTCCGCTAGACGTCAACAAGCTGCCCATGATGGAGAACCAACCCTACAGCAAGTCACCGACATCTTCCACAGAGCCCCCTTCTTCTGCGCACCTCCGCAGGGAGCTCACCGCCACCCCAACCCTCACCGCGTCGGGCCGTTCCTCCGCCCCACCTCTGTCCTGCACCCTCTACAAATCCTCCTCTTCGTCCTCCTATCAGCGCAGCCACTCGGCATGCCCATCGCCGGTCAGCATGGGCCGCTGTCTCACCCCTCTCAGTCTCATGCGCACGCCTCCCTTCGACGCTCCCATGCCGTTCCCCGGGGGCCTGCCTCGGAGCGCCTCGGCCACCCCTCACGGCAAAGGCTCCCCGCCACATGACAGCGTGGGTCGATTGCACGGCTCAATGCAGAATGTGTCGACTGGGCGTTCCCGCACACCCACCAGCCCTCTGGATGAACTGACCAACCTGTTCACCACTGGCAGGAACATGCTGAAGAAAAACTCCAGTGGCCGGAAGTCTAAAGAGCCAGGAGAGAGTGAGTCATTTTATCACAGTTTGATCTGGTCATCGTGTAACATAGTGAAACAAAGGGCACATGTTTGTTTTGATAACGGAACAGTGTAGACAGTTTATAACTGCAACCCCCCTAAAGGTGCTACAAAGAACTTTTTAATATTTCTGAAACAGTCTGATTTTTCCTCTGATGATCATAAATTACAAGACCATCAGTGCAAAGAATGCTCTTTGTATATTTTTTCTTTATGCCTTTGTCACGGGTACGCTCACCTAGGAACAAAATCTGGGGTAGCAAAAACACTACAACTTTTGTCCAAAGGGGGTACACGAAATAACGAAAAAGTTCCTAGGAGCACCATTAAGAGAGTTTACCCTGCAGGTACAACTTTAATTTTAGTTACTTTATTGACAATGTAAAACAAGGCAATTGAAATGTGTCTTTCTGTGTATACCCCCCAGTAGGGGTCATAGCGCAGGGTCAGCCACAATGCAGTGCCCCCTAGCAGTTTTAGGGTTAAGTGCCTTGCTCAAGGACACATTGGTAGAGAAGGTGGGCATCGTAGATGTAATACCAGCCTCCCTCCAGCTGCTGGTTTACAACTGAAGTTCACCCTCCTGTTGTTAACATGAAAAGTTAACACGTTAACATGAAAGCAACCCGAACAACACTAGAGAGGACCTGCAAAAACTCAGAATAACAAACAAGAGAGCAGGATTAACGTGCCAGTATCTATGGACAAACATGGTCGGCGTCACTGTCTTGAAGCTTTGGCTGTCATCAAACACAAATAGGTAGTCATCAGTTCCCTAATCGGTAATGGTGTAAGGAATCCATTTTTGGCTTACCAAGTGTAACCCTGCTAAATAAGGAGGCTGCGGAGAGAATGCATCCCTCTTTACAGTAGCATGCACAGTGTTTGCGGCGCTCTCTGCAACCTTCCAGTTGTTTAATCTAGGAGCAGCGAGCCAAGTCTCATACAGATCCTATGATTTAATCTGAGGGGATTAGTGATAAAGCGAACAGCAGGGCCCTCAAACCTTCTCATGGCATTAGGCCATCAGGCAGCATTACTTTGTAATATGTAAACATCATGTTTAAACACAGATTGTCATGCCATACTAACGCCAAAACAATGCAACAGTGGACGAAAGCATGATTTTCTCAAGTGCACAAGTTGCTTAAAGTTGACAAAGACACTGAATCGCTGACTGAAAGTTGATTTACTGATGTGCATGGTCACACTGCTGGTGCCATCATCACTCAGTCAGTCAAAAAAAACATTATGGTTTTCATGCATTATTTGTTTACATAACCATAGATGTAACCATGTTAATCCTGAATATTTTTAAATCTAATTTGATGTTAAGGAATAAAAGGTTGATGACTGCATGCTTAAACCAAACTAAACAGGCAAGAGGATTTTTTAGAAATTAATATATCATGGCATGCATTTTCCTAAACGGTTTGTCAATAGATTAATATAAAGGATCTAATTATTTAGAGTGATGTTTTACATTAAATATAACCCTATAGTTGACACATAACTTCAGTGCTACTGCCTTCTCAGAGCTGAGCTGTACAAGGTGTAACAAATTGCACTTATTTAAATGCCCCCAAAGCAGAGATGTATTCAAGTGCATGTTGTACATGAATCATAAAAGAATTACAAAGTCACACATTCACAGTTACTCGACCCTCTTAGCAACTACAACATGGCAACAGTGGAAGAAGGTAGAATCCCTGTTTCTTATTTGCAGATTCCCTCCCCTTGGGTAATGCAGCCAATCACTGCTCAGGGCATGCCGGTCTACAACGGAGTAATGAGCTCCTGATAGGTGGGATAGCGATGACTCTGAGCTCATATCTACAACTGATCAGAGGATTTCAGACGCTTTTCTGTGCAATCAGCACATACTCTACTCATGGTTAAGCCAATCAGGAAGCTGTGGCAGCCGTGCACAATGGGGATAGTAAAAACTGAGACAGATTATGATCTCTGGCTTTCCAATTTTGACTTCACTGATGAATGCATCTTGCCTTTCAATCCTGCGATTTATACGCATTTTATTGAATAAATCTGTTGGTTTACTGGTTCATATTATGTGATGGTTGGAGTTTGCATATGTTTTCTATACATCAAGGGGGGCAGGTATTTTTAAATTAATATCATTCATTTTTGTACACCTGTCTACGAGCACCACATGAGGCTAATGGACTGACACATTGTCAGTGTTGCTCTGTGACTGGCTACAACCACATAGCGGCGAAATGAGCACACAAACCTAACACATTGGATGGATGTACATTTTTTCTCGCTCCGTTTCTGAGGCGATAGTGGCGTCTGACCCACTTACCAATTGGTTAATCGCCACACTCCCTCTCATACACACAAGCGCACACAAGGATGCATACATGCGCACGCACTAAAAAGCCTGTTGTGATGCATGACATGACAAGGGATGCTTGTGTGCGATTCTATACTGCATGTTAGAGCACTTATAGAAACCTTATACAGGCACAGCCTATATGGACATCAATCATGCAAATACATGTTTTATTCTTGCAGTTCTGATCTATAATGTCATCATTGAGTCTTGACTCAGTGACATACTAACAGTTCCCTATTAAACATTCACCAAGCACACAGCTTAGAATATCTATTAAGAGTCAGAGCACACAGTGTAGTTGTGCATTGAGGAATTGAAAAGTGAAACACAAAGACATCAGATGTTTTAGATTATGTGTGGTATTTATAGTATTAATTACCATGGTAGTTTCATGGTACAATCTATTTTATTCCACATTATTATTTAGATATTTAAAAGTACAGTGAAATAAATTGAATACATACAAAACATTAGAAGTTTAAAGATTTAACTTTAAAACGAGCGTGTAGTATTAAATACCATTACAATTAAAATGCCTATTAGCCCACATATGTATTGACTCAACTCCAGTCACTTGCTGCAGTTGCCTCAGTTAGTAGTGAGTGACACCTAGAGGGTATATGGTGGTATTGCAGAAACTTATAGCAGAAAAACTGTATTTTTAATGTATTTCCTTTCCCACAAATAAGTTATTGAAAGTATATATTGTTTCAGTTTACTACCCTATAAAAAACGTATACATCAGCAATATTCCAGTTTTTTCAAGACTACCATCTTATTAAGTTTCGGATTTCAGAATAATTTCAGCAATTTTTGTTTTCCCATTCTTTAACAGCTGAGTCCAAAAGCAAGTCTCACAGCGAGTCCAAGCGTGAAAGCAAGGACCGCCACAGTCACAGCAAAGAGTCCAAACGGGAATCCAAGGATCGCCACGCCAAGGAGTCTTCTCATCACCGGAGAGACAAAAAAGACAGAGACAAAGACAGAGAAAAAGACAGAGACAAAGACAGGGAAAAAGACAGAGACAAAGACAGAGAAAAAGACAGAGACAAGGACAGAGAAAAAGACAGAGACAAGGACAAGGACAAGGACAGGGGGAACAGCAATGCAGAGCCGCTGCCTAACAGACGCAACAGCAAAGACCGCACTTGTAGCGGTGTGGACGGAGCAGCACCACCACCTGTTCACAGAGACAGCAGGGACCAGGGCTGCAGCAGTGGAGAGCCCGTCCCGTCCATGAGAAGGGACTCCAAGGACAGAGGGATCAGCAATGGTGGTGACCTGATGCTGAGGAGGGACAGCAAAGACAGAGAGAGACTGACTCTAGATCAGCCGCCTGAGCTGTTACCCAGACAAGAGAACAAGGAACGAGGGTCGAGGAACGGTGCCGTGGACTGTAGACACGAGAGCAGAGACAGAGACAGAGTGCTGGATCAGACGCCTGAGCTGCTGCCGCGACAGGACAGCAGGGAGAGGGCCCGGAACGGAGTGGACTCAAAGCACGACAGCAGAGACAGGCCACCTGAGCTTTTACCCCGACAAGGGGGCAAGGACAGGGCAAGAGACTATAGGCACGACCATAGTAAAGACCACCGTCCTGATTTGTTACCCCGACAGGATAGCAAAGAGAAACACAGACACGAAGGTAGGATAGACCAGCCGCCCGAGATCCTACCCCGGCAAGAAACGCCCAGAAGCAGCAGCAGCAACGGCAAGGACAGGGTCGGCTACAGCTCCGAATCCAAGCACGAGGGCAGAGAACGAAGCTGCCACAACGGAGGAGGAGATCTCATCCCTCCACCCCTAGCCAGGCAGGACAGCAAAGATCTGAGCAGAACTGGACTCGAAGTGAGACGGGACAGCAAGGACAAAAGTCCCAATGGCTCGGAGCAGCATCATCATTACGATCCCAGGTGCACAAAGAGCCCTTCCGCAATGGAGTACAGGTGCGATAGCAAAGAGCGAGGATACCGACCATCAGACGGCACGCCCAGACGAGAGAACAGAGCGAATTACAGCACGGACCAGTCAAAAGCACAAGAGCGCAATGGCAGCAGCGGTGGCACAGTGTCTGGGCAGCATTCATCCACAACGACCCCCACTCACCACAGGAGAAGTCCTCCAATGCCTGTGGGAACAGGAAATGGTGAGGCTTAAGACTTCAAATTAGATACATAAGATATTTTATAATCACATGATAATGATCAAATAAGCATTTACATAAGTGGTGCAAATAATCCAGCTAAATAAAAAAGCATTTCACAATTTGTATTTCTTAACTTCCTTCCCTTTTGTAGATCTGAAAGCAGCACCTAAGTATAGCCGCTCCCCTTCTATGCCTGCTAACCCCTCCCCAATGGGAACCCCACAAAGGAGAGCAGCAGAGACACACCCAAGTCAGGTATGCAGATTTGCTTGTTGATCTTAATTTTTGTATTTTTAGTCATGAAAACGGATGAATTCAGTATTCCAGAATAGGGTTCTACGCTTCTTAAACTAATAAGTTAGAACAGTTCTCAGTTTCACTGGTGACATTTCAGAAATGTCTCTCTCTATTTGAATTGGGCCATTAGTTCAATCTAAATGACAGTTGGTGAAGTTTCTTTTTTAGTCATGAATAGTTGATGTTAAAAAGACTTTTAAGAAGCAAGTTTTTGGGACTTTAAAGCAAAGTTTGAAGTCATGATGTCATCTCTTTACTTCTTAATGCATTGACTTCATTACTGCCCCTCAGATGCCCCAGATGCCATGGATCTGTGGAGACAGCACCATGCTAGATCAGATCGAGAGGAAACGCACCCTCTGCATGGAGATCCGCTCCAGACAACATCCACACCTGCAGAGGTTTCTGGAGAGGCCTCCTCTTCCTCCTCCGGACAGGAATGAGGACGGAAACCAGGAGCGCAGTCAGTGCAAGCAAGAGAGTGCACCTGTCCTCCCGGCCTGGGGTAAAAGCAACGGGGCCAAAAAGATCCGTCCTCCCCCTTACCCTACACAGAAAACTGTGTTCTGGGACACGGCCATCTAACAAAAAACACTTGCACCTCCCTGCCACACAATCCCCCCAATTACCCGCTCCCTTTCCCCCCCTGGGTTGTGCTGTTTATTCCCTGTAACATCAGTGGGGGTGTCGGGACAGCCAAAAAGAGCACCGTAAGGGATGATACTAGCTGATGTCAAAAGGACAATGGTGGTTACCATAGCAATATTTCTGCTCGTTCAGGTTGTCATGTTTTTCTTATCATCACTGGTGATATTTGATATTTTTCTATTTCCTGTCATTGGATTCTTGTAATATAATTAGTAGAATAGATATTTGATGAATAGATATTTTCTAATTGAGATGGGGAATAAGCATCTTAAAATTATGTATAGTAGATGTAAATGCAATCTAATGTTTTTTTTTAATGTTAATTATGTTTTGGCTATTTTACATTTTAAAGCATAATCTATCAATACTTGTACTGTAGTAGCATAATTTTCTTATGCCCAACTCTGTTTTTCTTCTGTGCCCAAAAGCACTCAAATGAATGGACTATTCAATTCTGTCTACATATACTTTACATTTTCACTGTTGTATTGTAAGTTGAGGAGTTAACGTCCACGTGCTTTAGATTCAAGCGCCCTCCATTCCAGCGCCTGGTCCGGTATGTTCTAGAATGTACAACAGTTGGTCCTAGAACAGAAACAGCAAACCTTGTGTGCTTCAGTTTGTATGTTACAGTAAGAAGCTGTGTAGTCACTACATCAAAGCCTTTCAAAGCAGTTGAATAATTTCTAGAAGAACCTGTTGGCGGACATGTTGTAGTGGACAGGGGAAGTGTGAAATGTTTCTGCTGTATTCTAAGATACACTATGAGGGTGGGTCGGGGAGGTAGTAAATTAGAACGTACATTATTAACAGTATAATTTCCATATGGGTGTGGTTGCATTTTGGACGGTTGGTTATTTTAAATTGAGTTGGTTGCGATAGCTGATGCGCACCAGTGCCCTTACTTTGCCATCCACACTGCGAGCATTGTGACACACTGTAAATACTTAATACCAACGACTAGCCCGTACAATCAACACCTGAGCTTTTAGAACATTTCTTGATTTTACTGCAGATTATAATAGCCATATGCACTTGCTTAAGAAATAACGTTCAAGATTATGCTTATATATATATTTTTGAAAATGTTAAAGTTAGCTGTGCCATGTAAGTTTTAATCTATTAGTGGGGAGGTAAAGCCTCAGGAGGCTGGCTGTGTGTGACATGCAGTCATCTATGATTTGGTTGTCTCTGAAAATATTCCCAATTCAATTGGCTGGCAACCACTTTAGGGATCAAATCTTTGAAGGACCTATAACATGGCAACAGCTCTACCCAGTCAGGCAGACAGGGGTTGCACAAAGGCCTACAAATATTTGAGGCTTTGCAAAAATTTAAATTAAAAACTGCACTACCCTTCTTATTCCATTGCATTTAATCAGGCTTACATACATGTTCCTCTCCCCCTGCTCTCTCCCTCTACCTCAACCTCATATACATCATCAAAATTGGTTCTCTTTAGCACATTGAAATGCAATGTTTGCATTGCCAAAATAGTATGGGTTTGACAAGTGAGCTAACCCTCGGAGTGGAGTGCATGTGCAGTATCCCCTCTCTGTTGAGAATCACTGATACAGAGGTCCCTTTGTGTTGTAATTGTTTGTATGTGTGTGTGAGGGAGAGAGCTGTGTGTGTTTGTGTGTGTGCCAAGCTACACTGTGTGCAAGTTGATTCTTTGAAAATGATTGTTTTAAGACATTTACTTTGCCCTATCCATGATGTTGGTGGGTGGACGTTGGAAATGTAATAATGATGATGTACAATCTCTTTGTGTGTATAAACGTGCACTGTGAAAAGGTAGAGAGAGCACCGCACTGTCAGAGTCCTCTGTCTTGCACTGAGTGTTCTCTTGTTTTGCGTACTAAAAAAAGAAAAGGAAAAAACAGGTGTGAGGAAAAAAGTACTGTATTCTGATTGTCACTTGGGTTCTGTTGAGAGAAATAAATAAATATGAACCTGAAACCCACTATGAGAAACTGTGTCCTGTTCCTTTGCATGTGGGCCATTTCAAGTTGCTAAACTGAATGATTCATTGTTAAAAACTTTCTTAAACTTGTTGATTAGTGAGCACAACTAAGATGAAGAAGAAAGGTCTCCTGAACATGATAATAATTCATTTTATTTGTATAGCACCTTTTTCTACAAGAATTGCAGAAACTTGACAACATAAATATAATCGTAAAAATAAGATCAAATTTAGTAGAAATATGAAGTACTTAGCACTGAAAAGAAAGGCATCAGTCAATAAAAGAAAGATCCATAAAATAATAAATCAGTGAATACATAAAAACAATTTTTTTTAGAAAAAGCATGTGTTTAGCATATCTATTCTAAAGAATATCCAAGTAAAGATTTCAACACTAGTCTGAAAAGGTGGATTAAAAAAACTTAAGTCACAGAAGCAAGAGGACCCATCATCAATATTTTAAAAAGTGACAGCAAAATTGTTAAAAACATTTTTGTGGTGGGAAATTTCACAAAAATAAAATCTATCTACAACCCTGTTTTGGATTTAGAGTTCGATTTTGAAAATGTGTTAAGAAAAAATTTAGTTAACTAAAAGTGACGAAAGGTCCTTTATTGTGCTCTGAGGCAGACATGACACTGGCTGGTCTTGCGCCGCTGCTGGTCGGCTGCTTTGATGGTGCCAGGCCTTGGGCTGATAAATTGCTCTGCGGGAGCAACAGTGGTCAGCCAAAAACTATACAGGTCGGCAAAGTAACGACAAGAACCAGTCGCACCCTGACACTCTGTGAAGGGGTGAGTCCGGAAATCCTTAAGGCAGCTACCAGACGAGGACAGAGACTGACCAACACCCCCATCACCTGCACCTGTGTTCTGAATAGAAAAGGGCAAAAGGCTCAAGTAAGGTAAATATATATTTTTTTTCATACAAACAATGAAACAATTTTGTCAAACTCTCACCAGTAGAAAAGAGTAACCCATCCACAGACTCCTCCAGCCATACGGGCATGCGGGCACTGTGTGATTCTGGCTGTGAAAAGCCACTGCAGGCGAAGCGCTCTCACACACTGCACAGCGACTGATGTGGGAGCGAATCTCCTCGCCAAACAGTGGCATCATGGGTATGGGAGCGTTGGTGGACAGCCAATAGGATTTGTCGTTGCGACTGGCGTAGTCACAGGTAGCGTTGTTGCAGTAGGAGAAAGGCATGGTGGAGAAAACAGGGAGGCAAGAGCCAGCCTGGCCTACAGAGAAGAGGAGGTACACAAGGAGAGAAAAGAAAGAAAGCTTTTGTTAAACCATATAAGCTCATGGACTGATGATGATAAACTCATTTCAAGACACCAACAAAAGTATCAACTTACCCAGATCTTGCGTGTGAGGATTTTCTTGTCCCACCAAGTACACAAGACTGTAGCCAACCCAAAGCTGGCTGCTGCCTGAAGGGCACTGTGGCACTTGATATGACTGGCTGTGGATAACCAAAAGGAATCCTGACTTAAAAGCCCTATGGCCTGGCGCACCTGGATCACCAGTCGGACCTGGGATACCTGGAGGATGGTGGGGTTAAACAAGAATCAGGTTGTTGCCGTGGAAGAAGAATTGACTTCATTTCGGGAAACATAGGGTGTTTCAGTCCTCCTGCTGTAAACCGATTTTACGTCTAAGTTCCCCTGAGATCGGACCCGTGCAAAAAAATAATATTATAACTGTATAAAAATAGCGCAGTTTTTTGCTGATGGTCTCGCTTGATGTTACAGGTCATTGATGATCATCAGAGTAAACATTTGACTATTTCATTAACATTCACAAGTTCCTAGTAGGAGGTTTAGGGAGACTAAAGCGCCTTCAGTAGGAATTGGGATTGTTACATGTCTTCGTGTTATTTTTCACCTTGAGGTCCAATACTTCCAGGCTGACCAACATTTCCTGGGTCTCCCACAGGACCAGTTCGACCAGGAGGACCATATGAGCCCGGGAGGCCAACAAACCCTGCATGACCCTTCTCTCCTGGAACACAGGACAAATATGCACACAGACACATTCAGACAAGTGAGGATGATAGAAACAAAAAAATAAACACTTATTTAACTAGACACAGAACAGAAGTGGAAACAAACAGAGAATATATTAGAAACTCTTGCCTTTACGTCCTGGAGTCCCAGGCGGACCAGGATCGCCAGGGTAACCCAGAGGTCCTGGCAGACCGTGTGGTCCTGGGAGTCCACTAGGGGCCTTCCACTGGGTATCACCAGGAAGACCCTTGGCACCTGGAAAAAAAAGTAATAGATTGATTGCAAAGTGTACTGTAGATACATATACGACTTTCGGTATTTCGGTAGTGTTGAATAAATGTGAATAAATTAAAAACTATCGAAAGTTAAACTAAAAATTGTAAAGCATCTGGCAACACAGTTTCACTCCTATATTGGTCTTAAATAATACCCTTGACAAAATGTGCCATATGTCTGTGCAGATGTGACATTCCTCCCCCTACTCATTTTACTGACTACTGTTAACAGTCCGGTAAAGGAAAAATGCAAAGAAAAACACATAGCCTATATTGGCATTAAACTATGGTTATATCTCTTAGCCACAGTGCCACTCACCCGTGTATCCAGATGGGCCTTTTATTCCCTTGCGGCCCCAAGGTCCATGGATACCTCTCTGACCTTTTGGACCTAGAAGACCCATGTTACCAGGATGTCCTCTTTCGCCTGTCAAAGTGTAACAACATTTTGGGTGCATTAAAGTGGATAGGAGTACTGTAGTTACTGATGGAAGGCAAGGCACGTTTATTTATATAGCACAATTCAGGCAAGATTAAAATACATAATAAACATTAGAAATGAATAAAACATTTAAAAGTGAATGAATAGAAATAGAACATTTAAATTAAATAAAAATTACAGGTTAAAATGATGGAATCAGTCTTGCACTGTCATTTACCTTTTGTTCCTGGATAGCATGGGGAGGTTGATGGTCCGGGAGGTCCGGGGAGGCCCTTATCTCCTTTAGGACCTGGTAAACCAGGGAGACCATTTCGGCCTGGGTCTCCTTTGAGGAAAATGCTGCTACCTGGAGGGCCCACTTTCCCAGGAGGACCTAAAAACCCAAACAAAACCTCAGTTGAGGACAAACAGACAAAATACTGAAATGCACACAGAAAAATGTTAATTCCTAAATTCAACCTCACAAACATTGAGACAAATATAGGCAAACAGATTAGCATAAATAAGCGCAGACACAGACCTGGTGGTCCTGGGGGTCCTTCATATCCTGCCTCTCCGTTGGGTCCTGCTGGCAAAGCTGCGCAACAATCTGTATAGGGAAAACCCGGTTCACCTGGTAAACCTGGAAGACCTAAGGAAGGAAATACAGAAAAAATATAATACCTTATAACAAACTGACTAGAGGAATGAAACAGTAAAGTTACTCTCAACAAAAGGAAACTGAAAAACAGAAGACAGAATGCAATAAAACAATCTGAGGGACCATAACACACTATTGCTGGGAAAGAAATCATCACAGAATTACTCTATTAATTTAATGTGTTATGAACAAACAAATTACTTAAAAATGAGCTAAACTGTATGTGTTCTGATAACATACAGATAATATTAGACATTATACCTGCATCGCCAGTTGGGCCCCTTTGGCCTTTAGGCCCAGAAGCAGCATCTCCTGGGTGCCCTGGTTGGCCCCTGATACCTTTGACTCCAGGAAAACCACCTGGTCCTGGAGCTCCAGGGATATCTATGCCTTGAAGTGATAAATAAGTACATTAAAGTGACAGTGCAAAACATGTAATCCTCTCTCTCTCTTTATTGATTGAATGTAAATAGACTAGGGCTGTCAAATTAACTAATTAATTTCGATTAATTAATCACAGAAAAATTAACGCGATTAAAAAAATGAACGCAGATTAATCGCACTTCTATAATGCCCTTTGACCCGGTGCAAAAGTGGTGCGCAGCTGCACCTGCTGTAGCTTGCAGACACGGTCCGCATGGGTAAAAGGGAGAAAGGTAAAGAGAGAAGCAGGGAAAAGGGGCCGAGGGCTCTATGGACAGTTTATGGGATGCTTCGGGCAAATAAGCATGAAGGTAGGAAGACATCTTACTTTACTCTCCACAGTGTCTGTGCATTATTGATTTAGTGGGTGCAACAATGTAGGTTAAAAACAGTATCTCTCAATGTTCCTCCGTGTGTCTCAATTTTGTTTGCTAGCTGTCTCGTCTCCCGCATAAACGGACACCCGCCCCGTGTGTGTATGTGAGAAAATTCGGCGCTAGTTCCTAATTTTGTTTCATGTAGAAACCTGGCTGAGGGGAGGAGACAGAAGTTACGAGAGATGGAGAGAAAGAGAGAGAGACAGAGAGAGAGAGAGAGAGAGAGAGAGAGAGAGAGAGAGAGAAACAAACTGTAGTAGGCTATACAGCTGTTTTTAAAAAGGCATAAATGTGTCATAAAAGTATGCGATTAATTTAGATTCATTATCACCGAGCCTGTAATTAATTAGATAAAAAAAATTTAATCGCTTGACAGCCCTAAAATATACCTTTTAATTTACGTTAACTCTTACACCTTTGAGTAAATCATATGATTTAAAAGAAAAAATACCGGGTTTATGCTGAAACTAAACTTCAACATTTCTGTTCAAGGCAATTTGTCAGTTCAAAATAGACATAAGTACTTTATATTTTATTAGATAATTTAGCGATATACATATATAGTATATATATATATATATTAGGGCTGTCAAATTAACGCGTTAATTTCGATTAATTAATCACAGAAAAATTAACGCGATTAAAAAAATTAACGCAGATTAATCGCACTTCTATAATGCCCTTTGACCCGGTGCAAAAGTGGTGCGGAGCTGCACCTGTAGCTCGCCGGGCCGGGCGTGTGGGTTAAAGGGAGAAAGGTAAAGAGAGAAGCAGGGGAAAGGGGCCGACTCGAGGGCTCTATGGACGGTTTATGGGATGCATGAAGGTAGGAAGACATCTTACTTAATTCTCCGCAGTGTCCGTGCATTATTGATTTACTGGGTGCAACAATGTAGGCTAGGTTCAAAACAGTAGGCCTATCTCTCAATCTTCCTCCAATTTTGTTTGCTAGCTGTCTAGCACCCGCCCCGTGTGTGTGTGTGTGTGTGTGTGTGTGTGTCAATATTTTTGCCTATGAGTAGGCTACGAAATGGTGGCAGTGCAGCGCTGTCTGTTGTGGGAGATGGAAAGTCGTAATTTTGTCTGCTTGTGTTTTTGAGAAAATTCGGCGCTAGTTCATGTATAAAGCTGGCTGAGGGGAGGAGACAGAAGTTACGAGAGACGGAGAGCGAGCGCGCGCACGAGAGAGAGAGAGAGACAGAGAAACAAACTGTAGAAGGCTATACAGCTGTTTACAAACGGGTATACAAGTGTCATATAAGTATGCGATTAATTTAGATTAATTAATCACAGAGCCTGTAATTAATTAGATTAATTTTCTTAATCGCTTGACAGCCCTAATATATATATGTTTTTTACCACAACGTTAAATACACGCAATAAGCATAAGTGAATGCTTAAAGCTGGGGTGGAGGATTTGGGGAGAAAATGGCAGTTGGGATAGAGATTCAAAATCAAATACCTCAACCGCTCCACTTGTTCTCTTTGGTCCCTCCCCTATGGTCCCTCCCTGACACCAACAGAGTTGTGCCAAAGTGAATGGACAGTCCCAACAGCCAATAAGAACAGATAATCGGAGCCTCACTCTGATTGGTCAAAGTGTGCAGCTCATGTTAGCTTTGACCAATCAGAAATCATATACCCCAGCTTTAACTATGCAGAAAGTTATGCTTAATTCTTTTAATTATTTTACCGTTTGCTCCTTTCAATCCTTTTGGACCTCTAAGCCCATCCAGTCCATCCAGACCTGGTGGCCCAGGAGTACCTAACATTAAGACACAGTACAACATAAGGATAATCTTGTTAGGTGTTTTAAGCACTCAAAAGTACTTCATTTAGCACATTCCATTGATCCTTTCATTTTTTTCTCCATGTGTATGTGCTGTGATAATTAATGTGTCCACTGACTTCTTATTGGCAGCCATATCTTAAGACCCTATTTGACAATGGGAATTGACAACTTGAGAATTTGAGCGAAGGGATAGCCACAGGAAACCAATACAAATAACAAAACTGAAATTTACAATGCATGTAGCCTTCCTATCCAATGATGAGAAAAAACTTGACATTATATTGTACCTGGATACCCATTTGGACCAGGAGGACCTGGTGGTCCCTGACCTCCAGGATCTCCTGAGACACCACCCGAAAAACCTGGAAGACCTGTTGGGCCACGAGGTCCAGGGACGCCTGTAGAGACGCACACACAGAGAGCTCAAACCAAAAATGATATACATATAGGGAGAACGGGGGAATCTGAGACATCGGGTAATGTGAGCCACCCCCTGTATCTAGGCAACGGAAAACATTTGTGGTAATGTGGGATATATGTTTTCAAGCCCCTCTCATTTCCCCATGGCCCTGAAAGAGAGGACCTCATGGTGCTGTGGTAAGCATGTTTTTGTTTCACCAAAATAGGTATTTTGCATGTAAAAGTAAATTTTCTTGTTATCAACTTAATCAACTGTTGTGCCAAAGCAAACGTATTCACGTAGAAAAACTTCGATCATACGTGTTGATGAACTACCAACATATGAAACCATGTGATGCTGATAACTGAAGATTAGCCTGAAATGCGTAGAGAGGTAGTTTTTTCTCAAATTGTGGTGGTGGGGGAAGGTGAGCCAAATGCTGTGGGGGAAAGTGAGCCACTGTCTCACTTTCCCCCACCATGAGGCACAATTTAAGTTTAGTCTTAAACATATTTTAATGTAATATTTAGGGCTGTCAAATTAACGCGTTAATTTCGATTAATTAATCACAGAAAAATTAACGCGATTAAAAAAATTAACGCAGATTAATTGCACTTCTATAATGCCCTTTGACACGGTGCAAAAGTGGTGCAGAGCTACACCTATAGCTGGCACGCGGGTAAAAGGGAGAATAAAGAGAGAAGCAGGGGAAAGGGGCCGACTCGAGGGCTCTATGGACGGTTTATGGGATGCTTTGGCAAATAAGCATGAAGGTAGGAAGACATCTTACTCAATTCTCCGCAGTGTCTGTGCATTATTGATTTAGTGGGTGCAACAATGTAGGCTAGGTTCAAAACAGTAGGCCTATCTCTCAATCTTCCTCAAATTTTGTTTGCTAGCTGTCTCGCATAAACCACCCGCCCGTGTGTGTGTCTCAATATGTTTGCCTATGAGTAGGCTACGAAATGGTGGCAGTGCAGTGCTGTCTGTTGTGGGAGATGTAAAGTCGTCATTTAGTCTGCTTGTTTTTTTGAGAAAATTCGGCGCTAGTTCATGTATAAAGCTGGCTGAGGGGAGGAGACAGAAGTTACGAGAGACGGAGAGCGAGCGAGCGAACGAGCGAGCGAGAGAGAGAGAGAAACAAACTGTAGTAGGCTATACAGCTGTTTATAAACAGGTATAAAAGTGTCATATAAGTATGCGATTAATTTAGATTAATTAATCACAGAGCCTGTAATTAATTAGATTAATTTTTTTAATCGCTTGACAGCCCTAGTAATATTACATAACGTGTTTTATTTTAATGTCATACGCATTGTAGAAAAGCCATCATGCCAAGGAAATACACCAGGAAGACAACCTGGGGCAACCACACGGAAAGAGCACCTTCTCATCTTTCCCTGTAACCTTCAGGGCTGGAATGTAGAGTAGGCCTAGTTGTAGAGTATGACAGGCTGATGTTATAATCCAGTTGGGTCTTCTCCTGTGTTCTGAGTCACAGGCTGTTCTCGCTGGTTCTGATTTTCCTACGCTTTGACCCCCAGACACTAGCTGGCTCTAAGGGTCTTGTGTTCTGACCCCCAGACTGTGTTCTAATCTAACTGGTTCTATCTTTCATTTGAATCTTATTAAAACCTTTTGAATTATAATATGTTGTATTTGATTTTGTTCAGAGTTACTTTCAAGTGTTTAGAAAATTTGCTTTGCTTAAAGCTGCAGTTGAGAGTTTTTTTACTGTAATATTTGGCAAAACTGTCATAATAGCCATTCAGCTATATGTAGGTGAAGTGGTCTGAAAATATTTTTTTATCACTTTGCTCCCCCCTGCCTCTGTGTGCTGCCCCCCAAAATTGCCACCGCTCATGTTAATTTTGACCAATCAGAGCGAGGTCAGATTCTCCGTTGTTATTGGCTGTGGGACCTTGGCAACGACGTTGATGCGTCAGTTGCGTGAGCGTTCACGACCCTAGCAGTCTGACACTAGCCTACTGTTTGGTACAAGGCTACTACGGCGGACAGCGAGTAGCAATGTCTTCACAAACGAACCCTCAATTTACCATTCCCAGGATACTAACAACTAACACCGCTAAGACAGCAAAAAAACGAGGAAAGACGAATATTGAAAAGTTAACTGCTGAAAGGGAGACGGAGAGAGCTTAAAAAAAAGTACACCGGCCATGTCTTCTTGCCCTATCACAACAAGACCTCTCCGACCGCGACCTCGCAACTTTTTTTTCAAAACAGCGACAAGCGACAAATCTAGCTTTTTTTTCTGGTGTTATTGGTGACTTTTTTCGCCAAAGCAAGTATCATCTCTTCTCAACGAGCAGCGGGGGCACTGACACGCAGCCCGCTCCTCGCGCAGCAGCCCCGAGCTGAGAGGTGCTCTCCTGCTCTGACCGCAGCTGGGAGGGGCTGCTGCGCGAGGACCGGGCCGTCTGTCAGTGCTCTGTGACGGGGGACGGGCCGGGAGGCTCCCGCTGCTCGTTGAGAAGCGTTACAAGTGATATTTGCTTCGGCGAAAAAGTCACCAATTACACCAGAAAAAAAGCTAGATGTGTCGCTTGTCGCTGTTTTGAAAAAAAAGTCGCCAGGGGGGCTGAAAAGTAGCTAAATATAGCGACACAATCGCTAAGTTGGCAACACTGCCCGAGCAGCCCCTCCCAGCTGCGGTCAGAGCAGGAGCATACACACACACTCTCCGCTCTGTTACAATTAGTTTGCTATCTTGCCTGGCAGTTACAGCTAATTTTGTTAGGCACACTTAAAATGATTTTAAGCTAACATACATGGTATGTCTGTGATTAAAATGTATGCTCAATATGTGCGTATGTAGTTATCATTACTAATGTTTAATCACCTCGGAATCGGACATGGTGTTTGTCTCCTGTCAATGTAACTGAATTCACATGAACGCGCGTTGCTGTCGTTCAGAGGGAGGAGCTACAGCAGGTAGAGCGTTGGGAAAACAGCCGTTGGGATCCCAACGGCTGAAAACGGCTAAAACTATCAACTGCAGCTTTAATTGACCAAACCCCATCGTTCTTTTACTAGTCCGACATTAGTTCTGGAATGTGTGGCTAGCTTTCAGGATTCTTACTGTTACAATATGTGTTGTTATGGTAGTTTCAGAGTGGAAAAAATAAGTGGATCAATTTACCCCACAGCTGGGGTAAAGTGAGCCACATGAAAACTTGTTTAAAAACAATCATATTTTCACTGCCCTTTGTCTTGAAAAAAAATCTGCCAATGCCAATTTCTAGGAAACATCCTGAATTAATGGGAAATGTGCAAATTTGAGTGATAAATCATTTTAGCTCCCTTAGAGGGGAGCAAATGTAAAAAGTGGCTCAGATTACCCCGTTCTCCCCTATACATTTCTTAATTTAATTTTAGTTGGAAGATGAAAAACTACAGCTGATGTCTTGTCATCATTTGTTGTACAACTGTTCAAAATTTCTGGATAGGATTCACATTCTTCATTTATCCAGTTTTTAAATGATTGCTCCAGTACATCAGTTCTCCAATTCAAATCTTCAATGGAAATTACCTGGTCCTCCTTGTCTTCCCCTTTCCCCTGGAATGCCTGGTTGCCCCAACTGTCCTGACCTTCCCCGGGGTCCTGGGTCCCCTGGATCTCCTGGATTATCTCTGGGTGCTTGAGGGCATGCATTTGTGGACATACATTTATTTCCAGTTAAATTTGTACTGTAGAGTCCAGGAAACTGACAAACCTACTTTAAGAAAATCGTAATTATTCAGTTCACTGTGGCTTTTTCTTAACTGACCACAGGGTCTATCATCCCCTGGCAATCCTTTAGGTCCAGGTGGACCAGGTTCCCCAATAGACTGTCCTGAATCACCTTGAACAGAAGATAATAATAATATATAATATTGTTTTTGATAAACCAGACTGGTGATTAAATCCGGTAGTATATTCCTTAGAAACAGCTAAAACACAATAACTCCCTTTCTTTTAACTCACCCTTGGCCCCTGGAAACCCTGGTAACCCAGGAATACCGGGATGTCCCTTAGGTCCTGGATTTCCCTTTAACAGACATCAAACTAGATTAAGCACAGTTTAGTCACATATTTGTATATTCAATGGTAAAGGATAACGTAAGCATTGTTGGAATGACTAGAAATACACTGCTGGGACGGGTTCCTACTAAGAGGGAACTTTCCGCCAGTCTATTGGGGTATCTACCGGACAGAAATGAAAAAATTAAGCAAAAACACAAAGAGGTCTCTCTACAAATATGAATACAATAAATAAGGTTAATTGACTACCGGATCCCCATCATGTCCAATGTAGCCTCTTGGACCAGGGAAACCTTTGATTCCAGGGCTCCCAGGGCGTCCTGGTATCCCTCCACGCCCGTGAGTACCGGTGCTGCCTTTAAAACCTGGCGGACCAGGCCATCCATCAAGGCCTAAATCACCTGGCACTCCCTGCAGGCCCTTTGAGCCTGTAATAAAACAAAATAAAGATGATGTAGTCATGTACTGTTTATCACCATATTGTATGTTTTTGAAATAAAGTGACAAGTAATGACAGTTCCATTGCCTTTAGGTCCTTGTTCTCCTTTTTGCCCTTTCCTTCCTACTAAACCTTTTGGGCCTTTCGTTACAAACATTAATGGCCCTGGTAATCCTGGTTGCCCGGGAACACCTAGATGGACCACAGAGTTCAGATTAAATGCATGCCAGTTAGAATTTTTGTAAAGTAGACTAAAGGCACATTCAAAAACATACATTGAAGAGCAAATAGATTGGCTTATCTTCCCACCTTCCTCATTCATCCCCATCTCGTGTTGAAGCTATATACGTAACTCCAACTGTAGCTGCACACCTGTTGTCTGCTTTCGCACTGTTGTTAACAACCTTGTCAAGACCAATTGCACTATAACAACCTTATTTATACAAAATCTAAAGGTAAAGGTTCTGACTGGTGGTATCAAGGCATGATTTAAGGTGAAAATAATTACGGAAGAGAATGTTTTGCTTATTTCAACTAAGGGTGTGCTAAAAAAATCGATAGGGCAAAGAACACCCAGATCGATCATATACATCCACTTGTATTTCAGCTCTGCTTTTACATTTTCACTATGTGGAATTATCGCAATATATTCCAATATGCACTGTATCGCCATGTATCGTGAACTATGCATTGTGACCAATGTATCGTGATGCAAATCATATCGTGAAGTCATTGCCAATACCAAGCCCTTATTGCAACAAATCACGAAAAATTCTGACATTGTCAGTTGTCCACACAAAATAGGATATACACTAAACAAAAATATAAACGCAACACTTTTGTTTTTGCTCCCATTTTTCATGAGATGGACTTAAAGATCTAAAATTCATTCCAGATACACAATATTACCATTTCTCTCAAACATTGTTCACAAATCTGTCTAAATGTGTGATAGTGAGCACTTCTGCTTTGTTGAGATAATCCATCCCACCTCACAGGTGTGCCACATCAAGATGCTGATCTGACATCATGATTAGTGCACAGGTGTGCCTTAGACTGTCCACAATAAAAGGCCACCCTGAAATGTGCAGTTTTGTCTCACAGCAAAATGCCACAGATGCCACAAGCATTGAGGGAGCGTGCAATTGGCATGCTGACAGCAGGAATGTCAACCAGATCTGTTGCTCGTGCATTGAATGTTCATTTTTCCACCATAAGCCGTCTCCAAAGGCGTTTCAGAGAATATGGCAGTACATCCAACCGGCCTCACAACCGCAGACCACGTGTAACCACACCAGCCCAGGACCTCCACATCCAGCAGGTTCACCTCCAAGATCGTCTGAGACCAGCCACTGAGACAGCTGCTGAAACAATTGGTTTGCATAACCAAACAATTTCTGCACAAACTGTCAGAAACCGTCTCAGGGAAGCTCAACTGCATGCTCGTCGTCCTCATCGGGGTCTTGACCTGACTCCAGCTTGTCGCCGTAACAGACTTGAGTGGGCAAATGCTCACATTCGATGGCGTCTGGCACGTTGGAGAGGTGTTCTCTTCACGGATGAATCTCGGTTTACATTGTTCAGGGCAGATGGCAGACAGCGTGTGTGGCGTCGTGTGGGTGAGCGCTTCGCTGATGTCAATGTTGTGGATCGAGTGGCCCATGGTGGTGGTGGGGTTATGGTATGGGCAGGCATCTGTTATGGACGAAGAACACAGGTGCATTTTATTGATGGCTTTTTGAATGCACAGAGATACCGTGATGAGATCCTGAGGCCCATTGTTGTGCCATACATCCATGAACATCACCTCACGTTTCAGCAAGATAATGCACGGCCCCATGTTGCAAGGATCTGTACACAATTCTTGGAAGCTGATAATGTCCCAGTTCTTGCATGGCCAGCATACTCACCGGACATGTCACCCACGACAGCGTGCACCACTTCCCACTAATATCCAGCAACTTCGCACAGCCATTGAAGAGGAGTGGACCAACATTCCACAGGCCACAATTGACAATCTGATAAACTCTATGCGAAGAAGATGTGTTGCACTGCATGAGGCAAATGGTGGTCACACCAGATACTGACTGGTTCTGAGTCCCCAGACCCCCAATAAAGCAAAGAAATGCACATTTCAGAGTGGCCTTTTATTGTGGACAGTCTAAGGCACACCTGTGCACTAATCATGATGTCAGATCAGCATCTTGATGTGGCACACCTGTGAGGTGGGATGGATTATCTCAACAAAGCAGAAGTGCTCACTATCACACATTTAGACAGATTTGTGAACAATGTTTGAGAGAAATGGTAATATTGTGTATCTGGAATGAATTTTAGATCTTTAAGTCCATCTCATGAAAAATGGGAGCAAAAACAAAAGTGTTGCGTTTATATTTTTGCTGAGTGTATGTATTTTGCTAAGAATGCCATTCATTTGAATCTAAATTATGATTATACCGAAAGGGCTTGAGATATATTTGATATAACCCTGGTATTTTAATATGTTTTGGCTTTAAATTTACAGTATAATTAACAAATCAAACAAACAAACACAAACCAAAACATTAGTGCCAAAGCTAATCTATCAGATTCAAGGTATGTATACAGAGACTTACCTTTAAAACCAGGCAGTCCTGGGTCCCCTGTGTCACCTGGGCGACCAACAAAGCCTCTCTCTCCTGGTTTTCCCTTGAGTCCTGGAGGTCCAGGACGTGGTAAACCTCTGGTCCCAGCTCTGCCAGGGAAACCCCTTTCACCTATATACATTGAAGGTAAAGTCTCATTTCAATCAGAATGAACCAGTCTACTAATACACATCATTGTGGTCATGAAAGATAGACTAGATTTCAATGTATACTTTTTGGGGGACTGATGCAACTGGCTCCGGGTATAAATTAAATAAGTAGTTTTAGGCAGAAAAGAGCTACATGATTATAAATGAATAGGTTGAGGCACAATTTACTTTACAAAAAGTTTCTCATATACACAGCCCAGCGGTTCACCTTTGTTTCCTGGCTGGCCATCTACCCCAGGATCTCCTGAGTGGCCTGAGGTACCACTTGGTCCAGCTTGGCCTTGTACACCGGGAGGGCCAGGGAAACCTTCTGGGCCCCTCTGTCCATGACCAGGTGGACCTATATCTCCCTTATATCCCTTCTGACCAAGATAGCCTTTGCAACACAATAAAATGCAATAAGAGAAACAGGTTAATATATTCATAGTTGGTCTTGACAACATTTCTAAACATTGCTCACCAGGTACCCCCTTCCGGCCAGGGTTTCCAGGAGGTCCTGGGGAACCCGGAACTCCTGTAAGGTCACACAGCGTGCAGGGTGGGCCTGGATGACCTCTGTCTCCAGGGTCACCATTGTCTCCGGTCTGTCCTTTAAAACCTGGAGGTCCAGGGTGGCCTTGTGCACCTGCAATTCCAGGGCACCCACGTTCAACCAATTTCAATGTACAGTAAAGAATGAGAAGTGCAATGTATCGTGAATAGTGTTGGGAATAACGCAGTTTCAAATAACGGCGTTAGGTAACGCCGTTATTTTTTCAGTAACGGGGTAATCTAACTAATTACTGTTTCCGTCGTTACAACGGCGTTATCGTTACTGAACGTTAAATGTGGTGCGTTACTATGAATTGATTGAATAAACTGTGTAGCCTAATCCGAACGCACACCTGGCTCCATACTACACAAACTGCTAGTAAAGAGACCGGTGGGTTAACAACAAGATAAGCGATTTTTATTTCTTATAGTGTTTTAAGATGTGTTTTATTCAGTGTGGATGACATTATAACTGTCGGTTAGCGCCGTCACGTCAGTCAGCCGGAGCGCCTGTTTAGTGATGTTTCTTTTTCTTTCTCTCTGTTGTGTGAGTGTGCAAGTTGCCGCAGTAACCATCTATCAATCCACGGTTGAAACTAGCTTTCCCTGAGTGTGTTGCCCTTGTGAGTAAGTGCTTGGAGTTTCCTGATCTCTATCATAAGTTATAATTTATGCACGTTATTAAACGGCCGCGATTCGCTGTCGCAACAGCTATTTAACGTCAAGGAATGTTTACTTTTGTTGAGAACAAAATAGCAAGATAAACCTCTTATCTTGCTGTCTGTTTATGTGCAATAATTAGCAAAGGTTATGTAGCCTACAAGTAGACTACTTGTCTGTTCTACTCATTTCAACTGACTTGTGAAAACTGCTCAGAAAAATCCAAATTCTTTGACATATTGCAATTTTTATTTATTTATTTTTTACAGAAGGCCTAACGCAAATAGTTACTTTCCCTGATAACAGGTTACTTCTATTATAAAGTAATTCAGTTACTAACTCAGTTACTTTTTGGAGCAAGTAATGAGTAACTATAAATAATTACTTTATAGTTACATTCCCAACACTGATCTTGAATAACTTTTTCTTGTAATGAAGTTGTTGAGTTTTGTTTGTGTTTGCCAAAAAGAATCTTACCAGGCAATCCTGGGGTTCCAGGAATGCCATGTAGTCCTATTTCCCCCGTTGCCCCAGGCTGTCCAGGTGGGCCAGTAGCACCCGGCCTGGCATAGAAGACCTCTCCAGGGGCACCCTTCCTTCCTGGTAGTCCTGGCAACCCAGGAGGGCCTGGATGGCCAACCAGGCTAATTCCACAGGGACCAGGGTCACCTGGGTCCCCTTTAAAACCTTGATGTCCTTTGACAAATGCAATAGACCCATAAGCATAAAATAAATCCTCCTCAAGATGTATATCATTTAAATTTGACACAGATTTAGTAAGTTATTACCTGGGAGTCCAATCCCTCCACTTCCACCATCTTCTCCTTTCATGCCTTTGGGTCCAGAGTATCCTGGGGTTCCCAGGGGACCAGCTCGTCCTAGCAGTCCTGGCATCCCTAAAAACGGACAATTCAAATTTTAGCTTGACTTGCCACTCTCACAGAGAATGTGTCAAGGGTCGTAAACTATGTTTCTTGCATGACAATTTATTTAATACCTATTTTCAACCAATTCTGCCATCAACTATTGAGATAATAACCAACACATAAATCATATATTATACATTTTATATAACTGTAAAACTTTGGAAGACAGACGAAAGATGCACCTATTCTCCAAACTTTAGATAAGTCAGATCAATAGACATACAGTAGTCCTTAGACTGGCCAACAAAGAATGTTGCCATCACCTTTGATAAATAGATTTCATTTTTACAATGCCTTCTTAAATACATCATGTTTAACAGCTGAAGACGTACCTGGTGAACCTTGCTCACCCTTAGGACCAGGTGGTCCGGGATCGAGTACAAAACAGCATCCCACAGATTCACCTGGTGACACAAATACAACATGCTTTTTGAGCCCATGACACTTAGCTTAATGTGGGAGGAGTGTTTAAGCACCAACTGAAAATCTCTGACTTTAACCCAGTCTCTGACCTGGTGGGCCTGGTCGTCCAGGAATTCCTGGGGGGCCGCGATATCCCTCATTTCCATGAGGTCCATGTGTCCCTTTAGGGCCAGGTAAACCAGGACCTTGGGGTCCTGCAAGCCCTGGAAACCCTTTAGGTCCGGCAACACCAGGGTAACCTGTGGGACCAGGTAATCCTGCATATCCTGCACCCTGCAAAATTGATACCTTATGCCATAACTGCACAACTATAACAAAGTGCATTCATGTGGAGCATTTTTACATACATGTTTTCATTATAGTATAATTAACCTGGTATATTAATAAATTAAGTATTTACAGTACTTAAAATGTACACACTCACTGGTGTTCCAGGGTCTCCTGTAGGACCAGGGTGGCCATCCTTTCCTGGCCTACCTGTTGCCCCAGATGGACCTGAATGTCCAGGGTCACCTTGGTTACCCTTGGCACCTTTTAACAATAACAAGAAACTGTTGTCATGGCTATAAATATTTTTAGTATGGGTGTGTTTCAAACAGGAATCTTTGGTTTCATATTTGACAAGCACATCACCAGACAATTACATTTTTATTTCAGGCCACAACTGTACTTAAAGTCCAGTTCAGACCAAAGATTCGACTTGCAACGACTTGCAACGAGACGGTTTTACGTTGCAGGGGAAAAGTCGCAGCACTTGAACTGCTTGTTGCAGCACGGCTGATGCCGTTGCAAAGATTCATAGATTAGGATATGCACGCAGCACTGAACTGTTTAGTCAATAAAAAAAGTTTAAACTTTGACTTTGACTTAGAAATGTACCATCTTCTGTAGAGCCAAGCAGTTAAAATAGATTTAAGAAAACTGTTTGCTTGCATAATAATACTGTGTGAAGTACAGGTTCGACTTAAAGCATTGCTCACCTTTAACACCTACCACAAAAGAGTCACCTTTATGACCCTTCTGTCCATCCAATCCAGGAATACCTTGAAAGCCCTACAGAAAGCACTTGGTCAAATGAAAAACCGTGTGTGTGGCTACAGCAAAGAAAATACATGAAAAAAGTTAAGAAAATTGCATTTAATAATATAGTTTGAGTACTGTGGTCCTTACTTCTGGTCCTCTTGGACCCACATCTCCTTTTAATCCTGGGTCTCCCTTAAGTCCTTGAGCTCCAGGTAGTCCTGGTGGACCAGAAAAACCAGGGGGACCAGGGGGCCCTATGCTTCCTTCACCAGAATCGCATTCACACATCCCTGGACAACCTATAAGAGACACATGTAAAAAGAAAATATTATAAAATAAATAAAAGTATGACTATGCAATCCATTTATGGATAACATTCCATGACTACACATACAGCCGTCCCAAACACGCTAATACAACGATACCATGGAACATTACTCATCTGTTCCAGTAAGTCCCTACAGGATGTTTTTAGATTCTACAAAAGGGAAAACAAAGAGAAGAAAACAATCTCTACTCGTGGAATCAACTGATGTATAACCACATATCACCTTTAATTCCTTTGGGTCCTTTGTTTCCTGGAGCTCCTATATGTCCTGTGTCACCACGGTCCCCTGGGTCACCAGGCTCACAGAAGTAATCTTTGAATCACAAATATTGACCATTAACATGAGTTAAAAACTTCTCCAAGAAATCTTATGGGCAAAAATAAGTATAATTGAAAACTCACCTCCACAGCCTGGTCAATTCACATTAGGACAAACACAGACACATAAACCAGAAGATCAGTCCACATTCAAATGAATATGCACAAAAACACATGACAAGCTTCAAATCATAAAATTACAACTGTGAGATGAACTAAAAAATATAGTAAACCATAGTGTGTTTAATATGAAGGAAATACAATGATACCTGGAGGACCTGGGCGGCCTTCGATGCCTTTACGTCCAGGGAGTCCTTTAGTTCCCTTTGGTCCCACAAACTGATTCAGTTCAAAATTGTTATACCTTCCTGGTTCTCCCTTAAAGCCCTTTGGACCGTAGGGTCCTCGTGGACCAGTTAGACCTGGCTCCTCTTATAAAAAATAGATAGAGACAATGTGAAACTTCTATTAAGTTTCGATCAAGATTGACAGTTTGTCTGTAAATGTAAAGACTTTTGATATGAAACAAATAGAAAGAACAGAAGATTTTTTTATCAAGGTCTATTAATCCTGGTACAAGGATTGTGGAAGATAGTTTGATAAATAATGTACTTCTATCTGCAACAGCACCACATTTGTTATGAATCAACATATGGCTGAGGGGCACACTAAGCGTGTGACAAGACAGAAAAGTGGATGTAGATTGTTAAAGAGAGATGGGCATTGCAAGTAACTCCTGCAAGTAACATGACTATGAAACTAGCATTTGCAAATTGAACAGGGTTGCTGTCATCAAATAAGTCTGCTTGTGTTTTCATTTGTATCAGTGACTTTGTGGCAATATTGAACTGCTGAGGTCAGACTTCAATTGCCAATACACTGGAGAACAGAGCAGAGGAATACATCAAATCCTGATCCCAGCAAAACATGCTACCACAAAGCTATTGTGCCTAAAGAAGATCTCAACACTAAGGATGACCACAAGGAGCCTTGGCCCCTACTCCATCCAAACAACAAAGGCTTGACTTTAATCTGCACCCGTCTGCTCCACAATATCTAAGCCAGGATGAACTAAACAGACTACGTAGTCGTCAAGTATGGTGTGGCAAACCTGAAACCGTTGCCAACTGTTCCATCCATTGGCCTTCAGACAAAACAGTGTCGGCCTACTGGTGGTTGGTTTGAAGGATTTTAAGGTTACAATAAATATGCCTATGGAAAACGTTTGTTGCTCCACTACATACTTTTATCATATTGATAAGGGCAGATAGAATTTGACAGTGTTGTCGCACGCATAGTAAAATTGAAGTCTCAACAACAAAAACAGCATTCCCTTCTAATGAAATACTTTTATTATGCAGTTATAAGAAAGTTATTAAGTATTTTTTTACAGGAGTAACTAGTACTAATTATCTGCAAGTTTCCCACTGGTGATATACAGTGAAGTGCAAAAAGCGATATAGTATATAGAGTGAGGTGTAACATGAAAGGTACAGAATAGAGACAAGGGCTGAATTCTGACCTGGTATTGTTAACCCTGGTGGGCCAGGAGGTCCGTGCATGCCCATGAACCCCTGGTCACCCAGTAGTCCTGGCAATCCAGGATACCCACGTTCACCTTTAGCACCTAAACCACACAGACATAGAACCGCAAAAAAAGCTATACTCGCATTAAGTAATTATGTTGTTAACACAAAGGTTTAAGATCAATTTACGAGCAAAACTTTAATTTCAAAATTTTCATTTTAGGTAAAATTCTACAAAAACATGGTGTTTAGCGATTGCATTATGCAACACATAAGTGGTTTGAAAAGTTATAGATTATACCTTTTTAAATATATTAAAGGTGCTGTAAGCGGAATGGTTCTTTTAGCTAACTTCCTGTCAGTTACTGCAGTTAGCAGTCCCCTCGCTCGTCCCTACGTCACCACATTAATGCACTGCGGTCTTCAGGCAGTGAGTTCTCTAGCATCATCTCAGATCCATAAGTGTGATAAAACATGATAAAAACCATCAAAACAGATATTGGGAAGGATTTTTACCTGCTCCGCCATTGTAGGCACATAAACATTCACCCATCTGTTGCTCTGGCGTGCACCGGTTGTGAGACCATGAGTGAGACGGGTGTCGGTGTATAGCGTTCTATCTTGTGATTGGATAAAAATTTCGGGATCCTCCAATATGTTTATTTGACATTAAATGCAGAGCAGCTGACTGAGAGATCGGCTTTATGAAACGCGCACATTATGAAAGTGATCACTGTATGAATAAAGAGTGATTTAACACTTATATTAACACAAATAAACCGATTACTTCACCTGTAATGCATTATATTTAAATCTGATGAGAAAGACATAATTCGAGTTGATCAGGTTTTGAAAACAAAATACATTTAATATCCATTGCTGAGCTCTCTTGAAGTGTGTTTGAATTATTGGCGAAGTACACTCAAAGCACCCTAATGGACTGCAAAGCTATCTTCAGTTGTGTTCATGTCTATGTCTATTTCTGCTATGACAGTTATATAAACATTGTTTTGCAATACCTACTGAAGTTATATTGGCCAAAATAGCAAGAACATGGTTGCAAACTATTGGACTTCAATTCAAGAATTTATTTTCATTAACACATTTCCAATGTGGGATAGTATACCAATGGCCATGACTTAACCACTGAAGAATGTGCTGTGGCTTCACCTCTGACATCCCTTTCATTATCAACGTTTGATGGGCCGGGGAGACCTGGGTCTCCTGGGTAACCCTGTTGGATGCAAAATAGAGACGAAAACCATAGGTATTATTATAAAGCCAATGATGTACATAATATTTCTAAAGATGAGAAGATTCAAGGATCAATGGCCTTGTACAGTAAATACTAAGGTCCCACTAAGCAACCATTAAAATGAAGCAGGGAAAGATTGCACATCTTGACTTGTAAGGGGCAAAGGGTTTTACATATGATATATATAGACTCAACGTCATTGTATACGAGGGTCACCCCTCAATGGTCTCTTGAGTATTAATAAAATTTAAATGCAAAGAAAGTACAGTAGCTATACACACTGCATACATTTTTTTTTCATAAATTATTTGATGTTCACACAAAGTTCACCTTTGGTCCAGTTCCTCCAATTAGACCGGGAAGTCCCCTCTCACCAATGGGACCCTGCAAATATACCAGTTTAAAGGTTTATAACCTGAAACAAATGTCTCTCTGCACAGTATAGGGAAGGCTTAATGATAAAACAGGTGTACCTTGTGTCCTGGTATTCCATCCCTACCAGCAGATCCTGGAAAACCCTAAAGATAGAGACAATAGCAAGAATATTTAATATGTGTAGTGTAGGCACAAGTTTGTCTCAAAGCATGCTGCAGTCTGATTTAAGTCACATACCCGAACTCCAGGAAAACCAGGGATTCCTTGCTCTCCCTTGATTCCATGATTGTGGTAGTCTCCTATACCCCCCTAATAAGGAAGATAATGTACATCAAATACCTTTCTCTTTCTGTCAGATGAACCTGCTTTGTTACGTACAGGATAAAACTCACAGGTAAGCCCTTTGGTCCACATGTACCAGGATGACCTTGGTCACCCTGAAAACCAGAAAAGAAAACAATGAAAACTTAGAGCATGGAGAAGTTGGGGTTTGATTGAACAACTTAGAACATTAAATCAAGTTTGTATTTGTCTTTGAACAGGTCTTAGTATGTAGCAGTTAACACTCAGCAGTCTTGCAAGAACATAAATGAGAGCTTTGCATTCACCTTGTAACCTTTGGGTGGAAAAAAGTGTGGAGGGAATTCTCTGATTTCTTCTGGTCCTTGTGGGCCAGGGGGGCCTTGTTCACCCTAGCATATTATGGAAGTGAAGGGGTGAAGATGTTTGCTGGGATTGTAAATTGGATGTCTCACACACACACACACACACACACACACACACACACACACACACACACACACACACACACACACACACACACACACACACACACACACACACACACACAACATAGCTGTCAATGTCCAAAATGGTTTCTCACATCGTCACCTTTACTGCCAGCAAGTGATCCTCCAGGGTCGCCCTACACAACCACAAAATGTTTAGTAAGGATTGTGCTGGTGTGGGTGTGTGTTTGACTGTATGTATGCATGCAACAAAGTGTGTGAGGCAGGTGACTCACTGATTGTCCTTTCACACCTTTAGTTCCTTCCAAGCCCTAAATGGAATAACACGCACACATTTAATTGGTCCAAAATATCAATTGATATATACTGAGGATGTTCAGTAATATATAACCTTACTTATAAGACAAAAACACACACACACAGACACACACACACACACAGACACACACACACACACACACACACACACACACACACACACACACACACACACACACACACACACACACACGGTATATATTAAGCAAAAATAAAAAGCAAAAACATTTTTACCTGCATTCCTGAAGGGCCCGGAGGGCCAACGTGGCCTTTGGGGCCAATGTTTCCTTTTCTTCCCTGAACAGAAAATCACATAATGGTAAAGAGATTCAACATGACTCAACTGAACTCCAGGTAGAGAGTGGAAGCAATTTAAGCCTTTATCCCTGCTTCATTTATTGTTATAAAAATAAGAAAGGAAAACATACGGATGGACCCCGCTTTCCATCTGTACCACGCTCCCCCTGTAAAATTTAATTAAAAGAGAATATTTACAATTGAACATTTTTACAGAAAAATGGGTTTGGACATTGGTGAAGCCACATAAATCATTATCTGAGCTTCTTCAGACTCGGGGAACTTACTGTAGGTCCAGAGAAGGCATCACCATACAAAGGATCTCCTTTCATTCCTTTAGGTCCGAGTAATCCCTGACAAGAGAGACAGCAAATGTTTACATTAAACACATTACAAATGACACTTACTGTAATGTTATTAAAAGGGAGAATACAGTATCCATACATCATTTTCACAAAACCAATGATGAGATGGCAAAACCTTGAAACATGTGAATTGTGCAATAAGGATATTTTTGAATATTCAGTGCCAATGTTTATTTACGTAATTGATTACCACAAAATCGACATCTGCTTTATGAGACGACTATAGAGGTTTTTAGGGAAAAATGACCATGGGTTAAAAATGTCAGTCACCGCCACTGAACGCTGACATTGGGCACAAACTGCAAGGCAAGGCAACTTTATGTGTATAGCACATTTCATACACAAAGACAATTCAATGTTCTTTACAATAAAACATCAAACAAACAACAATCAAACGACTATACAGTTGAAAAATGTACAGGTTGGAATATGCAATATATGAATTAAAAAGCTTTTTAGCTCTGACTTAAAAGCAGTCAGAGTCTGGGCTTGTCTAATATCATCTGAAAGGCAGGTCTGAGTTGCAAAAAAGCAGAATGTGTAAGTGAGTTTCTGTTACTGCCTCAGTGTTTTGTTCTAACTCTAGGAACAACCATAAGGTTAAGCCCAGATGACCTCAGCATTTTACAAGGGTTATATCAGACATAAATGTTGGAAAAGTATTTAGGCCAATTGAGCCAAGGAGTGATTTATAAACAAGGGGTGCAATTTTGAAATTCATTCTTTCGGTGATGGGCAGCCAGTCAAAGGATTTAAGAACTGGTGTCATGTGCTATTTTTTTTTAGTTCTGGTGAGGACCATGGCAGCAGCGTTTTTAGTAATTTGGTGTTGCAGTATCCCATTGTTTCATACAAAGGTTGTACGAGAACCTCTAAAGTCACATTTCAGACTGAATAATTACTACTCACCCGTTGCCCAGGGAAACCGTCCACACCAGGAAAACCAGGGACTCCTGGTCGACCCCTGGTCCCATTACAGCCATCTACTCCTGGCAAACCACGCTCACCACCTGCTCCGGGGTGGCCCTGAACAATACAGAACAGTTGTACTGGTGTAGCATTACTGACAATTTGATAGAAGTCACAATTATGATCTATTTGACTATAGTTAAGAATGATGAATCTAAGTCTGTAATATTGAATAATCATAAAGTGCTTAAATATGAACAATTTGAGAGTTTTTATGAAAAACAGACACTTGAGTAACAAAGAGGCAGATGCATTGGGCATAGAAGGAAACCAGGTCTGTATCTAACAGTATGCCATGAGGCCCACTAGAGGGCATACAAAACACATGATTCACTAGTGCAGCATTTACCCTGCACTCTTTAGTATTACATGTCTCTTACTAAATGTATGAACTTGGCAGTTACACAGTTGCAAACACAGCATGACATATTTATATTTGATGAATTGTCTGGCCTGATTATTAAAGATATGTTCTAGTTTCCTTTTGAGGTATGTGGGGACAAAAAGTGAGAAGTATGTGTCAATGTGAGCTGTATGTTTCTTTTTCTGATTTGAAAATACAATTGACACAACAGTGAGTTTACTTACTGGTGAGCCGTTATTACCATGAAAACCAGGAACACCAGTCTTGCCCTGAAATATAAAAATTATAGGGATTCATTACAGGGTTACATTGCTTTATCCACTCCCACCCCTGATCCTTATATTATCTCTGTCACTGGCTAATACATTGTTTTATTTAAACTATATATAACTTAGTGTCTGACTTGTTGTTTGTGTTTTTCTATTGAAGACACACCACACACAAACACACAAAAACAACATCAGTTTACCAAAGTGCTGTACAAAATTCAATACAAAACAACATGAGAGAAAAAAGGGAGAAGTGTCAATGTCTCAACTTTTGTTAAAGGCCATTGAAAAAAAGCGAGTATTCAGTAACGTTTTAAACTGGTGGTAGTGGTATCATGGTAAACCCCCCCTACAGTGTTGGTGTGTCTAAAAGCTTACATTACAGTAAATGTGCCAAAAAGCAGGTGCAGAGATCTTGCAAGGGCAAAAAAAATCCGCGCGGGCTCGCATCGTCGGTATCTCTGCCCACTATTATTTCCAGCACACCCTAATCTAACTGTCTGGAACCGGCCCTGTATACAGGTATGTGTTTATGTAGGAATTAGCGCATCATGCTATTGATACAAGTTCAGTATGAATAAAGAAGGCCCAATGACTGGACCTTTTCAGGGGCCCAATCATTTTTCTGGGCAGGCCTGCACACACACACACACACACACACAGGGCCGACGGACTGGGTAGAAAAGTGATACAGTCGTGGGGGGGCCCAAGGCAGAGGGGGGCCCATAAAAAAAAAAAAAAAAAAAAAAAATTTTTTTTTTTTTTTTTTTTAACAAGCTAAATGTGGGGCCCCGATCTTCGAAGGCCCTGAACAATGCCATTCCAAAAAAAGAAATAATTGACTGGCTCGTGATAGGCCCCTGACCCTTGCAAGGAGATCAGGGGCCTGCGCATGACTAAGGCATGTGTGCGAGAGAGTAAGCAGGAGCAAGCCAACATTTAATTGAACTGGTGGCGAAAACAAACGCAGCGATGTTTCTATGGGGATATTTAGCTGTACAGAAATAAGTGCTGGCAAAGCTAGAACAGTTTAAGACTCCACATCACTGTGGCAACACAAACTATCTATCAGCTCAGACAGCGCAAAGAAAAATCTGATGAATACATGAGAGTGATGGCCCCTGCAAGTTTCAGTAAGTTTAAATAAGTGCCACACTGTTACTGTCTTTGAAATGCATTTAGACATTTTAAGGGGAAACACATTGTATTTATTATTTCAACTATTGAGTTATTTGTAGAACAGCATGCTAGTGTAGGCCAACAAGATTTATTTTCTGAATTTTCAATGCTGCTTTAGTTTTATGTTTTAAATTGGGAAAGACATATTTCAAAACGACCAATAACGTCTGTATTTAAAAAGAAATCAAGCAAGTAGGCTAATAATAACCATTAATGAATTATAGGCTATCGCATCACAGAAGGCCTATTGTCCACAATAACCACAGCCCCCCATCCATAAAGGAACTTTAAAAAGTTGAATTTACACTTGATGTGCCTACACAAGTGTATGGTCTATTATTTGTATTTAGTGTGTCTGCATAGTATTGCACCAAAACAGTAGAAGTTTTCTTTAATTGTGTTTTGTACTCTGTAAAATTATACCTGCACATAGCAAACAAAATTGCACAACTGTATTCAAATAAACAGTTGTTTATTTCTATAGTGCGCATTGGCATCTTTGAGCAAAACACCCCAAAGCGCCGCGCCTCCTGTGACCCTGCCCAGTGACCACCTTCATTAACACATATTATGGGGGAAACACCAGTAAAAGTAATGATTTCGTCATTCATCAGATGAAATATTGTGGAGTTGTCTGGCTCAGAGAGCCATGTGTATTGTAAGACCGCTTTTTAGGGGGCCCATCAGGACTTTTTTTTATAGGGGCCCAGAATTTGGTGCTACGCCCCTGCACACACACACACACACACACACACACACACACACACACACATACTGTACATACAACCTGCATATGAACATGCAAACTAACATGGTCTCCTTTGGATCCCTCTGGGCCATGTAATCCCTCTGCACCCCTTCTGCCTTTCTCTCCAGGTCTCCCTTCTCGTCCATGTGGTCCCATTAGTCCCCGCGGACCCTGTCTGCCTGCCTCTCCTGGATGTCCCTACCAAGAGAAATGTAGTGTCAATAAAACCTCAACTTCAAATATTATTGTTTCAAAAAAGGAAATAATAATTATCATAATTTGCGCACAGTTATCTGTAAATGTGTTTTTATTACAAAAGAATGTTAGGTACAATACCTGCCAAATTGTGAAATGTAATCATTTCTGCTTTTCAAATGGTTTTATATCTAGAAATAAATTATGCTGCTTTACAGTACATACAGTATATGGTCATATTAATACGGTCATTTGAAAAAATTAAGATGAATGTTTTCCACATTTTTTCTATTTTCCTAATGAAGAAAATCATCTAGAGTAATGTAAAGGAATCCAACTCGCTAATGGGAGAGTGATTCCGATCAACTTGTCAATACATAACATAACGCATGAGAAGAAACAGTTCATACCCTTGAACCTTTGGCAGGATGACACTGCAGACATGGACCCTCAATCCTGCCCTGGAACAATAAATAAAGACAAAGTTAATTTGAGTGTGTGTGTGTGTGTGTGTGTGTGTGTGTGTGTGTGTGTGTGTGTGTGTGTGTGTGTGTGTGTGTGTGTGTGTGGTTGCGGATAGGGCATATCTGTTATTCCTGAGATTTAGCCTTGAGAATTAGCATTGCCCTGTGAAAACTGGAAAGTCCTGATTACAAAGCTTAAAATAAATCAGCGTTCTCACAATGACTGGGGTAATTAATGAGCGATTAGACCTTGATGAGAAACAAAAGCTAAACATTTTCATGATGAACTGCGAGTCCACACCTTCAGATGCCAAGTATTCCCACCGATGTGTTTGAAAGTGTATCTATTAATCTATAAGTATTACCTATGTTTTCTAGTGACTTATATTTACTTATATTTGGATTTGTTTATGCAAGTGAAATTGAGTTGTATTGCACATCTGTTCCCCCTTTGATTAAACCATTCATGGATAACTCTGGCGTCACAAAAACATACAAACTCATCGCGATTCAGGGCATTTGCCAAATTAGGAAAGCTTAGTGAGAAGTAAAATCACTGGCAGGTCTCCATTGCTGCTTAACATAGCAACAAAACAACAATTAGAATTAGGCTAACTAGCTACCTTATACATGCAAAAATGGGTTAGCACATGTGAAATAACAAAAAATATGTGCTTTCTTCAACACAATTTGTAGGTTAGCTAGTTTTTCACACCTAGATACATTAACCTTGCAGTACTCCAGTAGGCTATTGCAATATTACCAATACCCAAGACCAATATATGTCAGCATATGCATACAAACATTTTCATTATTATTATTTCCATAGGTTTAATTTAAAGAAGTGTGACCCTGGTATAGGGGAGAACGGGGTAAGTAGACACACTTTTTACTCTAGTGAGAAATGCTTATCACCTAAACATCTTTCAATAGTCATTCCTACATTAAATTGAAGCTTAAGGTGTTGGCTTGAAATATGTACCCCTCACTTTTTCTATCTTATTGTAATAAAGAAGAAATTAATCATCAAAGACACCCTTACACATTGTGACAACCAACCCCATCAAGGGGTCGGTTGTCAAACACTATGGGGTTGTTTGTCACAATGTTATCTTAATGGGAATAATCTTAAAAAGAAGGCAAGAAAGTAGAACTAAATTTGAAAGTTTAATTGCATTGTCAAGTTGACAAATAGGCCTACATAACTTACTGTAGCCTTGGCAGCTGGTCTAGTTTGGGATGCACTGGGTTGTTTTGATTTTGTTGCCCTTTTTTTTGCATGCTAGCTGCCTTTTCCTGCTCTATTCTTTCCTTCTCTGGGGTGTCAGTGACGATACAGCTTGACAATTTATTTCGTTATTGGGTTCATTTTCTGGCTGCAGCCTTGAGATAACATGTGACAAACAACCCCCCAAAAAAATTTGACGACCAACCCCAACTTGAATTTCTTGCTAGCATCAAGGCCAACAACCATCTGACAACTAATTAGCTTGCTAACCACAATCTAAAATATAGTTTACCCTTCACACTTTGTATGGGTAACAAGTGTTTTGTTATAAACCCATTGTGTAAAAGCCTAGAAGAAAAATACTGAGGAGCTAAATATTTTCAATTTGACATGAAAAACACAAACAGTCGTCTCACCTCAAATTCAGCAGTCTAAAGGCCAGGACACACCAGTCCGACTTGTTCCGACTATGCAAAAAATGGAGTCGGCCGTTTCAGGAAGCTCCATTCTTCCCGTCGCGGCCAAAGAACACACCGAGTCGACTGCTTATTTTCCGTACGCTCTGCGCTTGCGCGGGACGTAATGTCTCCACAACAGCAGGCGGCGCTAATCTGTATTGTGGCCCGAAAAAATACGAAAGCCGGAAATGATGGGACAGCTCTCTAGAGCATAAACATAGATAGAAATACGTATTTATATTTATGGACCATAAGAGCACAATTTTTAGCAGAGAGTGTCGAGCATGGTGTCGAGCAGTCAACAAGGGTTGATGCATGTGAGTACTCTCAAAACGAAACGAACAAACACATTAAAACGATGGCTAGCTGTTGTTAGCTGTTTGTGCTACCCGCCTCACTTCCGGGCTTCACTGATTCGCTACCCCTCCACCAATCAAATTGCTCCAAATGAAAGACGGTCGGCCGCCGATTGAACATGTTCAATCGGCGGCCGACAGGCTCAAAACAAGCCCGACGACCTCTACGTCGGCCGACGTCACGGCACACACCAAACAGATTCGTCTTTTTTTTTGACGACGGCGATTATCGGGCTGGTGTGTCCTGGCCTTAACTCCAAGGGAGACTATGTAGGTGACCTCTGATCCCAATTCTGGATATTTACATACCAAAATTTCATAGACAGCGCCTTCTGGTTCCGAGATATAACGATTGTGACAACCAACCCGTGTGACAAATTACCCCGTTCTCCCCTACTGAGTGGGAAATTTTGCACTTGAAAATAAACTTTTAATCGCTCTCTTGTGGACAAACCATATGATAGGGACACTATAAATTCCCCTACAGTTGTTCTTTTTTTGCATTGTTACACTGTGCAATTCTTGTTTCTCATCAGCTGGAATACAAACCAATACTACAGTATGCACAATTAATCAGGCCGGACAATTGATAGGTGTAGCTGTAGTCTCCAGCTGCATCAAGTAGCCTACACCAAGTATATATGCAATACAACATATTAGTGCATTGAGAAGGGTTTTTTGTTCTTGTTTGGAAAGCATCATATAAAGTTTAATTACACTTAATTTTTGTTAACATTGCTTTTGCTGCTGTAGCCAGGAATGAAGCTCAGGCCTGACACAAACAACAATCCATCAATGCAACACCAAATACTTCTGAAACCAGCGCTCACACATTTTTATTTGGTCCATGTTCCTTTTTTCCTGTTGATGTGTACATTCTTGCCAAGAAATTTGAATTCCCCCAGCAGATGGTCAATAGTTAGTAGGGACTTCTAAGTGCTTCCCAGAAGAAGAAAAAAAAACCTTGATGTACTTGATGCAGCTGTAAACTACAGTGATACTTTGTCCATCTAGAAATGCTAATTTAGCTTTTAGTGTACCCACTGTAATAAAGTGGTAACTCAGGGTAGGTGGTTGCAATATTGTTCCCCTCCATGGGAGAATGCATTTGCAGCAATATGGTCATATACGTAGAAGATCATATCAATATATCACTATTTATTCATAGCATATACTGAATTGTGCAATTATTTTTTTAATTTAATTCTGTATTGAAGACTTTACATAAAAGGAAAGTCTTACTGCATTGAGCTGCTGCACCATGATGACCAGGACAAGAATCCACCTGTGAATGGAACAGTTGGAATAATTTGACCGCAGTCTCATTTAGCCCCAGCTGATTGGTGCTTTTACACAACCATAAATGTTTCTCACATAAACAATGATACACTAATTGTGTGCATTGCATTTTATTATTAAAATTAAATCTGAGAACGGAAAAAAGTTGGTTACACTTTATGATAATGTTCATGTGTAAGTCCCCCTAATCTCAAGTGTAAATCATTCAGCAGGTACAAATGTGTAGTAGGGTTGTCCTCGACTAAAATGTACATAGTCAAATCTGATTGGTCGGATCTTGCCTAGAGTCAACTAATTGTCAAATCATGCACATTTTCTCCTGCTTATTGCTCCATATTCCCATTTCCCACATTGGTACATTTTTTTCCCAAACCACACAAAGGGGCTGAAAGACAGCATTTTTGTGGTGGTTGAAAAGGCATAAGAATATATGTCTACCTAAGTCGTTGACTAACACTAAGGAGATTGATTAAAAGCTTGAGTTAGTTTCAAGATTTTATTAACAGTATAATAGGCTGATATTTATACCACAATATGTGATGTATTGTGATTAATAAGCAGGAAGAAAAATTGCTTCATTTGATGATTAGTTGATTATAGGCAAGATTCGACCAATCAGATTCAACTATGTACATTTTTTGTCAAGGACACCCCTAGTACACATTTGCACCTGATGAATGGTTTACCCTTTAGATTGGGGATGCAGAAAGGTTTGTAAATTACTTATTAATTTACTAATGATTTGTTAATGAGAATTTTCATGATTTATCAAAAGCTTTTTAGATGACATACAATACATCTGTGATATGTTAACATACTTATTAATCACCTACAAATATATTTTACTGTGTAAATGATTAGTTCATGATTTTATAATGACATATACTTATATGATTTATGGATGACTTGTGAATGAACAATATTATAAAGTTTGACCAAAAAGTCAATAAAAATTACTGAATGCTGGACGGCTAATATGTTGCTCGTCTGACACTCTTAAGTAGAATGAAAGCCACAAGAATGTTGTAATATCTACCCAAACTCTCATCATACTACAGGTGATACCAATGTGTGTGTGTGTGTGTGTGTGTGTGTGTGTGTGTGTGTGTGTGTGTGTGTGTGTGTGTGTGTGTGTGTGTGTGTGTGTGTGTGTGTGTGTGTGTGTGTGTGTGTGTGTCAGTGCATTGCTGTGCAGTGCAGATTAGTGTTTATACAGTCTACATGCCAGAATGCAAGTAAGCAGATCTTGTTGAATATCTGAGTAAACAGGCATGAAGTGTGTGTGTGTGTCGTCAGGTAAATAGATATACAAATTAGGGGACGTGAATTAAAGGTTCAGTAAGTGGAATGGTCAATTTAGCTAACTTCCTGTCAGTGACTGCAGTTAGCAGTCCCCTCCGTCGTCCGTACCTCACCACATTAATGCACTGTGGTCTTCAAGCAGCGTGTTATCTAGCATCATCTCAGATCCATAAGTGTGATACAACATGATAAAAACCATCAAAACAGACACTGGAAAGGATTTTTTACCTTCTCAGCCATTGTAGGCGCATAAACATTCACCCATCTGTCGCTCTGCACGTGCACCGGCAGTGCCAGTTTGTAGCATTCTCTCTTCTGATTGGTTATTAGTAGTGGGATCCCCGAAAAGTTTATTTGCCGATTACATGCAAAGCGAGTCGGTTTTATGAAACGCGCACACTATTTAAGTGATCACTGTATGAAAATAGAGCGATTTAACACGTATATTAACATAAATAAATTACTTAACTCACCTTTAAATCCAACTTTACGTATCGCACAACTCATTAATTTTTAAATCATTGATACATCGAAGAGATATGTATATGTGGGGATACATGAGTATACCATTCACAACAGAATAGTCAGAAATACGTTATATCATTTGATATCATCCTCTGATATAGGTGCTGCCACATGATGTCATAATGGTACTATGCATGTCATATTGCTCTTACTGCTAACAATGATGCAATTATTTATGTTGTTGCAGTTGGACTCACCTGTAGGAACATTGAGTCACAACTGTCACTGAGGATCCCATCACTTGTTTCAGAAACTTCTTTCAACAGGTGAGTTTTAGCCTCAGTGCTGCCTCCTCTGGTGGATAAAAGGAAGCATGAAACACCAAAGACACCTGTAAGCCTTGACCCCTTTGCGATAATGTGACTGAAAAGCTTAACCTCTATGAGAAATAATTCAGTTCATGCACATATGGTTTTTAAAACTTAAAATATGCAACAGACACATAATCGTTTAGCACTGTCCTCTCACCCAGATACTATCTTAAAGCATAACATTTTAGCCCATGCACTCTAAAGGTATAGCAGTCCATCATGCACATACTACAACTCATTCACAACTCACCCAGATCCAGACGGTCAGATGTATCTTCATGGAGGCTTTAGTTCAACCCAAGCAGGATACTCTCCGGCAAGATTCAAACTAATCTCCTGTCCCTGTTTCAGAAAAAAAGCTAACAGAGCAACTGTCACTGTTTGTCAGAATTGGGAATGAGATGAAGAGAAGGATGATGATGTCGACTGCATCAGCGAGTCTAGACCGCCTCTCTCTCTTCAGGGTCAAGTTAAACAACTTCTCTGGACTGTTCTTTCTATCGAGGTACTTCAACCCAGAATAACTTTAACCCAAGCCATGGCCTAACATCACCCACAGTGCAGCAGTGGATAGGTGTAATGTTGACTGGCTGGTGGATGAAGAGGACGCTCATAAAGGAAAGGTGTGGTTTTCTGTGATTACCACTAAGCTTTTGATGGAACTGGATCGAGAAAAGCCATGGGAAGTCCAATGTTCGTATTTCCTCTGGTCCTGTTTGCAGTGACGCTGTTTGGCACCGTGGCCAATAATGTAAGCTATTCAATTTTGTTTTTATGGACATAACCTTGTAGCCTACAGTAGAAATATCCTTTTTTTTTTAACCCACAGCACAGAGTCTTATCCGCACAAGAATTGAAACAGACAAGTTATTGGCTGTCATTTTTGGAACATTGAGAACAAATATATGTACATTTTTCCAGGTCTTACTGGGTTATTTGATTAGTGAACTCTTCTGAAGAAAAACAGTGTCTTCATTTAACATGCTTTCAAGTTATGCATCAGTACAATAAAAAAAAATAAGCATATCATTCTTATTTAACTTTACCTTTCTGTTGCCGTTACTCTCCTCGAAATCCCTGTTTATAAGAGTACAGATCATTTCTGCAACAGAATGTTCCTTGCATTTCCTGTGTATAATCTTAGTTCCATTCATTCTTCGCAGCTCTTACTCTGATATACAACACTGGGATGTTTGTTACCGTAGTGTATGTGCTTATCTGTAAACATCATGTACTCTGAGGAGATGCAGATTCTCGCAGTCTGTTTGCACATGTACTTTGTGGTTTACAGTGAACTTCAGTGGGCTATGTTGGTGGGCCTTTTTATGGCAGGTCATTCAAAACAAGGATAGGATACGGTCAAAGGAAAATAGGCAAAACAGGAATCCAGCACAGAAATGTTATAGAAATTCATTAATAAGTTAAAATGTAATTTTCATGTGAAAACTCTGTTTTTAATCACTACATTAATGAAGAAACTAATGGTAAACTTGATGAAGTATCCATTATTAATGTTAATGATCAAAAATAATGAGAACATTTATTTATACTTATTTATTAATGAAATATCCTTATGTCCAGTTAATTTCATGGCTAACTATCATTCTGTCTGCAAGAACATTTTTAGCCTACAGCTGTCCTATTATTTATCCTATAGACTATTTTTTTTAGCTCCACCTTTTGTGTACATTAACTTCAATAAACCATTTACTCTAAATTAAAGGCTAACATACAGCATTGAACAGAAACACAGGAGGTGTTGGCTTAGAGTTACAGATTTATTTTTAATTTTGGGGCAAATTGCCTCCATAATCTTTCCAAAGTAAACACTCCTCACTGTGCAAATAAATAATTATACTGTAGATCAACAGGATGTTTGTAAAAATCGTACCACAATTTGGATCACTGAAATCAGCAGCCTGCCTTCAGGAACTAGTGTGGGCTGGACCCTGCAGGGGGCATAGAGGGGTGGAGTGGGGCAGTGCACGGGGTGACCGGCTGGCCAGGGAACTGGAGTGGGGCAGAATGGAGGGGTGTCAGGCGGGCGGCCAGAAAAAGGCCCCAGGGCACAGCAGGAAGCTTCAGGCGGACGGCCTGGGGGGCAAGCAGGGGCACGGCAGGGAGCTTTAGGCAGACGGCCTGGGGGGCAAGCAGGGGCAGAGTGGAGGTGGAACCCCTCAGGAGGCCGACGGCAAAGACGATGAGGGCTCAGTCCCTCTGGAGGCCTGCAGCGACGAACCTTTTCTGGAGGCCGGCCTTGGCGAAGATGAGGGCGATGGAACCCTTCTGGAGGGTGGCGAAGGCGATAAACCCCTTCTGGAGGCTGGCGAAGGCGATAAACCCCTTCTGGAGGCCGGCGAAGGCGATAATCCCCTTCTGGAGGCTGGCGGCGACGATAAACCCCTTCTGGAGGCTAGCGGCGACGACGAAGGCACCCTGCTGGAGGCAGGCAGCTGCGACGACCCACAGGTAGCCGGCATCGATGACGACGGACCCCCGCAGGAGACCTGTGAAGGCAGAACCACTCAGGCGGCCGGCCACGGCAAAGGCAGACCCCCGGAAGAAGGCAGGGCAGAGGGCGGTCCCCCTCAGGCAGGAGCGACGGGCGGACCCCCTCAGGCAGGAACAGGGGGCTAGACCCCTCGAGCAGGGGGGTGAGACCTCTCAGGCAGGAACAGGGGGCTGAGACCCCTCGGGCGGCAACAGGGGGCTGAGACCCCTCGGGCGGCAACAGGGGGCTCGGGCGGCAACAGGGCTGGGACCCCCCTCGGGCAGGAGCGAAGGCCGGTCCCCCTCGGGCAGGAGCAGGGGGCGATCCCCCTCAGGAAGGCGAAGCGGCCGGTCCCCCTCTGGAAGGCGAAGAAAGCAGGCCTCCCCTGGCAGGCCTGGGGGGCGGGTTCCCTCACGAAAACGTGGAGTGGGTTCAGGAACTGGACAGTGTTCTTGTGGTTGCTTGAGTTCCTTCAGGAGCTGGCAGCTAGCATGCTGGGGCTGGTAGCTAGCATGCTGGGGCTCTTGAGGTTGCTTGGGCTGGTAGCCAGCATGCTGGGGCTGGTAGCTAGCATGCTGGGGCTGGTAGCTAGCATGCTCGGGTTGGTAGCTAGCATGCAGGGGTTGGTAGCTAGCATGCAGGGGTTGGCAGCTAGCATGCTGGTTGCAGGAGGCCGGGGACTGGAGCTTGCTGCTGGAGGCCGGGGGCAACTCGGGAGCTGGAGAGCATTGAGGAAATGGATGGCAATCCAAACTCACCACGCCCACTCTGATAGTCCTTAAGGCAGGAGGAGGCTGGTAGCTGGGGCCCGGGGGCAGAGGCTGGAAGCAGGAGACCGGTGGCTGCGGCTGGAAGCAGGAGACCGGGGGCTGAGGCCTGAAGCTGGAGACCGAGGCCTGAGGCTTGAAGCTGGAGACCGGGGCCTGAGGCTTGAAGCTGGAGACCGGGGGCTGAGGCTTGGGATCTTGCTGGTAGCTGGGAGGCCAAATCTCGGGTGGGTATAAAAAGTTATTTGCCCACTCTGGTAAGGACTCCCTGAGCCAAGGCTGTAGCTCAACAGCTCGACGCGCCAGCGTCAAGGCTGCCTCTTGGTGGTCGAGTGTGAGGCCTTTCTCCCAGGCGTTCTTGAGGCAAGAAATAGTGAAAGTTACCTCCTCAAGTTCCACCTCAAAAAAGCTGTCTGCTGGGTCCATTTCTGGTCTGTGCATTCTGTTACGGTGTGGCAGACAGGCAGGCAAGCAGGACCCAAACGCAAGACGTCGTAGCAAAAGAATAATTTATTAAGCTCAAAAAAGGCAACAAAAAAGGCCAACAGGCAAAAAGGTCCAGGACCAGGAGCACAAGGAAACACAAGTACGCAGGGAACACAAAGGACAAGGATCCACTGACACGAAACAAACCATAATGCACAGACAAGGAACAAAGGAACACAGGGAGTATACAAGACACAATGAGACACAGGTATAACACATTAGGGGAGGGAGCAGTAATCAAACAAGAGGGAAGCTTAACAGGATATGGGGAGGAACAAGACAGACATACCAAAATAAAACAGGAAACCCGGGTAACACCAAAACAAGACAAGACAAAGACAGACCATGACAAGAAAAGGTTTTTGTAAGGTATGTTTACACTTACAAGAAATGTGCCATGGTATGATCTTGCGCACAATGAATATATAAAAAAAACATAATCAGAGTAGTCTATATAATAATTAAAAGCAAGTCAAATTATATAAATAGAAAATTAAGAAAAAAATATAATAAAATGTATTCTTTAAAAAGTATAGCTGTTTAGTTGTAAACAAGGGTGTGTTAATGTGATTTACTGTTTATGGAGGCTTTACATGTAGTATAGGGGTGGTAACGTCCATGTCAATGGTTGGACAGAATTTTCCATTTACACAAAACATATTCAACAATTTTATTATTTATTTTCAGTGTGAGTGCAATGGAAAATCAAGGTGCCACTGTGAAGATGTGAAAGGCAACAGGGTGAGTAACATCATCTATAATCTCTGTCGAACACATAATCAGTGCTGATGGTTACTTTGAAAGCCTCTCGCATTTTTGACCTATGAGGTCTAATTTTTCCTCTGATGATCATAAATGACATGTAACAGCAAACAAGACCTTCAGTACAAAGAACCCTATTAGTAAAGTGTTTTTTAATGCCTTTGTCAGGGGAACGCTCAAATCATATCAGTTTTATTTGAATAGCCCAAATTACAAATGGACATTTGCCTCAGTGGGCTTTACATTCCATACAGTATGACACCCTGCCCTTCGCCCCTTAGTTCGGCTTGGAAAAAACTACCAGTAAAAACCCTTTAACGGGATAAGAAAAAAATTAGAGATCTCAGGGAGAGTTGACAGAGTAAGGAATCCCTCTCCCAGGACGGACATCCTGCAATAGATGTCAGAGAAAATCGAAAAGGTGTCGAATCATTGACCAGATGATGGTAATACTAAAGTAAAGCATGAAAAGTGAATAGTGTGGATGCAGGAGGACTTCAGATGCTGCTAGAGGAGGAACCTGCTCCACACCGTCTTGTCTCCACCAGGGAAAACTAGAAGAGGAAAGACAGACAACCAATGAGCAATGCAAAATGAACATGAACATGAAACCGCCGCCACGCTCACCAATGAACAACAGCTAGTAGTAAAAACACTACGGCTTTTGTCCGAACGGGGTGCAAGAATTAACAGAAACTAAAAAGTTCCTATGAGCACCTTTAGGGTTAAAATACGCTGTGTGCACAATTATTAGGCAAGTGAGGATTTTGGCCATATCATAATTTGTATGCACATTTCCCAACTTCAAGCTGTATAAACCTAAGTGCTTATTGGATTTAAGCATACCAGGTGATGTGTATTTGTGTAATGAGTTAAGGTGTGGCCTAAGGAGATCAACACTCTACATCAAGGTGTGCATAATTATTAGGCAGCTTCTCTTTCTCAGGCAAAATGGGCCAAAAAAGAGATTTAACAGACTCTGAAAAGTCAAGCATTGTAAAAAGTCTTTCAGAGGGATGCAGCACTCTTGAAATTGCTAAGATATTGGGGCGTGACCACAGAACCATCAAACGTTTTGTTGCAAATAGCCAACAAGGTCGCAAGAAACGTATTGAGAAAAAAAGACGCAAATTAACTGCCAAAGATTTGAGAAGAATCAAACGTGAAGCTACCAGGAACCCATTATCCTCCAGTTCTGCCATATTCCAGAAATGCAACCTACCCGGAGTGCTCAGAAGTACAAGGTGTTCAGTGCTTAGAGACATGGCCAAGGTAAGGAAGGCTGAAACCCGACCACCACTGAACAAAACACACAAGTTGAAACGTGAAGACTGGGCCAAGAAATATCTGAAGACAGATTTTTCAAAGGTTTAATGGACTGATGAGATGAGAGTGACTCTTGATGGACCAGATGGATGGGCCCGTGGCTGGATCAGTAACGGACACAGAGCTCCACTTCGACTCAGACGCCAGCAAGGTAGAGGTGGGATACTGGTATGGGCTGGTATTATTACAGATGAGCTAGTTGGACCTCCCAAACCTACTGCCAGTTTCTGGAAGATACTTTCTACAAGCAGTGGTAAAGGAAAAAGTCTGCATCTTTCAAGAAGACCATGATTTTTATGCAGGACAATGCTCCATCACATGCATTGAAGTACTCAATTGCATGGCTAGCCAGTAAAGGCCTTAAGGATGTAAAAATAATGACATGACCCCCTTCCTCACCTGACTTAAACCCTATTGAGAACCTGTGGGCCCTGCTTAAACGGGATATTTACAGTGAAGGAAATCAGTACACCTCTCGGAACAGTGTCTGGGAGGCTGTGGTTGCTGCTGCACAAAAAGTTGATCGTCAACAGATCAAGAAATTGACAGACTCCATGAATGGAAGGCTTGTGACAGTTATTGAAAAGAAGGGTGGCTATACTGGTCACAGATTTTTTTTTTTTGACATGTCGGAAATTTTTATTTGTAAATTTTGAGTTGTTTTATTATTCTCACTTTAACAGATGAAAATAAGCAAGTGAGATGGGAACATTTTCGTTTTTTTATTTAGTTGCAGAATAATTCTGCATACTAATAGTTGCCTAATAATAGCAAAACTTCTATATATTCTCGTAAGAAAGACAAAACCTCACTTTTACTTTCTTAAACATTCAGGTTTAGGTTCATTAACATTTTAGATTGACCGAGAGCACTGTAGTTGTTCAACAATTAAATCAATCCTCAAAAATACAACTTGCCTAATAATTGTGCACACAGTGTATGTTATTTTTTTCTTGTTTACTGTGTTTGTGCACATGATTGAAGTATAGTACAGTTCAGGTGTCCACAATATTGTTTTTTCTAAACTCCTCACATGGTGATGCACTGTAAAATTTGATAAGTTGACCTTACTTAAATTTTCTAGGAAACTGATTTCCCTGAAATTAAGTAAATATAACTAGTATTCTTAAGTTATGTTTACTTTATATCTATTTGTTAAGTTTACTAAGTTAAGTTGAGTAATATTTACTTAATTTTGGCAAGTGACGGCAACTTAATTAAACCAAGTTGGTTAACTTAAATCAAGTAAGCGCAACACATAATGGTAAGCGTGCACAGTCATTCTTTATTTTAACAAAATGCCACAGAGTAAATCTTAAGCCAAAAATTTGAAGATCAATTTAACATGTCTGTACAGTAACTTGCCCTTTCTTTCCAAATGTGAAGTTGCAAAACAAGTCCACTGCATCAATTTTGGTTGTCCTGTCTTCAAACTGCAAGAAAGAAAGAAAATCACAAAAGAAAAGAAAATGGCAGTTAATGGAATTATTTTATCATTAATTTAATGATGTACACCTGCTTCTCTACTGTGATATGTCAAAATGTTAGAACTACCTCCCAAATACTGTTATTCTTTCATTAAACATCTCAAAAGCAGGTATCGCTGATTGTAATTGTTTTTGTTTTAATTTATCTTTTATTTTTCATCGTTTTTAGAAAAGGACCTTGCATCAGGGGAACAGGGGAGATACAATATAAACACCAACCCCTTCAGCTGTTCTATCAATTGAAATTCTGGAGGGAAGATGTCCAGTGGTGCATCAGACATACTGTATTAGGGTAGATCTTACTCAAGTCGTACTACTATTGCACAAAAAGCTTCTTATTAACTTAGTGGCCTCAACATCCTTCATACATATTTTAAGATTGTTGGGAGAGACCTGCTATTTCATTTCAAATTCAGCTCCTGGCAGAGAAAGCAGAATACATTAAACACATTGTATTCCAATGCAGCTAAGTAATGGTCTGCAAAATATAATTTGACTAATCATGTTTCATTGATTACAATTGTATTCCAGTCTAGCCTATGCCAAAACTGCTAAATGCTATCATGAAGGACATTTTCATAAAGACAAATAAAAATGTAATCAAAAGGATTGTGTCTCATCTTAAGTTGTCAGCTATAGTTATACGCAGTTCACACTGCATCTTTACTACAATTTTGAAATGTGCATATTATAATTTGTATGATTTCAAATTCGTTCTCCAATGTTGTTTATTGTTATTTGTGATCACCTCTCCCTCTCGTATTTTCTCTCTAACACACAGGGAGACATAGGTATTCCAGGACTTCAGGGGACCCAGGGGACACAAGGCCATCCAGGAACAGATGGTCGTGCTGGCCCCATTGGAGAAAAGGTGGATATGTGTATTTCAAAATCTGAAACTGTTCTCAGAGGGGTTCATTGAGTCAAATTGTGCATAGCCTGTGATGAATTACAGTTTTTCTTCTTTTACACTCTTGTGCTCATACTGCATCCCATTAAAACACTGAGATTAATTATAGGATGCTGTCTTTGACAGGGCAACACTGGGCCTGATGGACCTGAGGGGCCAAAAGGCGATCCGGTAACATCATTTTCCTATTCAAGATTGTGTCTGTTTGGGTGTTTATTTGATGTCCCACTGACAATTGAGTTATGCTTGATATGACTTAATTGTATTATGTGTTTTTGTGTGTTTAATGGGTTGGCATGTTCGTTGACAAAGTCAAACATATACTATAAGACACTCTGTAGCTCTGTTGTGCCTTTTAAAATAGTACACTGCTTTGTCCTGTCATTTGCAGGGATTTAACGGCAAAGAAGGATTTGCTGGATCTCATGGTCTACCGGTGAGTAGACCCTATAGGGAGCACTTGTAATCCGTGCCGTACTTAAGCGCAATTGTTTCCACTCCCTCCTCCCCAGCTGGCCAGGCACTCACACTGCTTCAAAATATCTGGGCCTTGGCACCTCTTTATACGCACAGGTTTGGGTTTTGGAGCATATGTGTACACTGGGCAAACAAACTAGACTTTAGGGGGCAAAACTACTTGGGCATGGTATGGATGGCCTACTATGCATGTGCCCTTACTCTCTGATACATTGTTACTGTCTGTAATCTTTTATTATTGTAATTGCCTGTTACATTTTACATTTCGTCTGATGTTCTCTTACAGGGTATCCCAGGTTTACAAGGGCCTCCAGGACACAAAGGGCCCCCAGGCTATAATGGGACAGATGTGAGAACATATTAGTAAAAGTTTTATGGTGGTATGTTATCCATGTAATAAGTTATAGCTTATTTGTAAGATCCATGATATCTGTTTTGAGCAAATCATTTACTCTTAGGGAGAAGATGGGCTTCCTGGTACACCTGGGACCATTGGCATTGATGGACATTTAGTAAGACCCAAAATCAGAAATTATGTTGAAACAAACACAGATTTATTATACTTCTATTAAATTATAAACTTCAGTCTTTTGCTGTTTAGTTCTTCAAATGAATCATCCAAATGAACATGTTCAAAATGTGCTTCAGCTTTGTCTTTGTTTATTTTACAGGGTGCACCTGGTCCGCCTGGACCTAAGGTAATTAAATGGATGCTGGTCCAAACCAGAGCCAGTTGTTAAGTACCTCTCATATTTAATAAGGTTGAAATTGCAGAATCGCACAGCAGTTACTGCCTTTTAGAAGTTTATTAGCTGTATCCCAATGCACTAACTAGAAACAATAAGATGGTGCTGAAGTGGCTCATTTTCTACCTAGTCCATTTTTCTTTATTTCAAGCCTTTTCTTCAGCCTTTATTCGCAGCAATAAAGCAACATTTCCAGACAAAAAAATAATGTTAATTGCATGCCCAACAATACTAGCGTACTACAGTGATGGTTACAGAGACATACGACCACATGCCCAAGAAAGACCCCACAGCTGAAAACAGGTTAAGACAACATCCAGTATATGAACAACTTCAATGTTCAACAAAGTTACTTTTTTTCACAGGGTGAATCTTTGGTATCAGGGAATGATATAAAAGGGCTACGAGGGCCACCTGGGAGAGATGGACAGCTGGTAACTATTTAAATTGCATTACTAATAACACTGTTTTGTAAAGAAGAGATAAGAAAATGAACGCTTTATTAGAATTTATTTTGACATATTAACATTAAGAGGAAACTTTCTTATATATCAGGGAAATCCCGGTTTCCCTGGATGGTCTGGACCACCAGGGGACCCTGGACCATGGGGCTCTCAAGTGAGTAAAGTATTATTGGTCACCTTGCACACTTAAGTTTGTGCCAAAGTTTGAATGTTATGTAACTATTTGCCTTCTTCATGAACAGGGGCTTTCTGGCCGTTCAGGAGCTCCAGGTTCTAAGGTAAAGCACATTTTCTCTGGAGTATGCCTGTACATGTTTGACATCTTATAGCTGTGATAAAAAGTGCACATTTTTTCTGCCTATGTAAGTGGCACAGAGCTAAACTGCAATTTTTTGTTTGTGGTGACTGGTTCCTGAATTCATAATGGCAGTGTCCACACTCCCTGGGGAAATGTCTAATAATGTCTAAGTGACTAGCACTGGCCACAGTGCTTGTTATTCGGAAGGGCAGCGTTTTTAAAAGAAGCGTGAACAGCTGCATGTATTACAGTAGCCCAGTTTTTATGTGATACTTCTCTCAGACGAAGAGCAACACAGCAGCCATTACCACAATTAAACTGGGAGTAAGAGGGGAAATGTGCAAAACAACGGTGGTTTTGATCAACTGCAGATCAGTTAATTTATTCCCAAACCCATCCTACAGGGTCAAGAAGGAATAAGTGGAATCCCAGGACCTCGTGGACCAAAGGTAAAACACTCTTACAGCATATTAATAAGGTTACATTTAATTAGATTTTTTCTTTACCTGTAACTATTTCTGTATCATGATCATAACCACGTCTGTGTGCATGTCCAATTCATGACTGAGGAAGATCTCAATTTGTGTGTTGTAGGGGAGGTCAGGACCAGGCGGGCCGCCAGGACCACCTGGTCGAATTAAGGAGTTTTTTTCTGAGGGTCTCAGAGTATTAAAGGTACAGTAACAGACTGAGGTCGAATCACTATGGCAATTACACTGTGTGCTCCAGCAGAGAGTGGTGTTTCCTGTATGGGGACAATGGTGATGCCTTATCACTGCTGCATTGAAGCAATCAAAGTAATAGCTTCAGTTTATATGCATAGTGCTCTTTGTATACATCCATATGTGTGGTGCAATACTGTAAAATGCCATCACAAATACTGTTTTTCATGTTGTTTTGGTTGTTGTTGTGTTTGTTTTGCAAAAGCAGAGCCTTTACGTAAAGTCTATTTGAGAAATAGCCAGTGAAAGGAGTCAACACATTACACACCATGATTGTATTCAAACACACACAAATAAAAACATAAATCCTATGTGTCAGACGTCAAAAACTGAAGTTTCCATATGTTACATTGACTAATTGAACAGACTTTTCACAAATCCTGTAAATTAACAGGAGAAGATCAGTTAATGGGAAGGCTGTTGAGAATATGACTTCAAATTGATATTATAGAAAAAGGTTATGAAGTTTTCAAAATAAAAAGATTATGTGCTCAGACATTTTCATTGTAATATTAATGTCATAGTTTGATATCTATTGTGAATAACTGGAACTAGAGGAATCAACCAAGGATTAGCAAAGATATTAGGTTTGATCATCCAGGGGAAAATGAATGTCCACAGCAAATTTAATGGCAAATTGGCCAGTTGCTATTCAAATCAATTTAATAAAATGTTGCGCAGACAGAGTAACAGGCAGCTGTTGAACCATAAAAAGTTTTATTTCTCATTCAGGGTGAAAAAGGAGATGAAGGAGATGTAGGAATAAAGGGCTGCAAAGGAGCAACAGTAGGTTTCTATTTAAATCACAACAATAACATTCTCTTCCTGCATGGCACTACACTTTATACATCTTTACGTCTTGCCCGATTGTGCCTTGTCAGTGTTTTAATTTCTCTGATTTATGTCACTATTTCTATCTGTTTTCAGGGAGATCCTGGTTATGGTTACACCAAAGGAGCAAAGGGAGACCGAGGGTTAGAGGGTCCACAAGTAAGATGCTACACGCTATTTATTCACCCTCAACTTCAAGCCTCTTATTCTTATTGTGAACAGATGTTTCACCTCTTACTTTTGGTTCTCATTTCATAGAAGGACCACCCATAAATACTTTGGGGATAGCTCAACAAAAACGATGGTCAACAGAGGGCAGTAATGTGGCATTACACTCAGTGTTGTTTGCCACTAAAAACAAAAAGGGGACAAAATAAAAAGGGAGGATAAAATAAAATAAAATAAAATAAAAGCCCCTTATTGATATGCCCTTTTGTCAATAAAACGTATTAATAGGTAGCTTGTGGAGGATAGGCAGAAATGTAGTGAGGCAGATAACTTCAAGGATTGTGTGATTGGTTGTCATCATGTGAAGTCAAATGTAGAATAATGTTTTTTATGTACAAAGGTTTGCTTGCTGTGAGAATTATATCTTACAATATTTGTAGTTTTTAACTAATAAATGGCTTCCTGTTTTTTGTTATTTCATTCCAGGCTAGTGTTTATACAGTTTATGTTCTTAGTTAATGTGTATTATGCTGTCTTAAAGGTTTGGTTTTAATGCAGAAATGTCCATAATTAGACAAGTTTCACTCATGTGGGATAATAAAAGTATCCTTAACCTTTTTATCAATCTCTATAGGGGCGAGTGGGGAGAGCTGTGCCACTTTTTACTCAAAGTGACTTGAAAGTGAGGCCTTGACAGTAATGTCTCCAATATAAGAAATTAACGTATATTTCAGGATGTGGTGCATCCCCGGCAACAATAACTTTGGATCTGAAATAAACTGTTTAGGAAATATAGCTTTCGGGAAAAAAGTTGTCTTGTGGCACAACTTGCAGGGTAAGTTGTGCCTTTGGAGAGAATACGATGGGGTAAATTGTGCCATTGATATATATCTCATAAACTGTAATGCAAGACAAATCCATTAGACAATTACTTATTTAAGGTTTATTTGAAGTAAATAAAGTAAATATTTTACAAAGATTGAAGGTCAATTTTCTTGAACAAGGCCTAGCAGATCTGAGTGGTTTTACCTGCAAAGCTCACAATGACAAAGTCACCATCATCATCTTTCTGGCCATCTGAACTCTCATCAGTGGTGTCGTTGAGTTGCATGGGAGATGTCAGTTTCTTCTGAGCTACTGTAGACAATCACTTTCCTTTTGGTGACCAGCGTATACAGCCATGCCACTGGCACAACTCAGAAATTTACTTCGCACTAGCTGCTCCGTGCTTGTGGAACCAACTGGCATCTGACATACTGTATGACTCCCCCTCCATTTCTGCCTTTAAATCAAGGCTCAAAACCCATCTGTACACTCTGGCTTTTCCTCCCCATTAACTATCTTACCTCTGCACTACTATTTTAGTTTATATGTGTCTGGGCTATATGTCTTTTATTTTTGTTATTTTTATTTTACCTTGATTTTTTACCTACTGAATGCACTATGTACAGCACTTTGGACAGTGCATACTGTTATAAATGTGCTTTTATAAATACACTTACTTACTTACTTACTTACTTACAACTCACCCCAGGCCCTTTGGCACAAATCATCCCAACCCCAGAATGTTGGATAATTAGCATGATGCAGCAGTTTAGGGCTGACATTGTGCTAACTGTATAGACTCAAAGTGTAGCATACTAAAGCACTAAAACATGTGTCAAATGTTTTCAAACGTGTCTATAATTTTCCAGACACAATAATCAAAAAACCTTGATCCTAGAAATTTTACTTTGAATGGTAAACAACTGTTTTTTGAGCTTAAATGTGCTTATATCCTATTCCATGTGACTTCCTACTTTACAGGATGAGTCAAATGGATGGCTCTTCAAAAATATTACTTTTCCAATTTCTTCTATGGTTTTCTAGAAACAAGGGGTTGCACTACTTCCCCACTGGCACAACTCCACCCTCTCTCCCCTACACCATTTCAACAAAATTACATTATAAGAGAATCGCTTCAGTCAAATCTTAAAGTGCAAAATATTAACACTGTTTATTGTAGCTTAATTTCTTAAGGCCCAACATTAAATAGAGCTTAAAAATGAACACTGTGAAACAAGGAAAACATTAAGTACTGAGACAGTTAAACATTATAAGCCCCTTTTAGGTGTGGTTCACTTTAGTTGAGGGGGGATTAATGCTTCAAATCCACCCTATATGACTGAGAATTTCAAATCTAAGCCTGACCTATTATTCTGCGTGCCATGTGGATAGCCAGATAGAGCCAGCCTTTTTAGTGAATATTATTTTTGTGTGAACTGTTGATTGCTTTGATGATTGCAATGCCAACCAAAATGACACTTGTATTTTGGTAAAGAATTTGCCCTATTTTCTATGGAAAGCAAAACTTGCCATTTCCTTACTGTTGTACTTTATTACCTTTACAGGGAAAGCAAGGGAAGGACGGTGTTCCTGGACAACCTGGATTCAAGGTACTACTGGGAATATGTGTATGTGTGCAGAGAGTTATTTATTTTGTTATTTTGTCTGTGGGCTTTAAATACAATATAGTTCTCTTTTGGAAAAGCATGGCCCCAGAGGCCTTCCAGGATATCCAGGGACACTAGGAAAGACGGTCAGTGAACTGTTGATAACAAATAAAGGAAGAATCATAACCAGTGTATATGTGGGTGTGCATGTTTTCTACTGTGTCAGCGTGCTTTGATTGTATCTTTTTATTATTTAGGGTGAAAAAGGAAATATGGGAACCCCTGGTCCACCGGGAGATGTGAGTTATTTTTATCCTTTTCTTCTTGGTACCATTGAATTTCCATTATTATTTTGAGCATTATGTAAGCCAATTGAGAGATCAAATTTTGTATATTTTCAAAATGCTCAGCCTTATATGAGATTAAAGGTGAAGTGAGCGATATATTTAGGTTAATATAAGTATTAAATCGCTCTCTCAGTCACCCGCTCTGCATGTAATCGGCAAATTAAATTGTTTGGGGATCCCGAAAGTAGTATCCAATCAGAAGAAAGAACACTACAAACCGGCACCCGTCTCACTGCCGGTGCACCCGCAGAGCAACATATGGGTGGATGTTTATTCGCCTACAATGGCGGAGCAGGTAAAAATCCTTCCCAATGTCTGTTTTGATGGTGTTTATCATGTTTTATCACACTTATGGATCTGAGATGATGCTATAAAACTTGCTGCTTGAAGACCGCAGTGCATTAATGTGGTGACGTAGGGACGAGCGAGGGGACTGCTAACTGCAGTAACTGACAGGAAGTTAGCTAAAATAACCATTCCGCTGACAGCACCTTTAATTGTTCATTGTTTTTTGTTAAATGTATAGACAGGGCCTTGGACAGAAACACTCAAAGGATACCCTGGAGATCCTGGTTCCCCAGGCTCACCTGGACTTCGTGGGCCTCGAGGTAGGCAAACATAAAGCTGTATAATAAGCAGACTTACAAATGGTGAGACAACTCAAAATTATATTGTCATAGAGGTGAAGTATATCACTATAGGAACTAATGTTTGCTTTATTGCAAAAGACTGGCACATAGATATAACACAAGTTACTTTTATTTCTCAGGTGTTCTCGGTTTTCCTGGACCTGATGGACCTCCAGGTGTGCTCAGTCTGTCTGTCTGTCTGTCTATCTATCTATCACCATAATTTTTTTATATAGGTATAACTTTTATTTTAACAATTTGGTCACAGTCTCATACTTTACATTTTGCAGGCCATTCATCTGGAATTTATGTGCCAGGCCTACTTGGTCCCCCTGGCTTTCCAGGCCTCAAAGGGGACCCGGGGGATATTTATAACAGTCTCCCAGGACTAGATGGCGATCCAGGTGATGCAGGGCCTCCTGGGGATCGAGGTCCACCTGGGCCTCCTGAAGATAGAAGTATGTGTAAATGTCTTCCAACTAAGACGTTATTTACTGTAATCTAAATACTACTACTTCCTCTACTACTTATGCTATTAATCCTACTTTTTTGTGTTTCAGTAATTTCAAATATATGTATCAACTCATGGGAGTATGAGTTTGACAATACTGGGAAACCATAACTGGTAGACTAATGGACTTTGTCGTTGTTATTGCTTGTAGCCAACAGGATTACCAAGGGTATCCCAGGAATGAAAGGAGTGAGGGGTATACCCGGACCTATGGGATATGGTGGGGGTTTTGGAATGAAAGGTGGGAAACAAAGTGTTATTCACAAATATAGGTTTACCATTCAACTTGTATTACATTGGTTTGGCATCTCTTCTGACTTGTTACAAGTAACTTGCCTTCATCAATAAAAATATGCTGGTAGACTATTACGTGCCCTTTGTCTTAGTTTAAATGCTGCCCTTTAATATTATATCAATGGCTTTTTAGTAATAGAAGGGGTAAGAACAAAACATTGAGGATGTGGAAAATATAGTATTGTGAAATTAATAATGCACTCATAAAATAGACTCCCAAACAGACGCCTATGATCTATACAGGAGTGAAGGGGAAGCCCTGTCATGAGTGCTCCGGATCAGGACCAGCGGGACCCCCGGGTTCACCGGGTTCACCTGGATTACCTGGTAAAACCTTTCACTGCAACACACAACTCTACCTTCCACATTAAAATGCAGTTGTACTGGTTATACTGGAGAGTGTAAAAAGCTTAAATGTGGAGCAGACTTTTTATATGTTTCCGTCACTCAGGCAGCAATCACGGACCAGGTGCTAAAGGTGATCCAGGGTACCCAGGACCTAGAGGCTTAGCTGGAGGACCAGTAAGCAAGTCTTTAAAGTAGTTTGATTTTGGTGATGGTTTTTTGTTGTTGGCTTTTTTGGAACCCTTGGAAACAATCATTCTTCTCTGAAGGGTCCTATTGGTGAAATGGGATATCCAGGCCCTTCAGGACAAAAGGGAGAACAATCTTCCTACAACATCCCTGGTATAAAGGGAGAGAAAGGACACCTTGGACAGCCTGGCAGGCCTGGTACAGATGGACTCCTCGGATTTCCTGGGGTACCAGGTCGCAAAGGTGTTCACGGGCCTCCAGGGGATCCGGTGAGAGGGTTTTCACAGACTTGAGCTTTGCGGTCACATTTCGATACATCAAATTTCTCAGCTGTATGCAAGAGCCCGTGTTAACGAAACTTTGTTTCATTATATATATTATAACATTTAATGAAGATAACACATTACATACTGTCTTGCTATGAACTTTGTTTGACCTCACAAGAGAGGTACTGTGAATGTCCTTGCAGAAAAGGGGTAGAGAGACTCCCACATTCCGTTCTCAGATAAGAATATCTGAGCAATTAAAACTCATCTTGCAAGAAACTCAAGGACATTGTGTGAATTGCAACATCTGTTTTGACTTAATCTTGGACATACAAACCTAGTGTGTTTTCGCATACACCTTTCTCTTGCATATAATCTCATGTACACTGTCCATTTCTTTGTCTCAATCATGATGCCACACTTGTGACGTATATTGATTCCCTTGCATTTGCTGTTGCAAGTAAAATCTTCGCCTGCATTGAAGCCTGCCTTGGCTCAAATTCTTTTATTACAAACACTTGGGTTGTTTAGTGATAGAATTCCTTTAACAGCCCGTCTAACAAATAAAAAGGTCATCATCGTGATTGTTGAGTTTTCTGTTCACTCTTTAGTATCCCTTCCCTGGCACAGAGGTAGACCGTGGATTTCCAGGTCCACCAGGGCCATTAGGAAGAGCAGGACCAGCTGGCTACCCTGGGCCAGTGGGATATGGGCTTCCTGGATTTCCAGGAAGTAAAGGAGACACTGGTGTACCTGGCCTTCCAGGACAGCCTGGAATTCCAGGTAAAGAAACATATTGACAGATGTAAAAAATTTACAAGGACATGTATACATAGACATGCAAGTAGACAGAGAGACAGAAAGACCAGCAGCCTTAGTATGTCCTTTCTTCTCTCCATCCATAGGTGAGAAAGGCGATTCGAGCTACATCCACAGCGAAGGACCTCCTGGACCTAAAGGATTTCATGGTGTGCCTGGCTTACCCGGAAGACCTGGTAAGTATGACTGCATAATTGATGGATGGATTAATGGATGGCTAGATACATGGATGGATGGATGAATGGATGGCCTTTAAATTCCTATACAATGGAGGATGGATGTGTCACTCATACCTACCATCAAACATCCAGGTAATCAAGGAGCACCAGGTTCTCCAGGGAGACTAGGTTTTCCAGGAGAGAAAGGTGAAAGGGGTGACGTGTCATTTCCTGGAGGACCAGGGATCCCAGGACCGAAAGGTAATCCATACTAAAGAGCCATACTTAAACCCTGTAGATAACAGATTTGAGATTCTTGGAGCCCAACGTGTATTATCGTTATTTCACTTCAAATGTTTTCAATACCCTCTTTAGAAAATGTGCTATAGCTCAAAGTATAATTCATTCATTATTTGTGTTTTTAATCACTGTGTGTGTTTGTCTGTGTCTGCTGTTAAGGTGAAAAGGGTCAGCCAGGTCTCCCAGGCTTTCCAGGTAGAGGTTTGCCTGGTCGGTCAGGCTCACAAGGTGCTCCTGGTCTTCCAGGACCGCAGGTGAGAGATATGTAGTTTAATGTATATAGGCAGTATACACATACATATTTTCTATAGCACTGTATTGCCATTATGTGAAATAAATATAAGGTAAGTCTAAAGGTATCTTGTTTTAAATGCCAGGCTTACACTATGTAATACTGATGCAACTAGAAAACAGGAAAATAATTTTTTCTTTATTGTTTCCAAAAATTATATCATTAGTCTTTATATGATGTTATATGATTTTCAGTTGGGATGAGCAATAAGACAGCAAGGGATCAATCTTAAAGGAATAGTCTGAAATTTTTGAAAGATATTTTTTTCTTTGTCTTGTAGAGAGTTAGATGAGAAGATTGAAAAAACTCTCTCAATAGAGTTATGAAGTAGCAACAGTCGGCAGCCAGTTAGCTTAGAGACTCGAAACAAGGTCACAACTTGCTCTGATCTGTAGTAAAATTCAATTACCAGCACCTATAAAGCTTGGTAATTCTCTTCAATCTATACTTATCACAATGAGCTTGCCAGGTGACCTCATGGTGATATGCCCTGTTTTACTGTAAAGTGAAAAGTCATAATAGATAACTAGCACAGCACTAAAATGATGTTTTGAATGTGTGATTATCAGGGTGATGGTGGCCCTGGACACACTGGCCCCCAAGGCCGTCAAGGAGCTCCAGGAGAAGATGGAGATCAGGGGCCTGTAGGAGACCCTGGGACGCCTGGCCTACCAGGGAACCCGGGCCAAACAGGAAATCCTGGTTATCCGGGAGAAAAAGGTAAAGTACATCATACTGTAGCTGAAATATAATATAAATTGGCAACTCTCAGACGGGCCGACATTATACAATAATAATGTATGATTAATCAAACATACACAGACACATATATACATTCTTACATGTTCATCTCTTTACAATTTATTGCATGCTTCGTACAGGAAGTAAAGGTTATCTAGGCCTCCAAGGACTGCCTGGTAATAAAGATACCTGTAGAGGTTTACCTGGACCAGATGGGCCACCAGGACAAGATGGTTCTCCAGGACGTCCAGGTCAGCGTCTATTGAAGTCTTGTAATGTACTGTACTGTCAATTCCAGAGGGACAATGAATGCAAAAGGTGAAAGTCAACAGGGAATGAAATGTTGGCTATTAAATCTCCCTAACCTCCCCACCACCAATTCTTAATGTGTCTTCTCCAACCCTTTCCCTCTCAGGACTTAGTGGGTTGCCCGGTGTAAAGGGGAATGCAGGTTTGCCAGGGTTTGGTCGTCCTGGCGCACCAGGGGATCCGGGTCCCCCAGGGCCCTCTGTCCCAGGTTCACGTGGGCTTCCTGGACAAAAAGGAATCCAGGGAAATGTTGGCGTGCCTGGTCAATCAGGTGCTGGATTGTTTCTCTTATAGGCCAAAACACTCATTTGAGGGTGTGTTATGCCTCTGTAAATGATAGATGAGAGGTCAAGGTTACTAGAATTAGTTGGTGTTTAATTGACTTTAAATATTTCTTAGTTGTGACTTAACCATGTACTATACTGTAAAAGGTGTTGTGCAGTGTCCAAAAAGTGCATATCAAAATAACTTAATATTAACTACACACTACCAGTGTGTACAGGCTGTGTACATATACTGTAGAATATATTTATAGACATTTAGAGTTTTCCTTTAAATGTTCCACTTGGACTTCTTTAGGACTGAGAGGAGACCCTGGACCAGATGGGATCCCAGGATATGGACCAGATGGATTGCCTGGAATTATAGGAGTACCAGGCCAAATAGGTAGAATTAACTTTTATTTTCTTTTTTTCTTTCTTTTTTTGTACTTCCAGTTAGTAGCTGTATGTTGTTTACGGTTAAGATTGAGTTATTGTTTACCATTACTCTTTACAGGAACCCCAGGCCCAAGTGGAATCAAAGGTTCTCGGGGTCCCCCAGGCATGATAGGGGATCCAGGTTTTAGAGGTCCTTCAGGCATTTCATCAGCACCAGACAGTGTTGGGCCCCCAGGGGACCCTGGCGATCCAGGTAAGCTTTACAGTAAACTTTTCTTGTGAAAACCAATTATTTTACTGACATTTCTTATTGCCATTCGCACATTAAGTCTTAAATTAAGTATTTGCTAGTCTTACTAATATACTGTATAGTATAGCTTTAGAGATGCTGATTATGTTGTTACTGTATACCTGTACTTTGTCAGGTCACACTGGTCTAAATGGCCCCCATGGGCATAGTGGAAGTACTGGGCCAAAGGGGCAGAGAGGGAGAGAGGGACCCCCAGGGGGGCCTGGACAAACAGGTTTGACATTTGTTTCACACTTGTAACAAAACATGTGTTAAAGTTTTGGTTCTCCAAACCATTCTCATTGTATAATTAAGTTGAGACAATGCAGGTAAAAACAGTTTTATCCAGCACTAGTCAATTTTGAGATTTTGGACTAGTTTGCTTCCATAAAATGTCTTTTTCACATAATCATCCTCATCTGCCATTATCTTAAAATTAGTTTTTTCAACACTGTTAATCAAAAATCTCAGTTTCTAAATAACTAACATCAACTAAACTTTCCATAATTATATTGTTAGCATTATATGAAGATTATTACAGAATATGTTGTTGATTGTCCGATTTATGATCGACTTTGTTCTTAAAAACATGCTTTAAAAAAATATGATTTATTAAATGAAAATGGCTGTATCCTTAATCTGTTCATTAAAAACTTTGCACACTTATTTGTATGTACAAATTTAAAAAAATGTTTAACGCTGGTTTCATTTAGATTTTTGGGTTTTTAGAGAAATGCAAATCTACGCATTTTAAGTTAGATATTGCTACATATACATATTTATTTAAACATTTCTGAGAAAATTTGAACACAGAAACTAATAGTATGATGTAAGAAATCAACTAGCAAAGTTTCATGATGATATCCATAAGTATCTTGACTTAACAGATGTTAGAATTGTATGTATGTGCTATTGTCTATAACAGGGCCCCGAGGTGATCCAGGTATCGATGTACCAGGTCTCTTAGAAGGAAGTCCAGGACATGCTGGTGCCCCAGGAGACACAGGAGTCAGAGGGCCCCCGGGTTAGACATAAACTTGTATTGCCTTTAAACAAATTCACAACTCTAACCTCAAGCATTAAAGTACACAAACGACCAAATTAATAAAACAAATGTTTTGTTTAAATCTCACAGGCTCAAAGGGAATAAAAGGAGATCAAGGACACCCTGGAGAGCTGGGTCCAAATGGTCCACCGGGTCCACCGGGTTATAAAGGTATGAAAGGAGACCCAAACTACCATGGATATGGACCGTCTGGACCACAAGGACAAAAGGTACGGATGACTGATCTAAACATTTGAGTTTTTGTAACTGATTCGGCAGAGTACTAACTAGATAAAATAATAAACTATCTATAGATTAAAAAAGTGTTGATTATAGAAATAATCATGATTTTCCTCTCTATTCTATTTTTTGTCAGGGGGAACCAGGATCAAGCTCTACTATGGTCATGAAAGGACAGAAAGGTGAACCTGGTGTGTTTGGACATGAAGGTCTACCAGGAAACCGTGGAGCCAAAGGAAACCCAGGACCTGTTGGACTAAATGGTGACTACCAGTGGTCACGAAAAAAAGGCAGTTCATTATTTGGCTGTAGTTTTTTGCTCTTACTCTGTTATCATCTCTTACCCCACTCCTGTCTCCACCCTGCCATTCCAGGTCCACCGGGTTATCAAGGGCCTAAAGGCGCTGATGGGCCTCAAGGGAACAAAGGACCCCCAGGACATGGAGGACTGCCAGGTAACATTATTTTAAATACTTTTCTTTTCATTTTCTACGCCATAAGGAAGCATTGAATTTCAATGAACAACATATTTTTTTATAACTTACTTAGTGCAACTTACTGTGTGACCGTGTGGAGGTTATTTTTATTTTGTTGCTGTTACGGTATATTTTATTTGTAATCTACTTTAAGTTTAAACTCAGCCTTACTTTTTTATTTATCTGTTTGCCTCAGGCAACATTGGTCCGCCAGGTCTCTTTGGTTATCCAGGTACTAAAGGCAACCAGGGCCGGGATGGGATCCCTGGACCACCAGGGCAAAAAGGAGACACCTGTAAGTTGAATAATGCATGGAATGCTCTGAAAAGCTTGATGAGCTCATGCATATCCTGTATTAATTCACAAACATGTATTCTAGGCATGTCATTTCCTCCTGTTGAACTATTGTCTCACCCATATCTAACCATACCCCTCGGAAATGGCTGCTGTCAAAACGTTTATCCTCCCATCTCTCCTCTGCAGTCGTAATACAAGGGACGCCTGGCAGGCCGGGTGACACAGGTCAACCAGGTGAGTCTCAGGTAAACAACATCAGCCTTTTCAACCCTCCGTTTCTTTTGTTTTAAAAATAGATTTATAGTTTCCCAACTAGCCCATTTGGAGTTTTTTGAGAACTGTTTTGGTCCCAGAAAACATCCATCTTGCCTTAGAAGGGTTTGAGCATTTGGTAAAATACATTTTTGTACTTGGGGACAGTCTGGAAAAGCGGCCTTGCACAAACCTAAGAGTGACGGTCTTCGTTTAGCACTCAAACAGACCCTACTGAGGTGTCCTGTTGTAGTCACCAGACAAGCAATGCACTCCGATGTTACAGTAATATCTGTTTCATCTGTATCACTGCCCAGTGACCAAACGAAAAATAGTACCAATACGATCCAATATCTTATATTTTTCAGTATTCTTATTTATTCTTTATGGCCTAGTATATACAGACCCCCCCCCCCCCCCCCCACCAACACCCCCGCAGCCACTAAAGAATATATATACATTTATCATGTTTGTTGACATCAGTACACATCTTTGTATGTCTGTTGTATAGGTCTACCTGGGGAATCTGGTCGCCCTGGCTGGTCTACAGCGAGTCCTGGACCAATAGGAGACAAAGGACTTCCAGGTTCACCTGGGATCCCTGGTCTGAGAGGACCTTCTGCGGGAAGAGGGTATTGTGCCCCCGGGCCGAAAGGAGACCATGGCCTTCCTGGCTATCATGGTAGCCCAGGTTAGGATGTTCTGTCTTCTTCAGGTTTTTCCAGTGAAGCTTTGTTCTGGATAATGTAAACCTCAATACCTGTAAAGGTGTTTTTAATTCTAAAGACATTTTGACATTTTGTTTCTTTATTTTCTTTATTTGTTACTCAGTTGGCATGTATGATCTTTGTTAAAGCTACAATTACTTGTCCATGATCAATCTCTTTCCCTCCCTTCTGTACATTTATAGGCAATCCTGGCTCACCTGGCCCCCCAGGTCTAACAGGGCCTGGGTTAAAAGGTGACATAGGGGACCCAGGCCATACAGGCAGACCAGGCTTGGGTGGACCCCCAGGAGATCAAGGCCCTCCAGGACCACCTGTAAGTGACCGGAGAGTATTTCTTGAGGAATATTTGACAAAATATTTTCAAAGGGGAATTTACATTCAAATCCAACTTTCCATTCATATTTGCAGTCCCCTCCATAAGTATCGGAACAGTGAGGCCAATTCCTTTATTTTTGCTGTAGAGTGGAAACATTTGGGTTTGACACCAAAAGATGAATATGAGACAATAGCTCAACATTTCAGCTTTCATTTCCAGGTATTCACATCTGGATCTGATACACAACTGAGAAGATATAATTTTTTGAAAAGGAACACCACATTTTTAGGCAAGCAAAAGTATTGGAACAGATAGACTTTAAATAAATTAAAGTAAATAAAACATAATATTTTGTCGCAAATACTTTGCTTGCAATAACCACATCAAGCCTGTGACCCATTGACATCACAAAACGTTTGCATTCTTCTTTTGTGATGCTTTTCCAGGCTTTCACCGCAGCCTCATTCAGTTGCTGTTTGTTTTGGGGGGTTACTCCCTTCGGTCTCCTCTTTAGCAGGTAAAATGCATGCTCTATAGCGTTTAAGTCTGTAGATTGACTTGGCCAGTCTAAAACTTTCCATTTCCGTTTTTGCAGTTTTTTTTATCATTATCTTGCTGCATGATGGAGCATCTTCCAATCAGTTTGGTTGCATCTTTCTTTAAATTGGCAAACCGAATGTTTCTGTAGACTTTTAAGTTAATTTTTCAGTTGCCATCATGTGTTACTGTGTTGTTGTCAAGATGAACCTTTACCAAAGTGATGGAAAGGCTAAAGTTTGGAGAAAGAAAGGGTCTACTCATGATCTCAAACATACAGGCTCATCTGTGAAACACGGTGGAGGCAATGTCATGGCTTGGGCTTGCATGGCTTCTTCTGGGACGGGCTCATTATTCTTCATTGATGATGTAACACATGATGGCAACAGCAAAATGAACTCAGAAGTTTACAGAAGCATTTTGTCTGACAATTTAACCCTAAAACAGGCAACGTGCACTGGGAGATACATACTCTGTAACATCCTGTAGGGGGCTTGCTGGAAGGTTTTCACTAATCTAGTTAGCATTTATCAAAATACTTGTCTGTTATTAGCATCTAGGTGACATGACTTGGTTCAAGTTATCTTTCATTGTTTAGTCAGCCTGATCAGAAATCAACATGGACGCCAGTGGTGAAGCGCCAGCTTCCCAGGGTGTAAGTAATCATATATTAGACATACTTATTTTTGTTAAAATAACAATCTAAATTCATATATTGAATTAGGACATTTGTCTTAACATGCTGATGAAGAAAAAAAAATCCATCTGTGTTTGTGGGTTTTTTAGCAGAATTTGAAATGTATGTATCCCCGGAGATACGTTGCCTGCTTAGGGGGTAGAAATTTGGTCAATGTTCATTATTCTGAATTTTATTTAAAACTTGAAAGCATGTTGATAATGACTGCAGAACCATATATTATCATGAACAGTTGTGCCCATTACAACATTATTACTGTATTTCACTTTTAAAATGATCTTTCTATATTTATGTATACTTAGGGCAGTGCTGCCTGGAAGGCCCAATCCCTAACCGTTGGGGGAGGGGAGTGCCTTCCAGGCACAAAACACAAACTTAACTGCCCAGGGATGGCCAAAGCCACTGGCAGGGAAAGTAAGCTGCTGTTAATTAAATATATAATTTCCAGCTGGTGGCTGCTGGTCGTTGTAGGCGCACAGTGTAGCATCATGCCTGCATCGGCTTCAGAGGAGCCTCTGACGCACCTGTGGCAGCTGTTTGAAAGGATCAGGGTGCAGTGACTAATACTCAATCCTGCTTAGTTACAGTTTGGCCTGTCATCCATTGCTTTCTTTGGGCACTGCTTTCCACAAAGGGAGCCATTAAACTGGTACACAAGTAGGACACCGTGCCAGGTTCATGCACACGGCACCATAAAGTCCCTACATTCCTGTTGGACGGCCTCCATTTCACTGCCTTCGTGGACCACAAGCCGTATACTAAGCTGGTGGGTGTTACATTTGTCTGGCCCCGCCTCAGGAGTGATGTAAAGACCTGGGCTAGCTTCAGTTTGGCCTGTCAGCGTGTTCAAGGTACACATGATACCAAAGCCCCCTTGGCGCCGATTCTGGTCCCCGAGAGGCATTTCGACCAGGTCAAAAGGGACCTGGTGGGCCCCCTGGCTTCCTCCCGTAGGTTCACTGACCTCCTCACCTTGGTGGACAGCACCACCAGGTAGCCGGAAGCCATTCCTCTGCATTCGCTGAGGTGGACTGGGCGTTCCTCAGGTCATAGGTAGCCCGTTTTGGTATGCCGGCTGACCTCACCTTGTACAGAGGCCCACAGTTCACATCCGAGCTGCATGGCTAAAGGGTCGCAACTGGGTTGACTGCCTCCTGTGGTTGTTGGCCTGTTTGGCTCTCTGCCCCTAAGGAGGACCTGCAGTTTTCATCTGCTGAATTGGTTTACAGACAGCCAGGTCCCGGGAAAGTTCCTTCAGGACGCTGCGGTTCTGTGGATGGGCGCGTCACATTGGACTTTTGCCCTGGGCAACTCCAGCCCCTTCACTCAGGTCCCCCTGAAGCCTCCCCTATGATGGGCCCTTCTGTGTCCTGGAGGCGGGGACCAAGAACTTTGTGGTGGACATGGGGGATAAGCTAGAGCGGGTCACTATGGACCGTCTCAAGCCTGCCCATCTGGATGTGGCTGATCCAGTTTGATGAAACTAGATTGGTAAAACTGAATAAAATGTACTTAAAAAGTAGTATTTGTAATTTAAATGGACAAGATAAACAACAATTTATAATTTCTGTTCATCAAATTAAACATTTATATTTTTACCATTTCGGCTTTTTTTACACCTTAATAGGGCAACGTATCCTGGGAGATACAACTCCTAAAACCCAAAATATACAAAGTATAAAAAAATTTGATGTGGAAATATTTTTCTTTGGTCTTGAAGAGATGAGTGATAACATGAAAATATTTTTAGAAACTCATTTTCCACTGTTGCCTGTTTAAGGGGGAAAGATGCAACCAAACTGATTGGAAGATCCTCCATCATGCAGCAAGATAATGACCCAAGACACAACAAAGGAGTTAATCAGGGGCACAAAGTGGAAGGTTTTAGACTGGCCAAGTCAATCTCCAGACTTAAACGCTATAGAGCATGCATTTTACCTGCTAAAGAGGAGACTTTAGAGAGTAACCCCCTAACACAAACAGCAACTGAATGAGGCTGCGGTGAAAGCCTGGAAAAGCATCACAAAAGAAGAATGCAAAAGTTTGGTGATGTCAATGGGTCACAGGCTTGATGTGGTTATTGCAAGCAAAGGATTTGCGACAAAATAGTACGTTTTATTCACTTTAATTTATTTAAAGTCTATCTGTTCCAATACTTCTGCTCGCCTAAAAATGTGGTGTTCCTTTACAAATAATGATATCTTCTCAGTTGTGTATTGGATCCAAATGTGAATACCTGGAAATGAAAGCTGAAATGTTGAGCTATTGTCTCATATTCATCTTTGGTGTCAAACCCAAATGTTTCCAGTCTACAGCAAAAATAAAGGAATTGGCCTCACTGTTCCGATACTTATGGAGGGGACTGCATATTTAACAGAAGAAGCGATTCTCTATTCAGGTTAACAAAAATAAGTTTACTTTTAAGCACCATTTGCAGTTACATAATACACCATTTGTAATGTCCAATCTTCTATTACTTTTATTGTTTCCTGTCCCTCCCCAGGCTCGAGGAGGTGGACCTGGATTTCCTGGACCAAGAGGTGATCCTGGTCCTCCCGGATATCAAGGGTTCCCTGGTAATATATCATCTCAACTGTAGCCTTTAGATTAGGTTTTCTCATTTTGAATTCTTCCCCAAACAATGGCCAATGTGTCAGACAGGAAAAGTAATAGTCCTAGACTGATTTGTGTTCCCACTGATATGAAATACAAATGGGACAGTGAAGGAAGTGGACGGAGAAAAATAAGATCTGTGAGGATTTTAGTTCCAACTTTCTTCTTTGATACCCAATAAGATGGAATTTATGCAATAGGTTGTTACGAAAAGCTAACCCTTTATTATATTTATGACATGTGATGTTTAGGTGATATTGGAGACCCTGGTTACCTTCCAGGCCCGCCAGGTCCACCTGGGACAAGAGGTCTGACTGGACGACCTGGTGAGTCAAAATTCAGTTTTTATTACAGTATTGTTCATAATAACCAGGAATGACAATTAGCGCTTATAATGTCTTTCCACCTTAAAGCTATAGTGCGTGACTTCTGTTGAGGAATCCTGAGTAATTACAACAACAAATGTTGGCACATTTACATGAGGTAAGCCTTTGGTGAAACATTTCTTGGGCTCTTCTCTGGATTTTTTTTAGCTCCTGTCCCAGTGTCGGGGGGTGACACCAGTTCATAAACGCTGCCATACTGAGAAATACAGAGAGAGTTTTTTGGAGCTGAAAGACTTAGTCAACTTTGTGTCAACTTGTTTGGCGATGTCTTGAATATGGCTGACATTTATTCATATGAGAGAGTTGTGCACTATAGCTTTAAGCCACTTCTTCATTTCATCAGTCAATCAGTATCAGATAACCTGTCTAGCACTTGATTATGCATCACACTACTGACATACAAATTCAAAAATTCCAGAAGATCACATGAAGCACCGGTAGTATACAGTATATGTTCCTATTATTGTATTTGAATGATGAAAACCCTCTTATTGCTCCTTCTCTATCCCTACAGGCCTCAAAGGTGCACAGGTGATAAATGAACCAGGAACTCCTGGCTTCCCTGGTCCCCCTGGCAACAGAGGACCCCCAGGGATAACTGGACCACCTGGAGCGCGAGGCTTTCCAGGTCCAAAATTATAAGATGTGTTAATACATTTTAGCTCATGTTACTCATACTCTTACAGTAATAGGATATGATACCCTTAAAAAATAACTTAAGTTAATGCTTATGTATTGTGATCTCTGTTTGCTAAATCGACCATTTATCTCTGGCTTGTTCAAATCATAGCATGAAAGTGAACAACTATAGAGTTGTGTGAAACACAGTATTGGTCAATTATGCCACTTTCACCAAGCTGGTCTCCATTGCACTATACGACATTGTTGTTTGCTGTCCCAGGCCAACCAGGCCTCAAAGGAAAACATGGTCACAGCCCAGTCGGCCTGCCAGGATTTACTGGCCACAAAGGAGACAAAGGAAAAGCAGGACTGCCAGGTGTGTGTGTGTGTGTGTGTGTGCCTGTGTGTGTGTGTGTGTGTGTGTGTGTGTGTGTGTGTGTGTGCCTGTGTTTGCGTGCGTGCTTGCAAGCTTGTGTGTGAATGTGTGTGTGTGAGTGTGTTTGTTAGGATAGGAATTTCCTTTGATGTTTTTCTGTGTCCACACATGATGAGGTGTATTTGGTGCAGTGACATACCAATTGAGGTGGGCAGCAGTACCTTTCGCTGGGATTTGTGTAACATTAAATCCATTTTTTGTATGTGTGGTTGAGAATAAAGTGAGGTATTAAGTGGGGAAAATGTTAACATTGTGCACTCCCGCTTCTTTGTCGGCATATGGCCAGCGTATAAAAAGATCTCCTCAGAAAACACCCAAAAGTACTTTGTACAGTTTTTATTCATTAATGAAGTGTTTCCTCTGTGCAGGTCTAATGGGAAAAGCTGGAGACCCAGGCCGCAAGGGCTCTCAAGGGTTTCCAGGCAAAAGCCAATCCTATTATGTTGATACTTTCTTGATAACTAGACACAGTCAGAGTACCTCTATTCCTGACTGCCCTAGTGGCACCAGCTTCATGTTCTCTGGTTACTCCTTCCTCTTTATGAACGGAAATGAGAGAGCTCATGGCCAGGACCTTGGTAAGTGGATGGGAACCCTTAACAAAGAGAAAGACTGTGCTGATTCTCTCTGACATTTGACCAAGAGTTATAACGCCTCACACCGTCCCTCTAGGCACTATGGGAAGCTGTCTGCCTCGTTTCTCCACCATGCCCTTCCTGTTCTGTGACAATGTAGCTACCTGCCGCTACGCTTCTCGCAACGACTACTCCTACTGGTTGTCCACCGACGCACCTATGCCCCCCAGCATGGTTGCCATCAAAGGAGATGAACTGAACTCCTACATCGGCAGGTGGAGGAATTCATACGGACAAATATACTGTAGATTATTGTATATTTACTAAGCAAATGCAAATGCAAAATAAAAATGATATGTTTTGTTATTTTAAATATAAATTTGGTTCTACTCATTTTTGATTTGTTTAAATGAAAATGTTTTTGTACTAATTGATGTCTGTGTGGTTTAGGTGCTCAGTGTGTGAAACCACCTCCAATGTGATAGCTGTCCACAGCCAGACAACTCTGATACCTAGATGTCCTCAGGGCTGGGCCTCCCTGTGGACTGGATACTCATATATCATGGTAAAGACTTCAGTACCCCCCCCTTCACCCATGTACCTGTCAATCTGCTATTTTCCCCCTAATTTTGTTTTCCTTCAACCTCCCTCCATTGTAGCAAACGGGTGCTGGAGCTGGGGGTTCCGCACAGCCCCTGGTTTCTCCAGGCTCATGTCTGGAAACTTTCCGCCAAGTGCCTTTCATTGAGTGTCACGGCAGGGGAACATGTAACTACTATCCTGATTCATATAGCTACTGGCTGGCCCCACTAGACCCCAACGACATGTTCAGGTAAACTGTTTCCTTCTGTTTTAAACAGTCATAGCGGCATGCCAGTTTTATTTATACATTAACAGCACTTTGTTTGTAATGATGATGAGCTGCAGAGTTGCTTTCCTTGGTGTTACATGTCCCATGATGGTCAAATGCTTATCCTATCTTTTGTAAGTTTGTGATTTGCGAACTGTTAATGAATCATAAGAATAATGAATCATCATAACAATACAGTTTTAATCTAAATCCCTGTTCATGAATTATAATAACATTTCTACCATTGTGTTTGTGTTACATTGTGTTTCCTCCTGTAGTAAACCCCGTCCCCAGACAGTGAAGGGACCTCTAGAAAGTGTCATCAGCCGTTGTCGAGTTTGCAGGAAACAGTAGCAACCTGCTACAGATGGCATGCGTGGGCAGTCTTAACACTGAGTATTTGCTTTTTCAGTGATATCCAAAATATGTGCATATCTTTTTTGTTTAACTTTTTATGTTAACAATTTGTGTTTATCTCTCTGAATCAAACTCCCTTCTACCAAATTGCCAATTGTCCATAATGGTTTGTTATACAGTTATATAAGCTCTGAAAAATGTAATGAGTCAGTGATGGACTTGTGCATCAGCTAGTGATAGCTGTTAAAAAATCTTGGTAGTTGTTGTAGTTACAATAGTAGCAATAGCAGCACTACAATGCTTCAACATTCTTCTGTTTTTTTTCTCAATTATACTTTGATGTCCCTGGTATTGATATAATTTAAATAACCTAGTGACAAATACAAGCCATGTGCAACCAACACAAACCTGTCAGTCCAAGAAATAATTGTGCATTTAAATATCCTGCTTTGTGTGAATGACACCCAAACTACTGTGGAAATAATCAAACAATCTCTACACAGTGCGATGTGATTGACATTGTCATTTGTAACAGCTGGTGCAGTACACTAGATGTCTTTGATGTGTCAATTGGAGGGGGAAATATACAGTAATAAACAATGAAGATAAATAATGCTTATTTCATGGTATGTTAATCTGCCTATTGATTCAACATATCGCCAGTGTTGTGAAATGAGGTAAATAAATAATGACAGATAAATATATCAGTTTCCATCCAGAATAGCCTCATTCCTCTTTCAGTTTAAACATCTTATTTCCATGCAATATTTACTTGAGAGACGATCCGGAGAGCAATAGCCCCCTAAGGAACAGTTATTCAAGCTTGCTCATCCAAATCTGTCACCGAGATCAATAGATGCAAACTCCCCATACAGCTAGACGCAAAAAGGCACGCTCCTGTTCTTAAACAATACTGTGTTTGAAATACCGTTGCTTTTTGGCATGCAAGTATTCCAAGATATTATTTTCCCAGAGTCAGAAATAACAAACAGCCTCATGTGCTTATGTAAGAAAGCCAATTTACAGCTTACAGCAAGAAAAGCTGAACCTTCTTGTGTGAATTAAAAAATATATATCACAAAACGTGTTATGTTATCAATTCTTGACATTTCTGGAACAACATCTCAACTCTGGCCAAAAATAGCAAGCAGCCGCTCCTTGAATGCCACCTTGAATTAAATAACTCTTCCATGGCCTGGTGCAGACAGTTGTCAGGATGGATAGAAACACACTTGCTGAAAAGTGCTCCCGGTAGCCTTCTTAACAGGATTATTCTGCTCCCAACAGTGCACTTACTAATTGTTTAGGCAGCTATATTAGGCTTCCACACCTCTCTAAGTGGGTTAGAATGCCGATTTGTTGAAAGGTTGATGCACTTCAAGGTTGTCTCCCATTCCAGAAGGACATGTCCTTTGAGGTTTCTCCATGCACATGCCTTACATGTATGAATGTATTGATATTTTATCAGTTTGTGTTAAGTTGGTTAATGCTGTTCTAACAGAATAAATGACTGTTATTTGTTTCTTGGTGTCTGACTGGGACATTAAAAAAAGAAAAAATGCCGTATTATAGAAATGGATGAACACATTCAAAACCCATGACTTTAAAGTCAAAGTTTAACAAGATAGGATGGGACAGGATGTTGTCTGTCTACATTTAAGCCTATTTCTAAAGGGATTTTGAAAATGTATTTCCGCCATAATATGTATATACATTTCAAAACGTTGATGGAAATGCTGAAGAGTGAAATGAATTGCCTAAAAAAATCACATTTGTTTTGAAAATCCAGCCTACACTAAGACCCACCCTCTCACTGCTCATTAACAAAAATACTACAATTTAACAACTCCTAATAAACAAAACAGGGTAATTTAAGGAAAGGGTAACTCATTTCTCCACACATGGCAGAATATACCATTACAAGATCATTATAGCCTGTGACAACTGACAAATACACCTTCATTTAAATACAGAATAACAGTTAAGTTAAACAGAGCAGAAATCTCATTAAGGAGATGCTCAGAACAAACTCACAAGGGTGTAACAAATAATAAGTTGACCTTTATGGCCTCTCGATATCCAATTTTCTCTGCACTGTCCGTTGATTCAACATTATGGGCACAGCAGGGTTAATAAAAATATTGTTTTCCCCCATGTTAGCGTTAATAATGTGTTACGTTGCATGAGTGCACATTGAGGATTTGCTTATAAACAAGGTGGCAGAGAAGATATTTCTCATTTACAAGATAAGCCAATGGCAGAATCAGGATGACCTTCAATTAGACAACCAGTTTACACTGTGATGTAAATAATAACACTATAGCAGGATTGTGAAAATGTCCATACTGAGACCCTTTTTCTCACTATTATTGACTGCTGTAAATTACATGCTTCATCGCATTGATGATTATTATGCGAAAAAAAAACCTGCACACTCCTCCCTTTTGAGGCCAAGGCACCTCTTTAAAAACTGATGTCTCACTATATAAGTGCACAACAGCAATAGAAGTTGTGGTGTCTAAGACGTGCTCTCAACAAGAAGCAAACACACTGGATTTTTTAAAGTGAGGATGGCCCATACCTTGTGTATTTTGGCACTTTTGTGTCTTGCAACATGTGTTGCAGAAAATGCAGAGCAGGTATTTGAAGACCTCCAACTTCAGCAAGACTCATTGTCATGGCTAGACAAATTACGGGACAAACTGGTAAGATGTCTTTATTGTGCTTTATAATCTTTCCCATTTGTTATTTTTATTGCATATTCTGCAGTTTGATAGAAATTTATATTTCCCTGAATTACAAACACGATTAAAAAAATTACATTAATACGAACTTTTAAAAATCTGCAAATGTTTAGAATTCTTTAATATTTAGATTATTACCCAATTTCATCCATAGGAATTGACAAAGAACCAGACCATTGTAGAACTGCTTCGTAAACTGTCAAAATCGGAAGATGGAACTATCCTCGAAGGATCCACAGACACAGAGAAACAGAAGAAGAATGGACGTGGACTGGTTATGGGTCGGACCAACTGGAATCGCAAAAACAGCTGCAGGATATTCTTCTGGAAATCCTGGGCTTCCTGCTAACCTTGATTCTCACTGAAATGCCAGACTGTCAAATCGTGGAACGGATACATCACTTTTCATGTCAATGTGTAGTTTTCTCTTTATACACAATTTTATTTATTGCTTCTTCAAAGTCGACATGCAAACGTTTTTCAACTGCATTTTGTCTTCAGGCTAAAAACAAGTGCTTTGTGTTGTTCATGCTCACATAAATGTTTCATGTTTTAGTCATTTCAAGAGAGCATTTCAGCAGCTTTAAGTAGCTCCCGTCTTCAATTGTATGCGCCTGTGAATATAAAAACAGTGGAACTATATTGGAAACCATGTATGAATGTATATGATGACGACATACACAACTTTCATTGTATTCGCTATACAGCCTCTCAAACGTGCATTAACATTTTAATACTATCAGAACTGTACCATCAGGTCTGTGAAAGCACTTTAGCCTCTTTAGATTCCTGTAGTTAGATGAACAGTAGTTGACCTTAGTCATCCTGCATGACCACGCCATTTACAGAACACCTGACAGCCTGGAGGAGATGAACACAATGAAGTGGGCACTGCATGTTTAATGATCAGTAAATTAACAGATACAGTGGAAAAGCTGTTTTAAACCCTTACGTATCCTGCTCGTCAAAGAGATACAGTTATAAGACGGAGAAGAATGCCCCCTTGGCGACCAGCTGTGCTCTACTGGCCTGTAGAAATGAGTAATGCATTTGATTGTGTATTGGACACATTTATCACATGATCTTCACTCCAGAGGAGGCTGTTCTTCTCTTTGTTAAAGTCCAGATCGACTTATAATGTAAGAAATGTCTTCAGTGTGTGTAATGTTTCCCCGTGGTCCTCACGGCAGAGCAGCAAAGCAATAAACCAACCGCTTTACAGAGATCCAATCATCTTGTCTTTTATGCTCAAATGATTGAAGGCCATTTTCTTTTCCCTCTTTAAGTTTACTGTGCGGTGTCCCTGAACGCTCAACGCGCTGCAACTTAAAATAATGCAAAAAGATCAGACACAAACAAAATTGAGAAACCATCTTCCTCAATTTGACAGCATTATAATAGAAAAATGGTGCAAAGTGGGAAAACAAAGCCACTGGGCACATACACAGAAACTCAAACCAAATATCACAGATGACAATGGACCACTTCCAAAGCACACACAAATAATAAAAAGAAAAAAAAAGAAGAAAAAAAACGCCTCGACAAGAACACCTTGCAGAGTGACTTGTGTCTGTATTGTGTATTCCGTATTTGCAGCATTTCTTTATTTGGTTGTTTTTTTCCCTTTGCAGTATTTTTATAGTTACTTTATGTAAGATTCCAAGACTGAAGGGAGCATGGCTGCCATTTTGCGCCAACGGCCCTTCCGACCACCACCTCAAACATACACCAGTCATACACATTCACACGAGGCAAGGTGGGTGAAGTGTCTTGCCCAAGGACACAACAACCATGACAGGTGGTAGGGCGGGAATCGAACCACCAACCCTTGGATCATTGGCCAACCCGCTCTACCACCTGAGCCTATAACCCATACTATTATTGCACTGACAAGCAGGCATATATACTGTACCTAGCTCAGCGGCAATGCACATTTTAGAGGCCATTCTGTTAAAAAATGCATTGATCTCCGTATGTATTATGCATGCATATAGAACTGCAAGGTACATTTTAAGATAATGACATGAACTTATTGGCCTCAAGCAAGTGAAGAATGCTTGGTGGAACTTAAAGAAAGTGAGGAGATGAAAAGTAGATGTTGGGTGAAGGAACATAAGGCTAGATTGAGGAGAAATCTATCGAATTAGATAGGTGGAGAGGGAATACAGATTAGGAAAGAAAGACAATATAGGAATGAGGGAAAAGAAAGGTAGAAAGGGGATGAGTAAGGGAATTAGATTTGCAATTATTTAAGTATAGTGTGTTGGACCATGCAGGCAAAGCTTGGCTTAGTATCCTTTCTGTCCCCAGGCTATTAGGTTTCAACAGATCAGCTTCCCTACTGTAACAGGAACCACTGCCAGCACATTAGCATGCTCATACCGCAGGGCTTCTTCCATAAAGACAGAGTGTGCGAAAGTAACACATGCAAGTGTGAGTGAGTGTGTGGGCATGGCAGATGGGTGATGGAGATTGCAGTGTTTGTGTGTGTGTGTGTGTGTGTGTGTGTGTGTGTGTGTGTGTGTGTGTGTGTGCGTGTGTGCGTGTGTGTGTGTGTGTGTGTGTGCACTGTACTATAACACTTGTATGTGTCTTACGTCTCTTAAATACCTACTTCACCGGTGGAAATATGAAGGTGTATGGAACTCTGAGATCCTATGTAGTACAAATGTGCAAAAAGTTGGCTCATCCTAGCCTGAGAAAAGGCAGAAAGAGTGTTTTATGTTCTCACTGTCTCACCGTAGATTTTCCCATACGTGACATCACACATGGGAAAATGTAGGGTTAGGATTAACAGGACAACTGGGCCAAGGGAAGACTGAGGAAAGACTAAGGGAAGTAAAACCTCATTCAGTATATAATAATTGCGATTTTATAATTACAGAGCGCCGGTTCCGTATGGCTGAAGTATTCCTTTAAGTATTAGCGAGTGTGTTTGCTTGCAGTGTTCCTCACAGTGTTCATCCGGAGACAGAAGAAGCCCACAGAAGCGAATAACAAATGATAAGGAAGAGACAAGGTAAAGTGATCTGTTTGAATCGTCCATAGAGACAATGGACAGTGGTCTCACAAGCTGCCGCAGCACAGGCTTTGTGGTTTTAAATGCTGTCTCTTTCACCACTAATTTCATTCAAACATTTATATCACTCGAAAGCAGATCCTCTTTTCTGCCTCCAATCTTCCAGAAGTAAACACATTACCAGCGATTATCCAATACTTTTGCCAACTCCAAGAAGTTGAATTGGAAGAAAAAGTATACAACATTTAAAAAAATAAAACACTCAGCCAGCTAGATCAAAGGAGCATCACAAAGCCTTAATTGAACAGGGACCAATTATTTTAAATGAGTGGACCTGAACGCCCCACTTCTTTGCAGGAGTTCCCCTAATTCTTCTCCTTGGGAAGACATGGAAAGAGAAACAAGTGGAGTCCCAGTGGCGCAGGCCCATGTCGGAACAACAGCACAAAAAGAGGTAGACACAGAGGGAAGAAAGGCATCTGGGATAAAAGATCAAGAGTATTTCTACTCTGTGTGCAGAGTCTGCAAAAGACAGTCAAAGTCATGTTCAGTTCTGTATAAATAGAGTGAGGTCATGAATAGATGTTTGTGTCGCAAAATCTGAAAGTTTTCCATTTCGCTATAACTTTATCACAGACAAATACGTCAGACATGCATTCTTGATTTCCCAGACATTTTTTAACACAGAGGTAAAGGGATTTTGGCATTGCAAAGATTTTGTAAATCGTGCCAGCTGTGACCTTTAAAATGCAATGAAAGCTTGGGTGTCCTGCCACAAAACTGCCACATTTTGACGATTGTGGGTTGTTAGACAAGAGGAGAGAATGACTTAAAGTGGTACAAAAGGCAAGAGTTTTTAAAAGCACAGCAGATGATAATTAAGTCAGTCGAAACTAAACCACCACCTGTTTTGTCTGTTAAATGAACAATTTTATAGATTAATGTATCAGACTCATTCCTATTATGTACGTATAATATCACAGCCCCTGTATTTTTGTGATATGATGTATATTGTATAAAAACCTGGTATTCTGACCTGATTGTGGCATTAGAGGGGGTTCATGGAGTGTCCAAAATGACAAATGTTTATCCAGTTTGAGCAAGGAAGTGTGAATGTGCTCAGCAAATGTCATGGCAGTTCTTCAAATTTCTGTCAAATTTCTTGTGTGAAGGTGGACATGTTGTCCAGATGATGGAACTAAAGAAGAAATATCATTCATTCATTAATATCCATGAAAAATGTCAAAGAAGTCTGGCGATCTGTTTTTAAGCCACTCTAGTGGCTGCTGTAGGACGGCATTGAATGTCTGTTAGACCACCACTTTGGTCTAGTCTGAAATGTCTCCGAAATTATCAAAGGTATCAGCATGAAATCACGGACTTGAATGGCCCTCAGAAAATAATCCTGCTAAATGATCCACTGTTTGCATGCAAGTTGACACAATATGTTTTGACAATTATTACATTTATTGCCATGACATTTAAACCAATGTCCATGGTGCCCAGTCAATCCTAACCCTATTGCTGTAGTCCTTTGAATTTTCCTCCACACTAAGGTTGACATTTGTGGTTTTGAGAAAAATATATTAAAACACTATTGGATTGATAGATATCTTTCTTCGAAATCCCAGGTGAGAGGCAAGTAAATCAAGGCACTGATTAAGCTGTACATCATATGCAAAATATGTGTTGTCAGGGTGTACCTCACAAAGAGTATGAGGAGGGTGCTATAGTTTTAAGAAAGGTTGTTTGAAACTGAGATAAATACAGGATGTTTTTTTTGTACATTTAAGTAAATCTGTATGCCGGGGGATGATACAATACAATACAGACATCGAGCCCAAGGTTGCCTCTTTCCCACAGGAGGGGCATTGGGGGACGACAGGTGGATGTGAGAGATGTAGCAGAGGCCACAGCTGTAGCTAAGAGGAGAGGTGAAGAGAGGAGAGTGTGGCCTTCAAGCTGTTTCCAGCTGTGTACCTAAACAGATGACCCTTTTTTGGACAACAAACTCCCATGGGTGTCTGAAGAGCTTGCCGTAACTTGTTTCTTCTCATGTTGAAAGTTAATTACAGCAGTGAACAGAACAGAATAATGATACATTTTGATTGTAATCAAATCTGCAATGTGAATCTCACATAACGCAGGGGCTCTTGTGGCTCTAGGCATGGCAATGTTGGTTGTCAATTGGATCCCGGCTGAATTGCCGTGACACTTTTTAACAGACATACGTGGTCCCCAACGGATGAATCCAACTGCTTTTGGAGATCCCTTTACTTTTCCTTTAGGAGCTTTTATTTGTGGATGACATTTCAAACCATTGGATGGAATGCCATGGAAAGTTGTATTTTCTCATTCCTGAGAGAATTTGTCCAAATATTTTCATTAGTTTTAGTGTTCACTTATCCTGAGACATCATCATAACATCGACTGGATGGAAAGGCAAACATTTTGTCACTGACATTTGTAGTTTCCACAAGATGTTTCCAACAATATTCATTAATTCCTTAACATTTTTCTTCTTCTATGATTTTACATTGTATGACTTCAGGAATTCCTTTACCCTTTCCAGCAAAATGTTAAGTTTTGTGGTTGGTTTTATGATCAAACACTTGTTAAACTCAAAGAAAGTCACATTATGGTCAGCTGTACTCTGTTTTAGTGCTAATTACCAAATGATGAAATGGTAACACTGATGGTGAACCTGTTAAACATTATACCTGTGGAATCTGCATGTAACATTGTCGTTGTGAGCATGTCGCCATGCCAGTGTCATCGTCTATAGCTCAAAGCACAGCTGTGACGAAGCCACATATCAGCCTATCGTTACAGCTTTCTTTGAAGTAAGGGGAAAAAAAGAAGAAAGAAAAAGAATCAGCAATCCAGACTGCAATCAGGATTGGAGTTGTGAAAAATGCACATGTTAAAATATGTTTTGTGTGTTCATTTGCATTTGAAAGGAGAATGAGAGGGAAACAAACTTATAATGAATGCAGGTGATGGAAAACTTATCACATTTTTTTTTCTCTTTTTCCATGTTTATTTGCCTTCTTTTGTATCTTTTCACTGTTCCCCTCTGCTTGTACTGTAACCGAATGAAAGATCATACAAAGAAATGCTATAACATGCTACCGTCCCTCTTCTCCCCTCCTCCAAATCTGCTGTTTTCTGTGCTGCAGCCATTAGCAGAAAGTCCTGAAAGTCAGGGGAACATTCCTCCTCCTCCTCCTCGTTCTCCTTGCAGACTGCACGGAAGCTCTGTTTCCATGACAACGGGAGAATTAAGGGCGAAAGGAGCGCCATCCCAAAATGACAGGTTGGATTTAGGGGCCTGTGAGAAGATACATCACCCCCTGTGAATTGGTACAGAGAGAGGATTGGATATTCTGAATTCGAACCGCATAAAAAAACTCAAATTGATGGATTTAGTTTGTCTGCTCACCCCGTATGCCTCCCTTGTTGTCGCAGTTTAAGCGTCACATTGATGAAACAGATACACAAAACAACACACACATTGAATCAATCACTGCGGAGGGGGACATTTTTGATAACATAGTCTTTATTTTTAAACAATCACTAACTTCATTCAGATTTTTTTGATTTTCAATGCATATTTTTTTTAGTTCATCTCACAATTCATAATGCATAATATGAGCGTGTTTCCAATGCAGTGAAACCATCTGCAAACATAAGAAATAATAAATTATACTTAATATCACATACAACCCACCCGAGCCTTTTCTCACCCTTTCATACATCAATAAACCCCCCAGAAAGTGCTCTGCTTCGCCGCTTTGTCACATCAGCTATTTTTAACCGCCTTGCTTTATTCACACCTTTCTCAAATCCTCTCATTCTCCAGTCAACAGTTGACATCGAGTTACATCCAATTTCATGCAGTGCTTTTAAGTCCACGTGTATCCCATTTGCACCGATATAAACCTCTATAAAAAGATTCTTATTTTATGCTGGTCTTGCCTGCTGACTTTCGGTGTCATGTCTATGCTATAATATATGTTTCACGGTAATGCTGTTGGTGCTGAGGAGGTTGAACTAATCTACCATTAGCTCTTGCAGGTTACTTGCACCAGCTATGAAACCAGGTCCCAGGTGGGGGGGTCCCTACGAGATCCATAGTGATCTATATCACCATGCAGTTCTCTGTGTGCAACTGAATGTGTGCTATTTACTGTACATACCACCAACTAAGCATATGATATCCCAACCAGCTATAGGAGAGATGTATAAACTCTCGCTAATCAAAACGTTGCATACAAAAGTTTTGGACCTATTCTCCCTAAGTTCCAAACAAACCATTTAGTAGCTTTCCATTCATAATAAAACATAGCTTACTTCAACTCTGACAGTCATGCGATGTTCATGCTTTTCCTCGGCACCTGTTCTTTGACCTTTCTCACCTGGCTAGCTGTACACTACCTTTAATGATAAAAACACCATTGACCCCGTCCCAAGTGCCTTTAACATTGCATTACAACAGTGGCCAGGCTTTGTGCAACGGGGGGCTGGACAGTGAGCGGCCAGCCTTTTATTATCTGGCCCCATTCACGGAACAATTTTAGGACTTCCTGAGATAGACAAACTAATTAGGGGTAAGGAATGACTTATGCAGCGTACGCGGTGTACCAGTCAATTCACCTTGTTTATACAGCCCTGTCAGCTTGTTGATTTATGGAGGAGAAGCTTTCCTTTTCAATGCAGCAAATGTCTCATTTCATGGGTCACAAAACCAGTGCGGGGGGCTGTAGAGAGTGTATGGATTACCATGTCAGAGGAAACAAACAGTCAGATACCCTCAACGGATGGTAAATCTTCCTCCCCCCAAAAACTGGCTTGATCCAGACAAAACTGGCTCCTCAATGAGATGTTCTGCTACAATTGTGATGGGAAAGTCTCAATGATTGTGAACTTACACTGAAAATATCAACATGTCAAGTCAGCGGATGATTAAACAGTCAAGACACCCTGTCCACCAGTGTGGAGAAATTTATATCGCGTTCACAATAAAAGTAACAGGAAAAAGTCAAACTCCTTGAAAACCAGTCAACACATGTCATTACTGCCAGTTATTTCATGATTTGTCTTCAGAGTTTAATAATACTTTCATATGGTTATAGTGTTGAGTTGAGAGTTGTCGCAATAGCCTAGCAAAAAGCAAGGAAAGGGGCTCCGTGTTTCTTGAGGTGCAAATGTGAAGTGACCAATTTTTTTGGCCATGGCTCATAGTGCTGATGCTGGTCGTTGTCTTCCTCTCAGAGAGAATACTAATCTTTGCCATTTGTGACAAGTTTGGACATCTTTTTTTATTTAAAACCTAATAACCCTTGCAAATGTTACTGAAGCTATGTCAAAACAGTGTTTCTTTGATTCAGACGTTTCCCTACACGTAGATAACTTTCTTATGTCATCCTTCCTTTCCGACAAACACAGCAGCCACAGTGATGCGTTGTCAGCTTGTTATTGTTATCATTTAGAGACAAACCCTTCTCCTCTTTTATATTGCTTGTTATCACTTCCATCCAGAACAGCATAGGGAAGATCATGTTAGAGCATTTGAAGCAGCCCTACCTGTTCTATTTGTCACATTAGTTACACTTACAGTACACACCTGAGTAAATTACATCCCACCCTAAGCACTCTGTTTTCATTGGAGTCCAACACAGAGAACTATCAAATACATTCAGTCTTACCCTTACACCAGAGCATGTAGTGTGACGGTGCATTCAAGATCAAACTATTAAAATAAAAAAACATTAGCGTGATTGAAAAAAAAACTTTCTTTTGTCTCAAAAAAACAAAACAAAAACAAAGGCAAGAGTAACCATGACAGTCACTGGGATGATAAGATAAACAGATTAGTAATGATGAAGATGATGTCATAGTTATCACCAACAACAATAACACAATAAAGCATTTAGAAAAGAAATTAGTGTATGAAAATCGAACGTGTATTAAAGCTTGTTTTTCACAGCATACATTGGAAATGATAGATATTCGTATTTGTGTGAAGAAAGACCACCATTCCTTTGTTTGTTTGTTTGTTTATCACAGCTTTTTCTCTTTTTTTTTGCATAAAATGCCTGATTGAAAATGTTTTTTTTTTCTCTTTTTCATATATATATATTCTCTTGTTTCATATTAATTCATCTAAAAGGTTTTCACAGGCAAGAGTTCAGTTTTGTTGATGATGTCTTGTTGTTGTACAGTGATAGCTCCTCGTCGAACCACCATGCCCTCCCTTCCTCTCAGAAAAGGATGGTTGGCGTGTGTTTTGGGGGAGGGGAGGGAGTTGGAGTTTGAAGGGGGAGTTGAGTTTTCCTATGACCCCTCCCTCTGAGTCAGGATGAGGCCACTCGCCCCCCACTGCTATGTGGAGTCCTGATTGACGGCTTTCCCTCCGTTCATGGTGGGAGTCCCTGAGCTCTTCCTGGAGTTGCGCTGCTTGTCCTCTATCTCATGCATCGACGGCTCCCTGTACATACAAACTGTTGGTGGTGGGGACGGGGAGAGCAGAGAGGGGAAGACAGGATGGAAAAGACAGAGGGGGGGACGGAGAAGGACAAAGAAAGGAGGAGCTCAGAAGGAGGGGACAATGGAGCGAAAGAGCAGATTGGGAGAGATGGATGTGAAGACAGAGACAAGGTCAGGTGCGAGGCTGGAGGGACAATTATACCAGGCTGGGAGGGATAACACAGGGAATTATGGCCGTGTCAGCACCTTTTTTTTCTTTTTTTTATCACGTTGCTTGACAGGTTTTCATGATAGCATCTATCAGACACTGCTCGCACTTCCCTATGAACAAGTTAGAGGTGATATTTAAAAACAAAACCTGTACAACAGACTAGAGCAGATTGTTTCCGCTCTCATATGTCTATGATACATGTAAAGCTACGACTAGAAGCTGCTTACCGTAGCTCAGTTTAAAGATTGGGAAATGGAAAAGCTTGTTTTAAAAATTGACATATGCTACCTCCCAGCACCCCTAAATCCTAGAAATGAATCTAATCCATATTGTTACCTTGATCAATGCCTAGATTAAAGTGGGGATTAAACCACAACTTGTATTCTCTACACTTTGGTCTTGGTACGGATGACATATATGACATATAATATGTTATAGTGAGTGGATAAGTAAGATTTATTGATGTAGTAGGTGGATTGTTTTATTCAGCTTGTACAGCACCATGCTATCTTTTTCCCCCTGTTGCTCTGCGGTATGCTACTGATAAGCTAACCAGCTGCTGTTTGTAGCTTCATCGCAGGCATACAGGCATGGGAGTGGTATTGATATTCTCATCTAACTCTTGCTAAGAGTTAGATGAGAAGCAAATTTTCTTTCAATAAGTCATCGGATCATTTTATACTTGTATAGTTATATTTCTTTACCTATTAAACATATGAAATTAAACTTCTATACCAATGTTTTTCTTAGTCTATTAACTGCAAATGAGATGAAATGTAATTACCGCCCAACCCTTTCCAATCGTTACCATAAATTGTTCCTTTTTTTTATCTGCAGGGCAACCTCTGTTGCACTAATTTCAATTCTGGAACTTTCAGAGACATTACAACTTGCTGCAGATAGGTAATCCATCACAGTAAATGCACAGTAGTGTTGCTGCAAGATCATTTATTAAGAAAAGCTCTCCTTGTTTGTAAAGTCTACTGTAATATCTGAAAATGGAAAGTTGCCTGCCAAGGTGAAACACTTTTCAATGTTAGGAAAAGTTAGTTTGAAGAAAACAACGATTGAAAATGGAATGATTTAAATTAATCAAATCTAAAACATCTTGTAACTTAAGAGCACACAGAGAAAGTCTCATATACCCAAAATATAGTAAATGGGAATTTACATGAATAAGCTCAAAAGGGAACCAAGCAAGCAAAAAGATTACTTTCAAAGCTTCAAAAACATGTTTCTACAAGCTTTCCTTTACCTTCAATGGGCCTCGGTACAAAGTGTGACGAAGGCTTAGTCTTCTTGGCCCGGTTTCCCTTCATGACTTGTCCCTCCTTCGTGAGTCCGAGGAACCAGGCCCGGCCCGACTCCTGCTGCCGGTACACAGTGGACGAGTAGATCACATAATAGTTCTCGAAAACGGACTCCTTGAACTTGCACTCCGGCGTGAACATCTCCTGCAAAGAGAGAGAGAGAGAGCTAATGATACATATACTGTATATGCATTGGGACTTTGACATCAAGGTATGCATACAGTCCATATGAATTAAATGGTTGCACGCAAAATTTATTTTTGTTACTTCATAAAAATCAAAGGGACACATGCCGATATGGCCAGCAGCGAAACGGACCGATGATTTTAATGAAGCCTCATTTGAGGAAAAAAATAAATAAATCTGGGTCATTTTTCACTCACTCTGCCAATATTGGCTCTAATCAGTAGCATGTGTACATTGCCAAGGTCAGTAAACATACAGTATTCACAGACACACACATACCTATACACACACCCTTGGAATCCAAGCAATGAGAATGATAGCCTTATTAGAATAATAGTGAACAACGGAAGATTTGTATCTTTCTGCTCCATTATCAAAGCAGCGAGTCAAAGAGAAAGTCAAAGGGACACACAGGACGAGGGCAGGGATGATGGATACCAACCAGAAATTAGTTAAGCTGATGGGACCGAGTGTGAATGCCAGATTATTGCCATGACAGTCCAAGAGACGAAAACAACGCTTTTGACCATCTAACCCTTGACGAAACTAAGATGCAATGGGAAATGCATTTATTTTCTTGAGGATAATGGTGGCAATGACCTTTAAATAGGCAGGGAAATGTGTATTTTTCAAACTAAATCTTTACTTATACCTAAAAAAACGAGGAGCAAGTGATTAACTTGCAATGACAAGGTGGACGCCAATTCTCAACACCCTTGCCCCCTCATCTCTGCTCTCCTTCCGTCTGAATGCTTCCTCACTGCAAGAGGCTAAGTTAAAAAACTAACGGCAGTCGGTTTGAAGGGCGGAGAAGTTGTGTGTGTCATAAACACCTGTGGATGCAGGTGATGTGGAACAGTTGGCTTGGTGGATGTTGTGCTGTCTCGGTATTTGCAGGTGTTGTCCTGCAAGTGTGTGCTTGGGTGTCAGAGCTGTATTTCTTTCATTAATATTTCCTGCTGGGTGTTGTGGCCTTTTAAGGTCCATTTGACTGACAGCCCAATTTTGCTTCCCGCTGGAGGTGACTGTTTACGTGTTTGTGTGTGTGCGGGGGGTGGGGGGAGTGTGCGAGCGAGAGAGAGAGAGAGACAGAGAGAGAGAAATAGAGTGGGATAGCAGATGACATGTTAACTAAAGTTTTGGGGTCAACCAAATTACAGAAAATTTAAATAATAATAAATAACGTATTCTAATTTATCAGTTACCCATTGTCATATGTAGATATATTTGCAGGTTTTATTTACCCATGTTTTGAGGTATCAGTATCTGAGTTTCCTCGCCTTCCTTTAGTACAATGAAGGCACTGGGAATAGTGTTTGGGGTGCTCAAAGCAATGGAAAATTACATTTAAATTTTGCACAATGGTGTCTTTCCAAACATAAAAATTCACTCATTGCTTTGATAATTTTTCAGCTGCTCAATTTCTTTTGAGGAAAGAAAATACTTATATAAACTGTTAACAGTGAAGTCTGTAGAATAGATTATCCATAGTAAAGGTGACTTTGAAAAGGAAGGTTGTTGTTGAACTTTTTAAATGTCATTTTTAAATGTCATTTTCAAATGCGCTAAGCACCACAAAATAAATCCATCTATTCCACTCCACGGGCTGGGAGAAGAAATCTCAGAGAAGGACATCTCAAAACCTGGGCAAATTAAACCCCATCCATCTACATTGTTGTTGTTTTTTAAAAATGTTATAAGTCAGGTTTAATGACCCTTGAAAGTTTTTTGCAGGATAATGCAGTAAACAATTATATGTCAAACAAATTGATATTTCTTTCCTGGGTGCAACGAAACAAGCTGTAAACTAACCGATAACATATTTTTTCTACCTTCTATATAATATAAATAGTTATAGCAAACCTCTTATAAACAACTTACTTACACATCCAGCAGACACATAGTTACATTACAATTCATTAGAAGGCAGCTAAGTCTTTACAGTTGCTTTATCAATTGGAAATAGGGTCGATGAGAGCTGTGAGTGAATTAAAACAGTAGAGCTGTAGTCCCCTAACACCAATTGTCCATTGTTCATGTAAAAATATTTACTAATGCAGCTTTTCTCTCCCAATTACAGAAAGCAATGCCGTACCATGAGTAAGTATATGTGTCATAGATAGTTTGCCACAGCTCACAATGTTTAAATCACAGAGTTTATGAGCAGCCATTTTCAAACAAAGCAGTGCATAGCTGACTGTTCAAAGGACTCTGCGAAGGTGAGGTCACATGGTCAGCGACATGGAACCGTCTCACTGGTCGGCAGGTGGTAGGACGACCTCTGTAGTGAGCTGGTGGTGACTGAGTTTATCTGGGCCTGCTGACACACTGTCAAACAGCAGACATCTCTCTCTGTGTTGGGGCGCCGGGGTTCACATAGTGCCTCTCTGGCTGCGTGTGCATTTGTGTGTGAACATATGTGTTTGAGTGGTGGTCTGGAGGCAGACATTGATACATTACACACACACACACACACACACACACACACACACACACACACACAAACACGCGCGCAACTATCCTACCTTTTACAATCAGCTACTTTGCTTTGCTGACACGCTGTAGTATCCCCTCCAAACATGTCCACAAGGACAACACTCTGTTACTGTCTATGACAAGGCTTGAAGCAGTTTAGAAAGCACCCTGGCGGGGCTTGGGAATGATAGGGGTGGAATGTAAGTGACTTTGAAGTCTTTGACAGAGTACCTTGTTTGTGGATGACTGAGTGGAAGTATGAGGTGAAGAGACTGGGTCGGAGTTTCCAGTGATTAATGAGATCTCCTTAATGGACATACATGAGGCACGGAACAATGCAGCGGAAGGAAAAGCACAGAGGTAGACATTGGCGAACAGCCACTTGCTCACACAAAATCCAATGCAAGACTTGTGCACATACATACACAACAGGTTTGCCCTGTTGTCACCGCTGCGAAAACAAGAAAGATTAAAGAAAAGGTGTGCCACATTTCAAGGTTTTGCTTAGTGATGGTTAATTTACATGGTAAATTACAAGGACGACTATTTATATTCTGTGGTGATATGAAGGAGAAAGGGCGAAGGACTGTTTAGTGAATCCATTAGGGGTCTCAGTAGGGAGCTTAAGATAAATATAGACAGAGGTCCACCTGAGACCTAGTCAGCAAACACCATGCAACCTTACAGAATATTAATGTATCAGAACAGAACAATTTAAAGTTTTTCTCAGTCGCTTTGGTGCTTTTCTCAGATCAGAATGAAAATTCTCATAACTATTAGTTCAACCTCCGCAACATTTATTCATTTGAGCACATCATAGTAGCAATTTCTCCTTCCTCTGAACAAATTGCAAATGCTTTTGGACATGTATCAGTTGCTTTCATACAATTCTCTGCTGTTTTATAACATTGTCATTTGCTTATGTCATGTCAGTCAAAATTAACTATACTTATGGATGCTGAATAGTTGTTCCCAATAAAACTAATAGTCTTCATTTCATTGCTTGAGTCATTACATACAAAATTGTTGAACTAGTTATCAAATTCTGTCCAGCAAATTTTATGCCTTTTCTTTATCATAGATACTTTCCTCGCTGCATTGCAAGGGATAATATCCGTTGTGATGTAGATGAAAATATGTGGCCAGACAGACAGGAACGTCTGGATGTGCCAGAATGATTTACCTATATATGTTCATTTACAATATGTCCTGTTATATTGTTCACATTTGTGCACAGCTCTACCAAAAGGGTGTTTTTTATGTTTGTTCTAAATAAGTGACTGAAGTGTATTTTTCTTTCGCACAATGCTGTAGAATTGCAAAGAGCATATGATAAAAATGTGAAACATACGTATTCAGTGTCTTGTACTCACTTACTCCCCTAACTACAGCATTGTGTAACTTTACTGTAGTTTTCAAATGGCTGTACAAGTAGTATATAGTGCTGTCTTGAGCATTTTCAGGTAGTGTCACCGAGTTCTGACTTTTTTTTGCATTGGAAAACACTGAGAGAATAAACTGTCATAATGAAAACATGACAAAGCCATTTGACTATCTTGTTTATAAACGGTGGTGTCAAGACTTCTCATTTTGATGACACTGGCAGTTTCATTGACATGAATACTTGCTTTTGAGGAATAGACTATCCATTTTGAGAAAGTGACGTACTTTTGCAGGTTATCCACTAGGTTTTGCAGTTTGCACTAATTGTTTTGAGAAATGCACTAACTGCTGTGCAAATGTTAATAGTGATGTGAGAAAAGCACAAAAGCGACTGAGAACAACTGTAACCACTGAGCCACCTAGACAGCCATATGTAATGCTGAGTTTCAATGTCACATGACAGCTATCATTTTGTCATATTTTCCTCTAGTTTTTTGCATTTTCTAAACCAATGAAACCTGTTGCCACACAATCGCAAACACTACAAACAACGACAAAACTCTTGATTCTTACCGATATACGTATGAGTGAGGTGAGACGTTAGTTAGACATTAGTTTAGCTAAAAAGCTCTCTTTCTTACTCTTTTTATCCCTCCCCTCTACCGATCTTTGTCTCTCTCTCTCACTCTGAAAGTCAATCTCTTTTAACACGGTTTCTGTTCTGCTCTTTCTCAAACTCCACTGGAGAGGACATTCACGGTTAATGGCTAAAATCAAATCACAATCACATACTTGTCCCAAATGTAATGGAGAAAACCCCATATTGTCCAAAACACTCTGTTTCTCTCTATACTTCTCCTTCTACTTTCATTTCCTGATCCTCATAACATTTGTATTTTTCTCTCTCTTCAGCATGAAAAAGCACAATCAATCCATTTCCTGACTTGTCAACACATACGTACATGCAACTTTACAATGTGCATGTATACTATTCTAGTAGTACGAAAACAATTAAATTTTATGGACTAAACAAACAAGAAAACACAAAACATTATCTACAGATTAATTGCAGTCATAACACAACCAGAAACACCCACACACCTCACTAAAATGTGTTCTATAGACCAAAAACAAACACATTGGAGCGCAGGCGGCAGAAAGACTTGTCATAAAATCCCCTATTATCATTTGTCACATGAACAAAATATGCTTTCCCTGTCCTTATAACACCAACTCTCTCTTGCTCCACCCCTCAGGGGCTTTAGTACAGTTTTTACTGTGACACAGAAATAGGAAGCTTTAAAATTAATTGCAGATTGAAATAAAGAGCAAGAACAGTTCAGAGGCCACTGTGTATGTGTTTGTGTGTGCAGTGATGGACAGATTTGTCCGTTTGTCAGAATGTTTCATGGATGGGTGGATGGATGGATGGATGGATGGATGGATGGATGGATGGATGGATGGATGGATGGATGGATGGATGGATGGATAGATAGATAGATAGATAGATAGATAGATAGATAGATAGATAGATAGACAGACAGACAGACAGACAGACAGACAGACAGACAGACAGACAGACAGACAGACAGACAGATAGATAGATACAGTATCTCACAAAAGTGAGTACACCCCTAACATTTCTTCAAATATTTCATTATATCTTTCCATGCGACAACACTGAATAAATGACACTTTGATACAATGTCAAGTAGTCAGTGTACAGCTTGTATAACAGTGTAAATTTACTGTCCCCTCAAAATAAGTCGACACACAGCCATTAATGTCTAAACTGCTGGCAACAAAAGTGAGTACACCCCTAAGAAAAAATGTCCAAATTGGGCCCAAAGTGTCAATATTTTGTTTTGCCATCATTATTTTCTAGCACTGCCTTAACCCTCTTGGGCATGGAGTTCACTAGAGCTTCACAGGTTGCAACTGGAACCCTCTTCTACCCATTCATGACGACATCAAGGAGCTGGTGGATATTAGAGTCCTTGCGCTCCTCCATCTCCCGTTTTAGGATGCCCCAAATATGCTCAATAGGGTTTAAGACTGGAGACATGCTTGGCCAGTCCATAACCTTTACCCTCAGCTTCTTTAACAAGCCAGTGGTCGTTCGGAGGGGTGTTTGGGGTCGTTATCATGTTGCAGTACTGCCCTGCGGCCCAGTTTATGAAGGGAGGGGATCATGCTCTGCTTCAGTATGTCACAGTACATGTTAGAATTCAATGAACTGTAGATCCCCAGTGCTGGCAGCACTCATGCAGCCCCAGACCATGACACTCCAACCACCATGCTTGACTCTAGGCAAGACACACTTGTCTTTGTACTCCTCACCTGGTTGCCGCTCCACACTCTTAACACCATCTGAACCAAATAAATGTATTTTGGTCTCATCAGACCACAGGACATGGTTGCAGTAATCCATGTCCGTAGTCTGTTTGTCTTCAGCAAACTGTTTGTGGGGTTTCTTGTGCATCATCTTTAGAAGAGGCTTCCTTCTGGGATGACAGCCATGCAGACCAGTATGATGCAGAGTGCGGCGTATGGTCTGAGCACTGACAGGTTGACCCCCCACCCCTTCAAGCCCTTCAGCAATGCTGGCAGCACTCATACGTCTATTTTCCAAAGCCAACCTCTGTGTACGACGCTGACCATGTGCACTCAACCTTCGTAAACTGGGCAGCAGGGTGGTATTGCAACATGATAACGACCCCAAACACACCTCCAAGACGACCAGTGGCATGCTAAAAAAGCTGAGGGTAAAGGTTATGGACTGGCCAAGCATGTCTCCAGACCTAAACCCTATTGAGCATCTTTGGGGCATCCTCAAATGGAAGGTGGAGGAACGCAAGGTCTTTAATATCCACCAGCTCTGTGATGCTGTCATAAATGGGTGGAAGAGGGTTCCAGTTGCAACCTGTGAAGCTCTAGTGAACTACATGCCCAAGAGGGTTAAGGCAGTGCTGGAAAATAATGGTGGCCACACAAAATATTTACACTTTGGGCCCAATTTGTAAATTTTTTCTAAGGGGTGTACTCACTTTTGTTGCCAGCAGTTTAGACATTAATGGCTGTGTGTCGAGTTATTTTGAGGGGACAGTAAATTTACACTGTTATACAAGCTGTACACTGACTACTTTACATTGTATTAAAGTGTCATTTATTCAGTGTTGTCCCATGGAAAGATATAAAGAAAAATGTGAAGAAATGTGAGGGGTGTACTCACTTTTGTGAGATACTGTAGATAGATAGATAGATAGATAGATAGATAGATAGATAGATAGATAGATAGATAGATAGATAGATAGATAGATAGATAGATAGATAGATAGATAGATAGATAGATAGATAGATAGATAGATAGATGGATAGATATAGATGGATACATACATACATACACACATACTGTACATACCTACATTCATACATAGATAGATATATAGCAGAGGGAGAAGGAAAGACAGAGTACAGTGGTTACTGTTGTGTAGCAAACTAGGTCATATTGAGAAGTGTTATAAATAATGGAAGGGAGCTTTTCATTGTAGATGCTCAGCCCCCACGCACTTCATCACTAAGCACTCCACACAAGCATTATCACCCTGCTCACCCATGGCTACATCAGATCCACTTAATTGACCAACAGTAATCGTAAACAAACCGCAGTAAAACAAAAAAGAAAAAACAGCCAGGTACCTGGCACCCAGATGAAAGACTAAAGAAAAAAGGCTTCTCAAAGTGGTGTTGCAACTATTCAGATTTGTCTTGAAAGCACATGTCGCATTCCCTTACTAACTAGACAAGTGCAAAGAAGCAGGGAGGGAAAAATGGAAAACGAGGGAGGGCAAGACACAGTAATTATCTCCCAAGAGGTGGGGGACTGTGCATCTCTGCTCTCAGATATTAGGGAGAAAAAACTAAACGACTAAACAAGCAGCAAGAAACTTTATAGTTTGTTGAAACAAAAGAGCTTAATGGAGACCTTGAAGAGGAGAGGAGAGAGCAAGAGTGAATACAAGAGGAAGGGTTGGAGGAAAATGAAAAAAGATCTGGACAAATAAGAATACAATGTGACTACGTGTGAGTGATTATAATGGAGGACTTGTTTTAAAGCTGTGATTGCACTTTAAAAAATTACAAATGTATCATACTCTCTATCACGTAAGCCAAATTGGTTAACTTAAACTATTAAAATAATGGACATTGGAGAGAGAAACAGACGCTGTCAGGCCCGGTTCTGGACAGTTAGATTAGGGTGGGCCTGTAAAAATTTTAGGTGGGCACACTGGGCAGAGAGACCGAAGATGCGATCGCGCGCTAATTTTTTTGCCCTTGTAAAGATCTCTGCGTCTGCTTTTTGGGACATTTACTGTGAATTGTGTAGAACACAATATGCAAATAAACTTTGAGTGTTGCAGTGTGGGAGATTTGATTCTTGCATGTTTTTTTCCCAAATGTTTATGAATAACATATAATATACATTATATACAACATAATGTATATTTTTTTTTGTTTTAACTGTATACACTTAACTGTGTAGATTTTTTTTACCTTTTAAAGGGAAATGCATGAATCTGGTGCACTTTGAGAGGAAAATTAAGAGGCTAAATCTGAGGAATTTTGTGTGAACAAATAATTTGGAGACACTGGGCCGGATGAATTAGAAGCTATTGAAGAAAGACACATGGATTTTCCATAGAAATATAAATTTGAAATAAAATATTATGCAGGGTCCTCTGGGATGGGCTTGGTGCTCTTTTTCTTTTACGAGACATATTTTTCTGTAATATAATGAATTAATTTAAATGCAGTGAGAGGAACGAAGCAGAAGAACTCTGTTGTCCAGTTATCTTTTTTTTCCACAGACGAGGCTAAAGACTACAGTATACACAGTGCATGGGCAACTGAGGGCAGCCCAATTTTCAAATAAACTCAATACACACTGTGCATGCCATGGACTTGAACGTGACGTGATCAGTTAACCTCAGATTACCTCCCAGATGAATTTATTCAATTATTAAACTATTAACTATCTACCAAAACATTGTATTCCTTTTATTGTATGATAATTTACATTTACATAATATGATGTTGATATCAAACACACAAACTAAAAAAAATAAAAAATTGGGGGGGCCCCCTGGCAGTCGGGACCCTAAGCAACCGCTCATTTCGCTTATGCCTCGGGCCGGCTCTGCTGACCAGTGACCACTATAAGCGGGTGGATAACTTGGAGGCAGGTCCTGCCCACCCAATAATATGATTAGAAGCAATGCATGGTAATGGTATATTCTTTAGTATTAATCAATTGTCTGAATTTTATTTGACATTTTATTGGACAGCGAATGAACAGGTCCGTCGGATAGTGGGTCTGGACTTCCACCTAAAAAAATAAATAAATAAATCACCGGCCCTGGACCTTTTGTGTGTGTGTGTGTGTGTGTGTGTGTGTGTGTGTGTGTGTGTGTGTGTGTGTGTGTGTGTGTGTGTGTGTGTGTGGTTGTGTGCTTTCACCCAATGGTTTTGCAAGTTGAGTTGGTCTCTTTATGAGCAGTCTGCGACTCTCTAAGGCTTATAAGACCCTTCTGTGATCTGGCCTATGCCACCCACATTCTGCTTACCAAATGCATACTAATTAATTTCCCATGCCTCCTGTCTGAGAAACCAGACTGCCTTCATATGGCCAGAAAGCGTATTCACACTGGGGCTTTAAAACTGCCTTTTAAAAAGTTACGGCCAAAATGCCTTGCATTCTGACAAACACCCTCTCTCCAGGTGATAGAAAGGTCAAAAATGTGTTCCTCTGCCAGTGACTTAATGATACACAGGGGTCATGCTTGTCAAGCTGAAAGCTGGCAATTGATACTGATATACTGAATCACTGGGAATTAACAATAATCCAATACTTTGACGCAAATGGTGATTTGCAGTAAAGAGTCAATTTCATAAATTAAAGCATTTCTGTATGGACACGATAATATTTTAAGTAGACACAGATAGATGGTTGGAGGGTTGTTACAAGCCTCATAGTCTGCCTGTGAATTGTGTCCTTGCTCATGAGCATTTAGTCATGAATGAATCTGTCTACCTGGGTGAGTCATACACAGCGTGTGCATCTGTCGAAGCACTGAGTTGTGTTCAAGTTGTGCTTGGGACAGAATGCCTATTCTTTTTTAAATAATGACTCGTGATTTATTGGAATTTGCACATGTTTAAAGGATGCAGCGAGAACACCATTGATCTGGCCTATATTTCAAAATGTTCTCCCATCTATCTTAGGCAGTAAAGCGGCTTCCTCATCAAGAAAAGTAAGTTGCAGTATGATAAACCCTATGGCTTCACTGTTTCCTTCACAGATTGTATGAGTATTTGGAGAAAGAGAAAATCTGACTGGCAATCTGTGAACTCCAGCTCTTTCCAGACATTTATCATAGCTGTCTGGCAATGAAACAAAGTCCCTCAGCTGGGGTTTGTGGCCTCCCATCCTCATTCTTTCTTCAGTGACACAATCTTCAAATGGATTAAGAACCATGACAGGTTACATAACCATGCCATCTAGGGATTTCTTGCTGTCTCTCTCTATACCTCTGCATATGGCCCCACTCCGTTTCTCTCTCAAACACACTCTCTCCCACTGCAACTCTTTTCCGCAATACATGCTCCAGATGCACTGTCTTCATCCGCATTGCAACAGTTACGACTTGTGTTTTCTCCAACCAACATCTTTGACCGTCTCCACCCCCGTATGTGCATCTGCTACCCACATCAGTCTATGCTTCTCAAATCTCACAATGATTATCCATCTTTACAATATTAAGGGTTGATCTAGTAAGGTCCAAAATAAATTGCGTGAGCATCCTAAAATATTGCACTTTGGTTTGTGGGTGTTTTTTATTTGATCAACTAAGACTACCTGCCCATCCTGCGTGGCATAACATTAAAAACTCGACTCGGACAGAAGGATACAACTTACAAACCGCTGTGGGAGACGCCAGAAGAAATAGTTACAGTGCGCTGGAACAACCCATATGAGAGGAAATGCCTTTTGGCACGGCAGGTATTGTGTGACTCTTCCTTGTGAGTGGCTCCAAATAAGCCTTAACTCATAATCTTTTATGTTTCCTTATCAGAAGCAGTCTGTGCGCAACAATTTAACACCTGCTTTTCATGCCTATTAAATAAAGACGCAATCAAATCAACCGCAATTATTTTCAGGCTTTGAAAATCACAGTGCGTGTGCTAAATAAGCCTGTTTGCATCTACTCCTCCTTGTTTTGCATATTCATTAAGGAAATCTTACTAAATGGACAGGGCATGTTATTTGACACGCAATCCTCGGTGAGCAACCATTAGTAGATCAGCTTGAATGTTTTTTGCTCGAGAAATAGTGTCTGCACACGTTTTCATACGCACAAACTTTAAGTAAATCAACCCCTGAGTCTTTAATGTTTTCTCGTTTCATTTTTGTTGTATATAATGCTTTGAATAATTCTACTTCTTTACAGGCAGGTGAGGCACTTTTCTAATACTGCAGTACATTTGGCTAATATGACAAATAGACTTAGGCACATTACATTTCAGTTGAACTTCTGTTTATAGCTGCTAAACAATGAGCCTCCTTTAGTAGGCCTCCTTATATAAAGGAGCAGAAGTATTTTGATAAAGGGATGAGCACTGAACTTAATGTAAAATGACTGCACTGCTTCAACAACAAAGGAGGTGGGGGGGCTAAGTGCTGCACAGCAACACATGGGCACATCTGAAGGGGCTCTCGAATAGAGCCGAGATCAATGGGCTTGGAAGGGGCTCAGTCTTTGCTGCAGTGGGATTTCAAAAGAGGCAACAAACTGAACAAAACACAACACGTGTAAATTAACAAATGCACTTGTAGGTAACGCACAAACGTACACAACCTTACAGTGGGACTAGTGGAAGAAGTGTTGTATCTTACCGAGCTGTAGAGCATGCCCTCGCCATTCATGCCAATGTAGGTGCCACTCTTCACTCCTTGGATAGCCACCACTCTCAGACCCACAGGAATAAGATTAAACAGGGCTGCAGAGCGAACAGAGTGAGGGTGAGGGAGGGAGAGAGGGTCAGACAAAGAGGCAAAAAACGAAAAGAGAGACATCAGATAGAAAGAAAAGAATAAGACAATTGAGTTTTTAATTAAACCCACATAGACAAGACAACCATCGATCTCTGTTCTTTAGATATCTGTCAGCAGTTAAGTGAACAGCACAGGGCGTAGACAATGGGAACACTGACACACTTCAGTGTGACAGTGATGCATTAATGTTAGAGCAGAATTTTTTTTAACTTTGTGGTGACAGGCAGGTGACTGAAACAAGAGAGATAGCAGGGCATCCAACGAGCATCAATGTTTTGTGGAAGCAGATATCCAGCTAGCTGAATAACAATGTCCTCAACCATTTAGACAACATATTTGATCATTTCTAGGTGATAAAATTACACACTGAACCAGCATAGGATAATATAGATGTCGGATTTTAACAGACGTATTTGGCACAAGCAAGCTCATATACTTAGTGAAAGAGTTGCAAATGTGCCAGTCTTAAACCCCCAGTTTAAAATCTAGAGTATATTCCTGTAACATGGAATATTCATGACTGAATGATTAACTAAGAAAGTCAAACATTTGGAAAAAAAAGGTGATTTTTAAGGTGATATTGACGGAATTCATCAGGACTGTGTGGATGTAGTTTTATCAGATCGGGTTCAATGCTGCCTGGAAATGTTTTAACACACAAACAGAAGCTCTCATTACATTTTTCTTTCAAATCAATACAGAGTGCCTATTGGTGCATAGAAGTTTGTGATGTCCCGTACACTTTAAAGCAGTGAATTGAGGTCTGAAACAGCGCAGACAGACATCTTTCATCATGTTGAACTGGTGTAACTTTGGCAGATGCCTAATAACACTATATGCAGAAGACACCCTGTTATATTCATTCATCCAATTTGTAAGAACATCTAGAATAGTAGGTATAAAACTAGAATAACTAGGCAAGTTATTTGTTCTCAGAGATGTTTGGCCAATCATTTAAGATGCTATATAAATTCAGTCTAATTTTATTCGACTTTTACACATGAATTGCTGTCATTTACTATTGTATGTTCTAATGAATACACTTAAAGACTGAATTGTGACTTGCATGGTCTTATTTTTGGTGCAGGTATGAGGACACGCTTGCTAGACTACTGCAGTCTCCCTGTATCGTTGGGATGATAGTTCGAGTGGCGATGGGGACGATCAGATAAAGCTGGCAGGGAACGGAGGCAATGTGCCAACACGGGTCTGTGCTCCGAGCAGATTCAATTTCACTCAATAAATATCGACAGGCTTCTTTTGCCTGCCAATGGTTTAACTCCGCCCCTCAGGTCACTGGTATCGGTGATACACATTGGCCGCTCTTGCAGTTACATATAGCCTAGAGGGGCCAGATGTTTACATAAAGACTCTATGTGAGTCAATTTGCACTTTGAATTCCTTTCCCGGGCATTTCAATCCTTTTTTTGTATGACGTATCTGTTTCTGTCAAAACTCTATCTCCTTCGCCTCTATCTGTTCCCTCGCTCCTTTCTCCGTTTGCCTTTCATAGCAGCTGCCTTTGTCTCTCCGATGACTGGCAGTGTCTCTGAGAGGTTACGTCCACAGTACTGTCACTAAAACCCAGGAGTGCTCCACCCCAGAGCACATCCACCTATCAAAACATATTCTAGCTTTCAAGTCATACTTTCATTAGTGCCCTCAAACCAAAAACTCACCATCACAATAGCTTGGTTTGAAAAGTGGGAGCAAAAGAGACACAAAATAAGGCATGCTAGAACACCATTTTGTTATAATTACGATTTGCGGTCCTTTGCTTATTTGCCTGCCAAAATCTTACACAACTGACATGAGCTGTCATTCAGCTACCTTCTAAATGTCCAGCTTTTTCTATTTGCAGCTGCAGCGGTTGATGGATTCCATAATCACAGCTACACTGACTGCTGTAAGAGTGTGTGATGACTGGTCCGAAGGCGATTCCTCTCCTTTAATGACCTCAATCTTTTCTCCCGCCACGGAAAGAGAGCAGCTGGTGCAGAGGCAGAGTTAACGGATTTCCAGGGATCGTCTATCGTCAAAGGGCTCCATAAGAAGGGTTCAAACAATCCAACCAAGAAAATCCTTGACAGACACGGCACTTCTTCCTACGGAACAGTAATCGGCTACAAGCAATACCCTGCAGGCAATAACCTGCAGGCAGGCTAAAGGAATTGCATTTGATGTGAGGGATACTGGCACAGCGAGAAATAATCGCTACAGGAAGGGTTTAGAGAAAACACTGAGCCAAACTTCAAATGCCAAGGGCATTTCTCCAAATCCAGAGGGGAAAGCAAATCCGAAGACGGGGGAACTGGTTAAACTACAGGTGTTTTAGTCTGCGTTCTTATAGTGTTTGATAAGGTCTTTAGTTCCATTTTCATGACATTCCTTTTCCAGCCAATAAGTACTTAGAATTAGTGACTTCAATTTTTAAAAAAAATATTGCCTTATCCCATCTGTCAACCAGGTGCATCAGGGACAGATGGAGTGTGAACATTTGATACCGCAGGTGTCTCATAACCAGCAGTATCTTTCTAGAGCTTCAGTGTCGGCAGGTTATTACCTCGGGCGATCAACTGATGAAAATTAAATCAAAAACTGCTCAAATTTGGACATGGGTGTTAATTAATTGGAAGGAGTTTCACAGCCCTTGCAGTTAGGTAAGCATAGCAAAGCCAGTCTGCCATGCTTACCGATAAAACACTTTTACATACTGCAGTAACAATGTATTCTGTTACTCTTTGGATTCTGATATGTTGTGTCAAACAATGTCTCACTAACAAAAGGGGATTTCATGAAAACAGAATTCTATTATTTTTTGCAATGCATTTCTCCAGCTGAAACTCTTTGCTGATTTCTGTTGTGTTCTTGTCTCAGCACATAACATCATTCAGCCTAGAAATATGGCAACAACAAAAAAAGGGAATTTCAATGCATGGCTAGGTCGAACCTAGTATGCAGGCAGCATCCTAAACTCCTCAGTCCCATCGCTTCCACTGAAACTCACCCTGAAAATAAATTGCTGCATGTATTTCCATCTGCCACTGCTGAGGATGCTGCAGGTCAGTGGGTGGCACAGTTCAAGGGCGGGAGGGTTAATCTATTATTCTAATTCTCCGGCCGGAGCAATCAATAGTTGAGTGCAAGACCTGAATGACAAATCTTGCACGTCCATTTCTGTCACTCTTAATCACTCTCGCTTTGTTTCTAGTCGAAACCCTTCAAAGGGCCTATCGCTGCTGCACCTGCCGCTCCCCTCTGCTCTCTCTCTCTCTCTCTCTCTCTCTCTCTCTCTTTCTCTCTGTGTGTCTTCCTTCGGTCCGTCTCTGAGCTTGAGGCATCTCATATAGAGAATTATTCATTGGGTACAAATGGAGAAGGTGGTATTTTTAGTTTCCTGTGGCTAAATTATTCACTGCATTCCTCCATCCTTAGGCCTGTTTAACAAGAGGATTATACCTAGAGGTGGGGAAACCCTCACACACATGACAAGAACCTCATCAGCCTGTACGCTTAGCACACAACAAAGGCTCCCAAAAATTCAAAGCAAAGTCTCAAAGGTTCCCCAGAGGGAATAGATTGGTTATTTTACTAACTTTTAAATTTTTCTTTAAATTTCTTACTTTCATGTAGTGATGTTCTTAGTTTTGAAGACTTGTTCTTTTTTGCGCTGTGCGCTTTGAGCTCCTCCATAAAATGTAAAACAGCCAGTGACAGGGAGCGACCGTTCTTTTGACCGCATCACTGCTAACAGTCCAGCAGCGTTGGCTCCGGCTTCCTTTAAGATTGGCAGAATGTTTTAGATAGAAAGGTTGTGATTGGTTTCCTGTCTGGCTTCACTCCAGTCTGGGTTGGTCCGTCATTATCTCTTTGGCGGCCATTCCTAGTTGCTGACATATATCTCTTCCTTGATACCTGACTTTCCATTGGAAAATGTTACAAAAACCTCTATGTTTTATTATAGAAGGCTCTCTATTTACCCCTTTGTCAGTTCCTGTGAGAGTGGAAAGGGTATGACAGCTTTAGGGGACTGCTGTATACCCCAGAGACAATTTATCCAATGGGAGTCCACTAAGGAAAGTCAATCTATGGTGAGGAATGCAATTTAGTGGATTATGGATGGATCTATACGACAACGAGTGAAGCTGAGTGGGGCTACAGTTGTTTTCGGACGATGGGTTTTTCCAGGAAAGGAATTTCTGCTGCGACAATCACACATGCTTTAAGGGCTCAATAAAAACAATGTGACACTTACAATCACGCAGTGTACACAGTATAAATGGTTTACATAAGAGGACCCTGGCCAGGGATAATTTAATTAATTTCACTTAATAAATAGTGAATTTTCTTACCGTGAAATGTATACTTTCAGACTGGATAAGAATTCATAAACCATCTGAGTAGATAGACACGTTTATCCATACGGTTATATCTCAAGCATAACCAGATGCACAAAGTAGGGCAATTTGCCTTGTGAAATAAAATATTAAATTGTAGGTTTTTTTTGCATTGATAATCCAATTCAATGGGGGAATCTAAAACAAATTGTGGCATCAGTTACATAATTAAATCACATTTAACTTAGCTGAAACTTTTAACCTATAAGCAACTTCCAACTTGAGGTAGGCAGAGTCAAACCCCAGTCTCCCAATCCAAAGTTTGTGTTGTTACCCACTGAGCTATCCAGTTGCTAAATTATAAAGCAGAGCTCATACAATGTGTCAATACATTATGTAACAAAGTTGTAATTAAATATTTGATGCTGGAAGCTTCCCTAATGTCCCACTCACTGTTGTCGCTGTTCTCGTCCTTGCTGCCGTCGATGGTTCCATCCGGCTGCATCTGCAGGTAAAAGCCCTGCTGGCTGAACAGTCGTGTCACGATGCCTTTCAGCTGCGGCTCTGAAACACACACGCGCACACATACATACACACATGTGTACACACAAATCGTCGGGCAAAACCAGAGCCCCAACCCCACCAAGAATATGTCAGAACAACATTCTCATAACTTTAACAAAACAACACAAAACAAAGAGTTCCTACCTCTGCCTTCAGCTAAGTGTTGCTGCAAACTCACGGCTGTTCATATCAAGTTCATATTTTAAAAGGCTGAAATGCTTTACAAACAAATGTATCACAAACATAAAATGTACGGTGTTTCATTAATCAAAAAAGACACATTGGCTGCGGAAGATGTGGTGTACCAGTAGAACAATGAGATCATTTTAAACTGCATTTACTTGTGTTTTCCTTTAAAGTCTGAATTGCATAACTTAAATACTAAATTAATTCATCATTGTTATGAAGTGAATAACCAAATGAAATCAACTGACTACTAAGTTATAATTAACCATTTTTTAAAAAAGAACATTAAGTTGTATTGTTCTTGTGGCACAATCCAGCCTCTGCAGTTGCCTGCAAACAAAAAAACAACAACTTAAACTTACAGCACTAGAACCACTTCAGTCCTTTATTTAACTCTAACCAGCTACTCAAAATCAATACAACTACAGTTTGTGATGAGTCGACTGTTGTTCCACATAATCACAAAAGTAGACTAAACAGCATTTGAAGGTGAGGCCTTTACAATGAGAACACCATGAAAGAAAATCAAGGAGAACGTTGTTACTTTCTCATTAAGTCTACCTGATCTTATAGAGAAACGTGACAGATTTTGCATCATTTGGAAATCCTCTTCAAGACCCCCTGTTACACTCAACAAAAATATAAACGCAACACTTTTGTTTTTGCTCCCATTTTTCATGAGATGGACTTAAAGATCTAAAATTCATTCCAGATACACAATATTACCATTTCTCTCAAACATTGTTCACAAATCTGTCTAAATGTGTGATAGTGAGCACTTCTGCTTTGCTGAGATAATCCATCCCACCTCACAGGTGACATCATGATTAGTGCACAGGTGTGCCTTAGACTGTCCACAATAAAAGGCCACCCTGAAATGTGCAGTTTTGTCTCACAGCAAAATGCCACAGATGCCACAAGCATTGAGGGAGCGTGCAATTGGCATGCTGACAGCAGGAATGTCAACCAGATCTGTTGCTCGTGCATTGAATGTTCATTTCTCCACCATAAGCCGTCTCCAAAGGCATTTCAGAGAATATGGCAGTACATCCAACCGGCCTCACAACCGCAGACCACGTGTAACCACACCAGCCCAGGACCTCCACATCCAGCAGGTTCACCTCCAAGATCGTCTGAGACCAGCCACTGAGACAGCTGCTGAAACAATTGGTTTGCATAACCAAACAATTTCTGCACAAACTGTCAGAAACCGTCTCAGGGAAGCTCAACTGCATGCTCGTCGTCCTCATCGGGGTCTTGACCTGACTCCAGCTCGTCGCCATAACAGACTTGAGTGGGCAAATGCTCACATTCGATGGCGTCTGGCACGTTGGAGAGGTGTTCTCTTCACGGATGAATCTCGGTTTACATTGTTCAGGGCAGATGGCAGACAGCATGTGTGGCGTCGTGTGGGTGAGCGCTTTGGTGATGTCAATGTTGTGGATCGAGTGGCCCATGGTGGTGGTGGGGTTATGGTATGGGCAGGCATCTGTTATGGATGAAGAACACAGGTGCATTTTATTGATGGCATTTTGAATGCACAGAGATACCGTGATGAGATCCTGAGGCCCATTGTTGTGCCATACATCCATGAACATCACCTCACGTTTCAGCAAGATAATGCACGGCCCCATGTTGCAAGGATCTGTACACAATTCTTGGAAGCTGAAAATGTCCCAGTTCTTGCATGGCCAGCATACTCACCGGACATGTCACCCATTGAGCATGTTTGGGATGTGCTTGACCGGTGTATACGACAGCGTGCACCACTTCCCACTAATATCCAGCAACTTCGCACAGCCATTGAAGAGGAGTGGACCAACATTCCACAGGCCACAATTGACAATCTGATAAACTCTATGCGAGGAAGATGTGTTGCACTGCATGAGGCAAATGGTGGTCACACCAGATACTGACTGGTTCTGAGTCCCCAGACCCCCAATAAAGCAAAAAAATGCACATTTCAGAGTGGCCTTTTATTGTGGACAGTCTAAGGCACACCTATGCACTAATCATGATGTCAGATCAGCATCTTGATGTGGCACACCTGTGAGGTGGGATGGATTATCTCAGCAAAGCAGAAGTGCTCACTAGCACACATTTAGACAGATTTGTGAACAATGTTTGAGATAAATGGTAATATTGTGTATCTGGAATGAATTTTAGATCTTTAAGTCCATCTCATGAAAAATGGGAGCAAAAACAAAAGTGTTGTTATATTTTTGTTGAGTGTATGTTCACACCGATATGCCAATAGTTTCTTGGTTTGTTATGAAGCTATGCATTTTTTTGGGGGTTCATATAATTGATTATCAATGAAAGTATTTATTTACCAAGAGTCTTTACAGGCAATGGATTCACCCCGGAGAATTCCAGTGCTTTTTTTCCTTCAAAAAAATAACCATTTCTTTCCTAAATAAAACTGACCTTAAGTTTTTGCAATAACCCTGAATCTACTTCTAACTTTGAGGCAGTGACACCTGGCGCCTAGCCAGCATGCTGCCCGAAGCGCTCAACACTACAGGCGAGCAGGTGGAAAAGAGAATTAGCTCTAGGCAATGAAAGCCTCTCTCGACCTCAGGCAATGCCGGGAAACATACTGTAGATGTGTAACAAGAAATGGTGTTGTGTATTATATATGTACGTGCAGTCCCCACGGTCTTCCAAATGTCCAGAAGGGTGATTTTGTACAAAAAGCATGTAGCCAGAGACCAAAGACAACTTTAGCATTAACAACACTCTTCAGTTGAGTTTTTTTGTGTAATGGTAGAGATTTTGCATCAAGCTCCATTTATATCAGACAGCAACTCAGTCACTTGATGTTGCTCATCCTTTGTTTATTCTTGGCCTGACAAAAGAAACAAATAACGTGTTTGGCCACAATTCAATTGGTGCTCTGTTTCATTTTATTCGCCAATACAAACATTTGGCAAATGTAAAATGCAGGATTTGCACACCTCACCACATGAAAGTATGTGATTGGAGTAAAGGGATATGATTGAGTCCTGACTTGACTGTCCTCCAAGGTTGTAACAAGCCCCCGGGGTCATGGAAACTAGTGTGTTCCAGTCAGACACATGAAACCCCTAAAGACTTGGCAGAAAGGGACATTTCAAACTTGGAACGAGGATAGAAAGAGATGGGGAAAAGATCCAAGTTTTAGGCAGATCTGACAGCAGATGATAGGCCTTTCCTTAAAAGACTGCGGAGAGGAGAGTCCAGAGAAAGACTTAGTGTAAAGTAAGCCCCAGTCAGAGTGGGTTCACTTCGACTGTACATCATCCTGACCATCAGACCCCAAACTCACCTACCCTTGGGGTGGTGCCATCAATTCCTGGGACAGGCCCTTCATCATTCATTACAGTCAGTGTGGAGTATGTGTGTGTGTGTGTGTGTGTGTGTGTGTGTGTGTGTGTGTGTGTGTGTGTGTGTGTGTGTGTGTGTGTGTGTGTGAGTGTGTGTGTGTGTGCATGTATGTATGTATTGTATGTATGTATGTATGTGTGTATGTGTGTGCCTGTTGATGTGTGTTTGAAAGCACATGGGAGTATACAAATAAATAAATCCCGATGGTTAACTACACATCCATAAATTAAAGCCTCAACATGGGCTCGAGCAGACTCTGACGGCTCATCAGCTGCATTCATTTAGCAGAGAGCAAGTACTGTGTGTGCATGTGTGACGTGTAATTTGTGTGCAGGTACGTAAAGGCTTAAGTCCAGGGCTTATGACATGGGTATGTGTGTGCATGAAAACATGTCTTACAGTGTGGCAACATATATACAGCAGATCATCCCGTGAGTGAGCGGGCCCAGTACATTTTACTTCATACCAATACACAAGGACAACAACATTTAGGTACGTCGACAAATGGGCGTCATGACCAATGAAATGGTGAATGATCACCTGCTCTGATAAGAGTGTTTGACAGGGAGAAACACATCATATCCATGTACACAGCGATGTAACACTATACAGTCAGAACCTCCACTACACTTACACAGAGGTACTTGACACATATTTCACAGACACAGAAGACTGATCCAACAACACTGAATGAAAAAGAGAATGAGACCGAAAAACAGAATGAGAAGAAGAAGGAAGAGCCAACGACAAGGAGAGGAAAGAGACGGAGAGAGGAGGCAACAAACCACTGGCTACGGGAAAGCTTTAGCTATACACGCTTTTTTTTAAACAGGTAAGAAAATAAGCTTAAAAAATCCAAGGAAGCCACACAGACGGAGAGATGAGGAAGGTAAGAAGAGGAACAAAAAAATCAGCAAGGGAGAGGGTCGTCGGCTGTCAGACAGGTGGTGAAGCCCCCCTACCCTCCCTCCCAGACCCAACCCCTTCCCCAATTTCCCTCCCTCCCCCCCTCCCTGGCCGAAAGGGGGAAGTCGACATGGGCGCGAAGATGAAGGGGTGGAGAGACGAGAAGAGAAAACACAGCAACACACGGATGGAGGCTGAGCTACTGACCTAGCCTGCAGCCCTTATGGGACACCTGTGGAGGTTTGGTGGGTGCATCTTTACGATGGGGGGTAAGGAAAGGGAAGGGGGGGGGATAGAAGGAAAAACAACAGTCTTTTTAAACAGGCAGAATTCATAAATCCTCACCTGTTTTATCGGCTGTTTATATGCAAAGTAAGTATACGGAAAAAGGCATCAGCGGAAATATAAGGGATGATCAATTATGAGAGGAAGCACAGCATCTGACTGGCAATTACCTTACCTGCCCAAGAGCATCTGGAGGAGGCACTGACTAGCTTTGTTGTCTGTCTGTCTGTCTGTCTGTCTGTCTGTGTTTCTATTCATGCACTTGGTGGCAGTTTTTGGGCGCCGAGATTGTTTGTCTGCCTGTCTGTCAAGTTGCGTGACAAGTACAGAGATTGCATATAGTCTGTCTGGGCTGGGTGGGTGATGGATGTCTGACTTATTTTTTCTGGCCTCAAAAATTGATGTCGGTCCATTGCCCCCGACCGTCATTTATAAAGAGATGGGGTGACTTGAACCACTTGCTTGTTATGAGTGTACTAGTACAGACCCAGGATGATATAAGAAAAGAGGTGACGTTATATAGGCTACTATGTATGGAGTGGAGTAGGCACAGAGCCTATAGGTCTATCAATACAGCCAGAGTAGCTCTTAATCACTAACGCTATACCTCCCCTTCACTGCAGTAAAGCTCCCTCCCCTACAATAAACATTTACCATTAAAACATTTAATCTCAAAAGAGCCCACTGGCGCACTGCGGTGCACATTATCTCCCCTCTGCACCCCAATATATGCTGTGACTTTGATTTAGGCAATTAAAGGAAGCCTTTTATTTATTGTATGCTATTTAAATTATGGGAGTATGTGTGTTGGGAGCAGGGGGAGGGGCTGGAGGGGAGGGATGCAAATATTAAATGTGTAAAATGTTAAGGCCTAAATAGCTATATTATAGACTAGGATATAGCTGTTGCAACAGAAGCCACTCAAAGCTTAGAATGGGACACAGCAGCAGCGCCAGTTTAGCTCCAGCAGGGTAATTGACTATTCTGATCAGAGAAGTGTGTCTATCGCAATAAATAAAGGGGGGCAACGTCACAGCAAACAGATCCTTTCCTATATATTCAGGCTGCTCTTCTTTGGCATAGGAAGTAGGGTCGTGTCGAGCGGTGTTGATTGACAGGCAACTGGATAGAAGACCAAACGGAACAGGTGGATTTGTTTGTGCCGCGGAGAAAATCTACCTTCTCCATCCATCGGCTATAAGACTGGAGCTCTTGACTGCAGTATAATGCCTCTGCTGCTCCAAAGAGGGGCGGGTGGGGTAGGGGGGATTAGGGGGATAACCGACCGCTTACATACGCACACATAACACACATCATCAGTCAGTGAGAACGAGAGAGAGAGCGAGAGAGAGAGACCCACATCACTGACCTGGTCGCCGACGAGCGGGTCTTTTCTTGCCGCTGCAAAAGCGGACTTTGCTGAAGACCCCCAAGAAATGCTTCTCGCAAATAGAGCGGGGGTCTTTGCTGGGGCTGGGGCGACGTTTGGAAGTAGAGACCCGGTCGCTGTTCGACTCCCTCGCCTGGCGTCTCTGCCGGATCAGGGAGCTGGCGATCGCAGCCATCTCCCCGAACCGAGTCTGAAAAACCGAGAGTCTAGTTCGGCAGAGGTCGGATCTTGATGAAGCTTCTTGGCGCAAAAAAGAAAAAAAAACACCGAGAGAATTGATGCTGTCTTTCGGTCCACGAGTTTTTTTCAACCTAATGTCATCCTGGTCAGAAATTCCTCCGAGTCCCGGGCATCATTACGCGTCGGGGCAGCAGCATCCTCGAGGCGGGTGGACTAGACTGTATAGCGTGTAGTCTAATTCAGCTGCTGATGCAAGTTTATGGCACCTCCGGGCTTCGAATCAACACAGACCGATCTTGTATTAAAAAAAAACATTTTACGGCCTAGGCCACAGGGGCCGACATGTCAGCCGCGGATTATTGCAACAGTCTTGATAAGTTGATGCAGCAGCTGCGTGGCATCAGACGGCTTCCAGGTATTCCAGGTGACCAATAGCCGGGTCTTAGTATTCCTCTTCTGCACGCCAGCCCCTATCCTCCGTTCTTCCCGACCCCTTTTAAGAATTCACGTTTTAAAAAAATCCGTGCACAAGAAGACGCGTGCTTGGCCGGGGGAAAAGATCCTAACTTTGTTTCTTTCCTTCCCTCCCTCCCCCACTTCTAATTATTTACTCCGCGCACATCGATGAATGGGAACGTCCGCTCCTGGTCTGGGAGGCTGAGCCGAAGCCCTGACAGGCGGGCTATGGTGAGCCCAGTCACCGGGTCTGTCGATGGCCCCCCTCTCAATGCAGCCGGGGAAATGGAATCGGCAGCAGTGGCCACTCTGCAAGGATGCTGCAACTGCAGAGATGTAGCCTAATGTATAAGCCTCCAGGGAGGGATTGTCGTCAAAAAACAGCAACAATTAGGCTAGTTGAGGCGAACGCAAGTGTTTTTTGATGTAGCGCACGAATAACAAAGTGGCGTTAGCAGGATTTCCAGCGCGTCTCGGATGGATGGTGTCGGTCTGTTACACATCGCCAGCGAGCGAGAGAGAGAGAGAGAGAGAGAGAGAGGAGGACCGAGACCGTCCACTCTCTCTCTCTCTCTCTCTCTCTCTCTCTTACTCTCTCCCCCTTTCTCCCTCAGCCTCTTCAACTCTTTTAACGCAATCATACGTGATAGAGGTGCGTATTGGAATTTCTGAGGGGTTTACAGTGAAGGACAGACGATCTCCACGAGAAAAATATGCGAAAAATAAAATAAAGGTTATAGATTAAAAAAAAATAGAGAAAAAAGCAGGGGGTAAATGCTGGGCGGATGCGAGTGATCTCACAGTTGTCTCTTTGAATTATTCTATTAAAAATTTAAAGTTGCTGGACAATTTTCTAATGGGGCACGTCTGAGTTGATCAGCTTCTGGCCAACGCCACACAGCATTCTTATCCTCATAGCTCATACTCAAGGGGACAACCGCTTGCATTGTATCTTATAAAACCGCTGATGCCACACATGCCCTAGCCTAAAGAACATATTCAATCTGGCTAAAAGGATTAGTATAACCTGCAACAGGTTTCTGCAGACAAGAGTGTGAACGTAAAACACCAATGGTACACTGACGACCCATGCAGACAGTGATACAACACATGCATGGATGAATGGGATTTAGGGCTTATGGAAAATAACACAATAACACTCTTTGAGCCAGGAGAAAATGAGAGCATATATGTGTGCATGTATGTGAGCACACTGTATGCTGCATGTTTCCATATAGTTTGACACATACATAGTTTTTTTTCTACTGCACTATGTATACATGGTTGTGTTTTCATTGAATATTAATGCAACTTCTGTTTACGTAGGCTATGAGCCAAAAGCCAAAGGTGAATCAAAGAAAAGTCCCCATATTCTTCAAAAATGTTTGTGCGTCTGTGTGTATACCAACATCTGCCAGCATATGTGCATGTGAACATGCCTCTGGTTTCATGTTTATAATAGCATGGGCTCTGGAGCACACACACAGATACACACACCACAGACACGCACACACACACACACACAAACACACCAGACACTCAAACACACTGTGGGAGAGAAAACACGTGAGTCCCCAGTAGCAGCAGAGCAAACCTCTCTCTTCCCTCGTGATGAAACATCATGAAACATTTAGATGCTTTTTCTAGGACTCGGTTTGACATCCTCTCTCCAAAACCAAAACCCGGGGAGAGATTGGGAGAGTGAGAGGGAGAGAGAAGATTTTCTACCACGGTTGAACCTCCTCCCTCTGTGTGTGAAAAAGAAAGAGAGTGAGTGAGAGAGAGACAATTTTCTACCTCTGTTGACCCTCCTCCCTCCCTCCCTCTCTCTCTCTCTCCCTCTCACTCTCTGTATCTCTCTCTCTCTTTCTTTTATGTAAGATTTGGATATAATGTAAATGAAAAATGTTGAGCGTGTGAATGTGAATTAGGGTTACCCTGGTTATCGATTTGTGTGTTTATGTGTGTGTGTGTGTGTGTGTGTGTGTGTGTGTGTGTGTGTGTGTGTGTGTGTGTGTGTGTGTGTGTGTGTGTGTGTGTGTGGGCAGGGCAGCTACAGTATAACCCTTACCAGAAGTTACAACAGACAGACAGATTGCAAGAGAAAAGTAAAAAAAAACTGGAGGCTGGAGTAAAAAAATCAAAAGCCTTAATCTAGATTTGCATTCTCACTGAGCTAACAGAATGAGTAGTAGGAATCAATACGTCACCGCTGCATGGAGAAACATCAATAACACCTTCAATATCACATTCATCATTCTAACAGATTCGCAGAAGTGTGGTAAACATTTCTTGTACCAGAAAAAAAAAAAAAAAAAAAAAACACAGACGGTGGTTTGGAGTGTGGAATCAAGCTTTCTCAGAAATGGGAGTGACTCTGTGGTGTGGAGACATGGGACATACTGTACATCTTAGTCAGGAAAAGATAAAGTATTCCCTAATTAGGATCTGCTAGGCTTCCTGCCTCTACTGCAGACAAACGATGTTCCCTTCATTCCTGCTGAGATATGTTCCACAAGCAATAAACCCCCCCCCTCCCCCCCCCGCTATGAAACGCACTGCAGGCAATATATCGCAGTCATTTGAAATAGTCAATTACAATGATTTGATTTTTGCAGAGGTTTGCTGGTTCATTTATTGAAACGGGGTGAAGTCAACATTTTAAAATGTTTGTTTTTTTCATCCTTGGTTTGTCACTTCTCATTAAGGTATAGACACAATTTGGCATAAAATTTGGCAAATGTGTGTGTGTGTGTGTGTGTGTGTGTGTGTGTGTGTGTGTGTGTGTGTGTGTGTGTGTGTGTGTGTGTGTGTGTGTGTGTGTGTGTTTTAATTTTGTCAGATTGCTTGGATAGCTTGGATTTGTATCATTAAATAAATGAACAATGTTGCATACACCCCATCCACTGCAGCATAGGAACTAAAATGTCTCTGAAAACTGAGAGAAATTATGCAAAACAAAACCCCAGGATCCCTGTGTCCTCATTCAGATGACAGCCACCACTACAGGAATAACGTTCTATTTCTGAGCCATTTCTTTGTACCTGCTGCCCCCTTGTGGAAATAGACAGAACCACAGGTGAGCACAGAGAGAGAGAGAGAGAGAGAGAGAGAGAGAGAGAGGATGTTTCCATACTCTGGAGTTCATCCCACCAATGTGTCCTTGAGACACCTCTCAGACTTGTTCACTCCCTCTAGATGGAGCTATAGTTCTCACCGTGGCATGTCCATTCAATCAGCACACTTTCAACACATATCACAGCGTAGTTTTACATTATAGTTAGTGTGATAGGCACATGTATATATAAATGCAGAAGGTAGTGGGGAGAAACTACACAAAGTGATTCCCTTTTCAAATTAAATGTAGCATCTCAAAATGCAAACCATTACAACCAAGACCATGTTGCTACATTTTTACCATTGTTTACCATTTCAGCAACTTAGCTCACCGCTGTTCTAACGCATAAGCAAAAAGCCACGAAACCAGGCAAACACATGCAAAAGACAAGACAACCAACTGCTAATTAAGACCATTGACACAAATGACTTCATAGTCATTGAATCAAATTGTGCTTGACAAGAGAACAAAAGGGTGTTGGTTCATCGCTCTGATTCTACTCAAAATGCCACACGTCCATATGCGAAGACACCAGCATTATCTCTTTGATCCATGTTACAAAGCAGTCACTCTATCTATACCGAGACATCCAAACTACTGTATTTAACTCGGATGGAAGAAAAAGCAAGGTGCAAGCTTGACACTTCAAAATGAAACCAGGTGCAAACATTTAAGCCTTACTCAGACACATATTTCAAAGCAAATCCCATGGTGGTGATTTTGGCTTGTTGCCTGAAATCCCAATAGCAAAATAAAAAAAAACACTTTCTGCTCTTCCTGCTGTACATGAGGTGTGATCCCACTTTGTCTGATGAACAATTCACACACTACGCCAGTCATGTATAACTGCTGACGTACAATAGACAACCAAGTTTCCAAGATGAGAGTTCAAATTGTCTGATTACGTAATCATCTGTGAGCTGCTCAGCGTCCGCTTTGAAAAAAAAAAAAAAGCTGTCTGTCCTTATATTTTATCTTGATTTGGAAATGACATGTGTGTGTGTCTTGAATGGGAAAAGACCCAGTGGAACTCACTCTTTGGGAGAGATCCACACTTATTCACAAATAGAGAGAATCAAGTAGAAACAGATAGAACTTATCAATGAGCTCTCAAGTTAAAAGGCATTAGACAAAAAACTTCAAACCGAGACCCGACGCAGCTTCATGTGCACATTTGTGGCAAAACCCATGAGCTGACTCACAAAGTGGGATTGAGGTCATGAGGTTCATCTAAAATTGAGCAGAGATGTGCAGGATAAGGACTGGAGTAGTGCTTTATACGACGTATCTCAGTGTCCTACAGTTCCCAATGTGCATGCTGCTTTTGGTCCAACCACCTCAGAGGAATCAACTTTGCTTAATGGAGTTTCTAATTGTCTGCCCTGAATTCAAGAGCCACTCCAGCTGAGAACGACTGGTGGAGATCCCTCGTTACGCAAGTGACAGGAGGAGGTGTTGCATATGTCTCCCAGTAAAAAGAAAGGCCTTTTTTGTGGCGCTGGAAATACTGATGCATGGTTTTTTAATGACTTTAGAGATGCAGCCATGTTGTGAGTGAATTACAGCAGCAATGCAGTGAAGGACATGACAGGCGTCTAAGGCTCATTGCCAAACGCTGTTGAGTGATGGTTGTGTGTGTGTGTGTGTGTGTGTGTGTGTGTGTGTGTGTGTGTGTGTGTGTGTGTGTGTGTGTGTGTGTGTGTGTGTGTGTGTGTGTGCGTGTGTGTGTGTGTGTGTGTACATGTGAGAGTGTGTGTCATTGAGGTTTCATGTTATGAGGTATGTTTTACCATAAGACATATGGTAAAAATAAAGTCACAATAAAAAGTTTAATATAGTATATTTTTCAGGTGAGGGGAAATGCAGTGTCTGTGAAACTCTAGCTTGGCCTGTTTTTCTACATGTGTTTAAGTAGTAAAGGCTAAAGTGGAGTTTTGGGGACCTGGAAAAAGAAGTGAGGAGGCCCCCTAAATTAAATTAAATTTAACCCCCAAGAGCAGTTACAGAAGACTTTTCGCAAGTTTGAACCCATTACAATTATCCACCAATAGTGGAGACAGTTGAGTAGATTTAACTCTGTCTTCTCAAATAAGCAAGAACAGTTTGTTCATTTAAGGGTCCCGGTTTGATTAAATCTATTTAAATATGAAAAGTTCGGGGGCACCTGCCCTGCACTTCTACTTCTGCTGTGGCGCTCTCCGTGGTGCTGAACTGCCAAACTGCTTGTTCTGGGGCCCTAAAAAGAACACTGTCTGCCTCTCCAGGGCCCCTGAAGTTTAATGACTTGATCCCTGCTTTGTCCATTTTTATTTTTTGGCCCTGCTTCAGATGCAGCATTGGAACACTGTACAGTCTGGTGAAGTATCCGGAGCCCTCTGAGTTCAGTGCAGCTGGATGCTGACTGCCAGCAGCTAATAATCTGCACAAAGAACTGGGGGAACAGATGCAAGGAGAGGCTCTCTCTCCACTGCAGACTCTGTGAAGATGTTAGTGGCCAATGAAACCACTCACCTCCCCCCTCACCCCCTCCCTCCCCATCCCTCTCTCTATATCTCCCCCCTTTTCCTTTTTCTTTATTTTCCATCACTCAAGAAGGGAAAGCATGCAAAGCAGAGGTAGCCACATAGCTGCTATATGGTGCTATATGCTCTGTCTCTCACCGTCGGTGATAGTGGTCGACTTCGATCGTTGTCCACAGAAACACTGCAGCATATGCGCTCCTTTCTGAAGGAATGGCCTCAGAATCCTCATTGATTTGGGTTGATGGGAGCCCTTTCCGCAATCCAAACAATCGGACAACACTTAGGCTATCACAACACAGCAGGGTCAGGCAGCATAGCGTATAGCCAGCCAGCCAGCCAGCTTGTAGCTCACTGCAGGCTTCACAGCAAGCCCTCAGAACGCCGGAAGGGCATAGTCTTCAGGACACATTACGCTAAAACGAGGCATCTTGAGTGATTCCCCTGTCTTCCTTTTTCTCTTCTTTTACAATTTCTAGCCCTATCTCTCTCTATCTCTCTCTCTCTCTGTCTATCCTCTTCTCGTCCACCGACGGTCGTTTGCGTTCACGGACGGCACACACTCCTCTTCCGCCACGGCAGGCAACGCAAGGACGTTACAATGTGCTCTTAATTGTACAACCCCCCCCACCATCACCTCCACCCTCCCCCTACTTGTCTCCGCGTCTTTACCAGCAGCAGCGGGCGTAAAAGCATGCAGGAAAGGGGAGAGAGCGCGAGGGAGAGATAGAAAGAGAGAGAGAGAGAGAGCGGGAGAGAGCGAGAGCATGCACGCCAAAGTTAAACTGCAGGGGTGAGTGGCAGCAGGCTGGTGTTAAGAGTGAGGTAATGCTGAGCTGACAGTGGATGATGGATGCACAGATGTTGGAACCCCAAGGGAGCCTGTAGTTTTTTTTCTTCTCTCTCTCTCTCTCTCTCTCTCTCTCTCTCTCTCTCTCTCTCTCTCTCTCTCTCTCTCTCTCCAGATAGGCTACATTGGAAACAAGCGGACAACGCAGAGCCTACGTCAGCCGTAGCGCCCGCCGCTTTAAAGACAAACGTGTTTTCTCAATCTGTGGTAGATTTAAGGCCTACAACACGGACCGGGAAAGTTTACGGCCCAGACGCTGGGTTATGAAAGGCCGCCGTGTGTCCTTGTGGCACCAGACATAGGCTGCTCGAGCCTTCTTCAACTAGTAGCGTAACGCCTTTTAACGAGGCGAGACAAGAAACATCTGTGTTGATACTATTTTTAGAATTATTCCTACACCTTCCAGGGTCGGGCACTACGGGCCATGCATGTCCATAGGCTACAGGCCTACTGACTTAGGCTTATATAAAGTTGTCACCTGATGCGAGTGACACATTTAAGTGTATTAAGTTTTTTAAATATTGCACGAGGCACTTGATGGACACCGATTGGATATAGTTCATAAACATAAGTAAAAAACAACAAGTCCTACATTGACTTTGAGAATGTAGGCTATTGTTTAAGTACAAATCTTGTATTGTATTATATAATGATACATTGCCTAATTATAAGTATCAAAGGGCAGACAAATGGTCCCTTTGAGTACTTTAGAGCTTCATAAACCAATTACTGTGAAATTAAAGTCAGCGAAATTAGGCTATTGATTCTACTGTATTTATAGTAATACCTCCTAAAAGTTCATGTGTTTTTCTTTCTTTCTTTTTTTAGTGAATGAAAAGACAAACATCAAACCTCTGTAATGGGGGGACATTTCCAACATATAACAGTTGAAGAAAAGAAAATGTTACATAAATAACCGGCATAAAAACAAGGGAGACAGCATTTAGGCCTACCCAAATTAAATAATCACCCAATTTCCGATGAATCAATGAGCAAGCAGCATTTTATTATTTAATTATTTATTATTATTATTATTATTATTATTATTATTATTATTATTATTATTATTATTATTATTATTATTATTATTATTATTATTGTTCAAATAGCAAATTTAAACTTTGATATATTGTTGAGTTGTTTACATAATCATTAATATTTTCTAACATGGAGTAAAAAGTGAAGTAATAGAATAAAATTAAAAAATTAAGTAATAGTTTTCAAATTTGTACTGAGGTGCATACCACCATTCTACACTACAGACTGAGTAAGGTGGCACTTGAGCTAAAACTCTAGCTTTATCATAGTTATTATGAAAAACTTAAACAAATAAATTAGCAGGAAAGATAACAATGAATCAAACCAAAACAAAAAATACAATATGTATTTTACTACAGATCTAATGATTGATCATTCTAGGACCTGTGGCAATCTTGTTGCAATGTAAAAGTAATAAGTCAGTTGGCTCTCAAACTATTAGTTTTGTTTTTACTGTTTTTTCAGAAGAAAGGCTCTATACTGTTAGGTCTGACTGTAATCAACAATGAGACAAATGCTAAACATGTTACACTTCGTCTCGAACAATGCATTGTGATATATCAGCTCAACTATGCTTTCAAATGTGTGATTCCAAATGTTTGTAGATCATAAATGTGTGCTATCTGCCATTTGGTTCACGTTTGATACATCCTAAATATGAATATTGTTTTGTTTACAAATCCTGTTTCAAAAGTCAAAATTGTGAAAGTCTATATTCAACTCAATCTGGTCCAGGGTGACCAACATTGCACTGAGATGTTAAAGCAAAACTATGTGCAGCTTTTTACTCTAGAGGGCGTCATAACATAAAGCGCCCAGACTAAAATAAGACACAGCGAAACTGAGATCTGACCATGAAGCAGCAGGGAGATGGAGAAGGAGAGAGAGTGAGGCTGGGTAACATTACTAGTAGAGTCACTGTTCTATATATAGGCCTATTCATATATCCGATATGTTTTCAACATTCCTCTTTTGTTCATTCTTGTTTTGCTCGTACAACCTTGCCCCACAAGGACAACCCATTATCTGGCAACTACCTTGGGAACATGCCCTCGCAATGTATAATATATACAACGTGCATAAAAGGACTTTGTAGGTCAGCAAAATGCCTAAACAACAGCGCCTATGCAAATTAGCAAAGGTCAGAGATGAGTAAAGAGAGAAGACAGTGGAGGGGGATGGGGGGAGCTGGCGTCACACCAAGAATCACAGATATTGTGATGGCACTGCCGCTGTATATTCAGCTCCCACTGTACTGTCCTACTGCAGAGCCAGTCACAACGTTATGCAGAGAGAGAGAGAGAGTGAGAGAGACAAAGACAGAGAGAGAGAGAGTGAGAAAGGGAGGGAGGGAGAGAAAGGATGAAGAGATAAAAGAGAAAAAGGGGGCCATAGCATGGAGGGAACAAGGACGAACCAAAATGTAATGGAATATACAGTAGCTAAACAAAAATTAACAAAACAAATGTATGACCAAAATATATAGTAGTTATCTTAATGTTAACATGAACTGAACCTACCATATTAGTTTGACATAAAGTGGTTCTAAGTACAATGCACATTACTCAAGTAGCCTTGTGTTTTTCAATCCATGATTTCAATACTAATGTGAGGTTCTTACTTTAGTTCCTATATGATCTCCATTTTTTTGCTACTTTATACTTTTACTCCACAACGACTCAGAAGCAAACTTTTTGTCTCTGCTACGTTAATTTGATACATTTACTAGTTATATTCAGACCTGGATTGATAACACAACATGTAATCAACAGAAAGTTTATAATATTAATTCACAAGCTACCCAGGAGTATTTGAAGTAATATATCAGCAAGAAGACTTTCTGTTAAGCGCTTGCACTACTGATATTGACATTGTATATTGTGTTTGCGCCCTTAGAACATGAAATCCATTACTTTTAACAGAGTATTTCTGGACTGTGCTAGCTACTTTTACTTAATTATCTGACTTCTTCCACCACTTCTGCATTTACTCTAGTTTTAACCTGGTGCGCAGACTGCATAATGATTTCACTTTGTAAGACACATGTGTCATACTCAAGGCCCGTGGGGCAAATCCATCCCTGTCTTTCCAGAATGTTGACCTGAAACAATACACGTGAGGGGACAAAAACAGGGTTTGGAAAAGTGAAGGGGGCATTCTCCACATCCCCATTGAAAATCATGCCATTAAGAGTAAAATGTCTGATGTAAAATCATCCCTCCTCCAATCAAGCATTTTTATTGCATCCCATTTGACAACTTTTGGATGACCTGTATTCCACATGTGTCCAAACTGTACCTTATTTAAAAAATTTAAAAAAATGTCCTGTCTGTATTTGGACAAACTCAGTTAATCTGTCTGTGATGACACTGTGGAAAGTTGCTGGACAGCTCTCATTTCACCTTCCTCTATCTGTAAACAGGATGGAGGGTAAAGTGCTCACCTTGTAAGGTGAAACCAGCTTTAAATGTAACTGTCATTGAACATGTATTCTGTAAAAATGCGTTGTGGTCAAAAAAAAAACAGGTCGGCTGTTTTGTTGCTGGTTTGTTTTTTGCATTTGACAAAACACAACAACTTTAATAATAGAACCAAATGAGAAACAACATTTTACTTAAATAAACTTTAATTTAATAAATGTAGACGCAGAAAAATATTTGAAAATCAAACGTTTGCATTGTCTATTGCACTTGGCCTTTTCTAGTGTTGGCTCTGTAAAACATTGCCATAAGGGACCATTGGATTTCTGTCCAGCCGTCTATAATTATTAAAATGGAAAAAAATACAACATAAATATGTGAGTTAACATTTTTATAAGAGCTTACATTGCTTGACAGCAGCCTAACTGACGATTTGTTTATGTCTAACATGCAGATGTAAAGAGTCTACAAGTACATTTTTCATTCTCATTTGTGTCATAAAATGGGAACCAGCTCAACGTTAGACAATACAATGATAAACACATCTGAAACATTGCTGTTGTTTTGAAAAATGACCAGCAATAATGTAAATGTACATGTCATTTGTTTTTTTGTAAAAACCTTGATGTGCCTTGACAAATGACAACAGCCTACATGCAGTGAAGAGGAACCCTTTAAATGTATAGAAGAGAGTGTGCATAAAACACTGTGTTGTACAACAGCACTCACTGCTGATGGTTCCAGTTGCTGCAATGCCAGAAAGCATTCTCATATTCTGCAAAGCTACAGCAAGGTTTGTGTTGCTAAAATAAGCAGCACTGCAACATTGTTAATGGTTGCATTACGCGATGCTGCCACTATTGTCTTTCCTAACTATCAAGTGTGCAAACTTGAGGTTAGAGGCTCAATCTGAGTACAACGAGACAAGATACTTGTCACATATAACGGATCAGCATTCCAAAGGAAAGACACACCTGGCTATTTCACTTATGTGTAGTCCCTCAGCCCATCAAGAGGTGCTATAAGTGTATTGTTGTGTGTATTTTCATGGGGCATGTGTGCGTAAAAAATACAACAAAGAGTTGTCCATATTGTTTCCTGCTTTGTGATGACGGGTTTTTAGTAACAACCAGCACAGCAAATGACAACAAACAGTGCAAAGCTTCTGATGAATTCCAAAATGTTGAGAGAATGCAGACCTCAGCATTCACCGTGAAGATTTGTCACGCACATATTATTAATAAAAGAGAGAGTAAGGCATAAGACAGAAAGAGGGGACAAGGAAAGGGGAATTTTTAAATTGTGCGATAGTCAAGACTGCCAACACGCGGGGAATAAGAAATGAGAGGTTAAAGATTGCTGCCGTGTGCATGACAGAAAAGAGGGGATTTAAAAAGGGAAGGGGAGTGAGTGGGGTGGAAGAGGGATGTGAAAAATGAACCAGCAGCCGCACTAAAGAAAGAGCTTTTCCTCCTTTCTGTGAGAGAAATGCCACATCCTACAGAATGCAGAAACACTGACAGAAATGAGCTATATCGAGTGTGAACAGTATATGAAGGACTGTCATGGCCTCATTAACCTGCTTAGGGACTCCAGGGAAAACGGACTAACATATGTTCCACTGGTAGAGCTTAAGACCCCTAGACATCAATGAATACGTAATCACAGTCAAGTAATTACTACATTTACAAAAGTTCCCAATAGGTGAAGTACAGTTTAATAAAAACACGTGAAATAAATCTGAAATATACAAGTGATTAGATCAGCCTCGTCGTCGTTACACAAGAGCCACGGTGACACTAACACTGAGTCAGCCTCAAAAAAGGAAACAGTGCACGGTGTTAATGGAAAACACTTGATACTGTAAATAGCTCAGACTGCAATAGTTAAAGCGGCTTGGCTTTTTATATCAGCCACCACATACACTCACTGGCCAATGTATTAGGTACAACTGTTCAATGGCTTATAAAAACAAATAGCTAATCAGCCAATCACATGGCAGAAAATCAATGCATATAGGCATGTAGACGTGGTCAAGACAACGTGCTGAAGTCAAACCGAGCATCGGAATGGGGAAGAAAGGGGGTTTAAGTGACTTTGAACGTGGCATGGTTGATGGTGCACGGCAGTATCAATCCATACTTTCATGTTGTTTACGCCAAATTCTGAACCTGCCATCTGAATGTCACAACTGAAATGGAGACTCATCAGACCAGGCAAGATTTTTCCAATCTTCTATTGTCCAATTTTGGTGATCCTGTGTGAATTGTAACCTCAGTTTCCTGTTCTTAGCTGACAGGAGTGGCACCCGGTGGGGTCTTCTGCTGCTGTAGCCCATCTGCTACTGCTAATTGGACGTGTTGTGTGTTCAGAGAAAGTATTCTGCATGGTTGTAACGAGTGGTTATTTGAGTTACTGTTGCCTTTCTATCATCTCGAACCAGTATGCCCATCCTCCACTGACCTCTGACATCAACAAGGCATTTTGGTCAACAAAAACGTTCACTGGATATTTTTCCTTTTTTTTTCTCTGTAAACCCTAGAGATGGTTTGGAGTGAAAATCCCAGTAGATCAGCAGTTTCTGAAATACTCAGACCAGCCCTTCTGGCACCCTCAACGTTGCCATGTTCATAGTCACTTGAAAACCCCTTTCTTCCCCATTCTGTTGCTCGGTTTTAACTTCAATAAGTTGTCCCGTCCAGGTCTACATGCCTAAATGCATTGAGTTTCTGCCATGCAATTGGCTGATTAGTTATATGTGTTAAGAAGAAATTGAACTGCTGTACCTAATAAAGTGGCCGGTGAGTGTATACGACCAATATACAGTAACTGAGATGTATTGTCATAATTAAAGCTCTGGAGTTGTTTATATGTTTCACATTTAACTGGTTTGACTTCACCATAAGGCATAAAAAAGTTCCAATGAACATAAAACGTGCTGTGGTGGCAAGTATTAACAACATCAGAGTACCCTACCCACCGACATTATGCTCAACAGAATAAGCAAGAGGCGTATAAAAGGTGGTAGCAGAACACTTCATCTATACTGTGTGGGATCAATGGAAGATGCCACAAACCAGATCCCAAATGGTGTAAGTCAGGTTTACAGCCTGGATGATGTAGGTAAAAGGAAACTGCACACAGGACCGGCAGCTCCCCATGCTCTGTCTACTCGACATATGTATTACCCAGTGTCTTTTGAATTTTGCTGTAGCATTTTGCCTTACAATAAACTGTAGGGCAAAACACATGAGGGTGAGCATAAGCTAGAATGTTACCCTACTTCAACATGGGCACTCTGTCCCCTTTATCCAAATATATCCTTAGTGGGGAATAAGCCTGTTGTTGTGCTTTAGTCAGCGATTCTGGTGACAGCTATGTGGTGAAAATCACTTTTTGTCGGAATAAGTGAATATCACAATCCGCTACCTGTGTGTGCATGCATGGTGAAAAAAGATCAAGTGTAAATACAAAGCCTAGGCTCTGTAAATTGGGATGTGAAAAAAGGGTATGTAAACAAAGGGGCCCACCTGCCCGTTTACAGAGCCTAGGCTGTGTATTAACACTGGATTTTTGTATCCAGTGCAGACACTGACAGCACATACAAGTAACAGATTGTGGAGGAGATATTCACACATTTTGACAAAAAGGGATTTTGACAACAAGCGTCTCCAGATTTGCTGACTCTACCTTTAACCCCATGCATCCTTAAAGTATCTGAAAAAACACTGCCAACACAACCACAAGATGCATGACGATATACGGCTACATTTATAACGCTGCGCTTCAATAATAATAACCCCAGGACAGCAGTTTTCCATGCAGCAGACCCCATCATTTAGCCCTAAATGACAGCCTACATAGCCCATTAAAACTATATGAACAACACGCATGCATGCTGATCGTTGAGGCCACACCATCGCCGCCGCTGCTCAAGGGAACAGGAGCACAGTCATCTCACCGAAAAAAGTGGAGAGCCAGCAGTTTTTTGTCTAAATCAGCTGACAGCACTGACAGGGTAAAGGAAAGCTCCGGCAGGGAGAACAAAAACCGTTTACCATGCGCAACATCGGGGGTGAAAACACAAGTCTAACATGCGCACAAATTGACTGTTTATGTTTTTTTTTTTTTTTCCCAATAGCCCACACTGTGTTTTTATGAATCTTAATCAGGCTACCCGATGCTGGAGAGTCGTAACGGCGAGAGCGGACTAGTCGAAGCGGTAGAAGATTGAGCTATATAGCCGGGACAGCAGCATCACCGCGCTGCAGCACTGAAGCATGCGCTTGTCTGTGGTCGCTTTAATTAATTCACATAGCTCCCCCGCAGCCTCTGGCTCAACTTCTAGCCTCGGCTGTGAAAGTGCATCACTGCTCTAGCCAATAGCCTGTGGTCTTCTGCTGCACGCTTCTGGCACAGTCTAATAACAAAGTTAGAGGGCTTTTTTTGTGTTCCGCAGTGGGCGCTCAGAAAAAAAACAAAGAAGCGCTAAACGTCCTAAAAAAATATGTGTAGCGTATATAACCTAATAATGATATAAAATAATAATAACAATAGTGATTATTATAATAGGTTAATAATAAGTCAACATAAATAGACAAAGATTAAAAAACGAAATATAGGCCTATACATAAATAGCAAAACAAAATAGGCTCATGACTAATTTATGTACAAGCACGTGGAAGTTTCTTACCGGCGTTTTTATCACCCATGTCCCTTTGCACTGCAGAAGTTTAAGATATCTACTGCCGACGTAGGCTGAGGGATTGCGCGGGGAGCCGGTGCGCGCTCGTTCCTTCTGTTTGGGACAGCAGAGCAGAGGGAAGCAAGAAGCTTTGGTTCGAGTGATGAAGTGCGAAATGAGCTCCTTGTAGTTACCCCGCCGTGACACCGGATGCAAAGCTCTTGCTGTCCCCTCGGTGTTTGCAAGAGTTTCTGAATAAAGGTGGAGTGAGTGCTCATGTAAAGAATGAGGGAGGGATGGGACTCATTGTGTGTGTGTGTGTGTGTGTGTGTGCAGTGGCGGACTCGGGGGGGGGGGGTGTCTGTGGGGTGAAATGTTGATCAGACAACAGTTAAGAAAATATTTGAACAAACAGTACGGTTGAATGAATGATAAATTATTAAAGTTATTCTTATTGTCCCATGCCCCACAAATCCAAAGAGGCAGATCCAGAATAGCTACTGCCTAGACCTTCATGTCAACAACAGCATTTGTTAGTTGCTAATAAGCATAATGATAAAAATCCATATTCCCTCCTTTCCTACGTTACATTTATTCTAGCTGATGCTTTTCTTCCTCAGTGGCTTCCAAAACGTAGTAGGCTACATTCAACCGTGAAGGTACCAACTCAAAACATCAAACATCATGTAAGTCCATTAGCTTCAAATAAGCCAAACTATTAAGTGCTACATGAAGGTGCAATTTATTTTATTTTTTTTAATGATCAACATCTTCTTAGCTAAGGTGCAGTCAGAAGAGATTTGGGTATCACTTTACAATAGGGTACACAAAAAGTGAGTAGGTACTGAGTGGGAATGAGGAACTAATGGTAAGTTAATGAGTAGATACTGAGAGACTGTGATTCAAGCACTATTGATTAGTTACTGTAAGCAGACCGGGAGTTACTGCATTAATGAGGCATTAGGTAATGTTAGGTAATGCAACCCGGTATCACGCCGAGGCGTGTAATAGACACGCCGGTCCATGCGTGTCTATCACACGCCTCGGCCCTTGCCTGACCAGGGCGTGTGAGTTACACGCCGCCCCCCGCCCGTCTAAATGAACGGAGGAATAGCAGCAACAGGGGCCGACATGATGTTCTCCCAGCATTTCAATACTATCCAGCTGCAGCCGCGGAGACAAACACCCTGGCGTAGGTGGTTAGGGTTAGGGCAAGGGGACAGGGAGAGGTTAGAATATAGATAGAACATTGATGGAACACCGCGGCGGCCACCGCGGCGGCCATCTTGACTACGGCGCGTGTAACTCACACGCCCTGGTCAGGCAAGGCGTGTAATAGACACGCCGGTCCATGCGTGTCTATTACACGCCTTACCGTGAGATCGGGTTGGGTAATGAGTAGGTACTGAGTAACTGATTCAAGCACTGTTTAGTTTCTGGTAAAAAGACTGGGAGATATTGTATTAATGAAGCATTAGGTAATGGAAAGTTAATGTGTAGGTACTGATTAACTATTGGTACAGTAATGGTCAAGTAAGCATTCGTTAATGAGTATGATGCATTACTTTACTTGAAGGTACACAAACTGCTTCAGTAATGGTACGTTAATGGTCAAGTAAGCATTCGTTAATGATTATGATGCATTACTTTACTTTAAGGTACACAAACTCGGATATACTGTATTGATGAAGCATCAGGTAATGGAAAGTTAATGAGTTGGTACTGAGAGACTGTGATTCAAGGACTAATGATTACTGGTAAACAGTGAAATACTGTATTAATGAAGCATTAGGTGATGGTTAGGTAATTATGACTTAATAATTCAAATAAAATCTCAGGCTAGCCTCGGGATGATCATCTTCTTTTTTTGATGATATTCACAACATATTCACATCCAAGGTATATGCTGTAGAACTAATGCTGAAGGTTTGTGTACCTTCAAATAAAGTAATGCATCATACTCATCAACAAATGTTTTTTTTAGCCTGCAGTGGAAGATGTGTAGACTTTCTGCTGTCCTGCTTTCAATGGGGTGCTCGTTCCACCATTGGGGAGCCACGGGACAACAAACGGTCATGATTTCTTTAAGTCTATGCCTTTTCTGAACTTTTAGGGAATAAGTAAGTAAACTCAACACATCAAAATGTGCAACTTTCATCATCTTTTCCTCTTTCCTATTTCAGCGACACTTTTTTAAATGACTGACAAATAATTTTCACTTACACCCAACAGTGATGAGCTAAACAGCCTCACAGACACCTGCTTTACTGTTCACAAAAGGCGGATGATATTTTTGTTCAGAGACATCCATATTTAACGAATGATTCACGGATCAATAGTTGTGCCCTGAGCATTTGACTCTTTATTGTGCCTGTTATTTGATTATACTGCAGTGTAATTCTGATAGGCACTGTGAACAGATCATAGAAAGACTGCAGAGTACATTCAGAATGAGCAGGCTGCTCTAGTATAATGTTTGGTTGTTGTTGTTTTTTGGCTAACAAGCTCTTCATGAACTTGCTAGTGTTGTGTAATCAAAACAGTGTTGAAATGCCAGGGCAGGCAGCATACTGTATGTAGCAAGGGTGAAATGTACTGGTCTCTTATTCATTCAAGTGCCCCTTTTATTCTCTTGTGATTTTTTTCAGCCCGAAAAACCTTAAGGGGCCTACATAAACACTCAGTAGTGAGAGCTTTAAGCTGTTGTGCTATATAAGCTGTCTTCTATGGTATTTGGGGTACAATGAACATCAGGATTTTGGCAGTGGTGGCCACTCATTGTCCACTTAACACAGTTGCATTGTGTAAATCATATACTGACCACTGCGGTCCTAAAATCCAAGCAGAAAAAAACAACAACAGGAAAACAAGTCCCAGTGTGGTGGTATTATCTAACTGGCCCATTGATCAGTGTCTTGGAAATCACTGCATCAGCACTCAGATAGGACGCTATGATCACAGCTAGAGTTTCCTTTGGGTGGTATAAAAAGACTGGGCTGCTGGTATTAGATGTTTATAGCCTTTGGGTTGAAATCGAAGCCCCAAGGCCAAATGACGTCCATCATCACAAGTCTGCCAGAGAATTCAAGCCCCAGAGTTGCCTCATTATCCACTCTATCCAGACGTACTGTATATACACTGCAGCAAGACAAATGACTGTCCTACACCAGAATGTCAAGTTGTTTCTGATTTCAAGACGTCACGCTTCTCGTCACATGACTGAGGCCTTGCTCGCCCCATGGTGCCGACACAGGCGAATCCTGGCTGGCGTCGGTTCACAGTGAATCGATGAGAGGACCCGAAAGAGGACACCTCTGCTAGGGGTGGGAGAAAAAGATGCGCTGCATTGATCAGAAAGAAACCTAGGCTTCAGCCCTGTAAACAGATTCAAGGGAGGGATTCATGTGTGTGAGCGTTGTGTTTTTTTAATGCATAGCAGGGCTGCAGCAATGTCCAGCCCTTTTTACCAAAATCCAAATCACAAACAGCTTTTTACATAAGCCAACCTGTGAGGAGGAACCTTAAAATATTCATGATTGTCACCCTCTTTTTCATCCCCTCTCCTCTCTCTTTCTGTTCCTCCCATTCTGCCTCCCCTCCTCAGTCCTATCACTGTCATCCCTCCCTTTGCCTTCTCTGCTCCTCCTCTCCATCATCTCCCCTGCCTGCCCTCCACTGTCCCAGGACCTGCAACACCCATAGGATATCATCTAACCTGGCAGTCTGTGTCCTTGGCTCCATACATTGGCAAAGGCATATAGCTCCGCTTTCTTTTGTACACTGTAACTTTGCCCCAAATAAAACCTCTACAACCACACTTTTCTGTAATGTGCTTGCGGAAGTATGATGCTGTATTATATAATTATCCCCATGGGATCGATGTCTGCTTCGGATGAAATTAATTACCTAACCTGCTCCCCAAACTGCTTTAACTGTATTTCAGTATTTATCTGGGTTTCTGAGTAAGTTGAAGTGAGCTCGGCACAGGTAAAGACTGGGGGAGGGTTGAGACTGTCTGTGTGTGTGTGTCTGTGTGTGTGTGTGTGTGTGTGTGTGTGTGTGTGTGCGTGCGTGCGTGCGAGCGTGCGTGCGTGCGAGCGTGCGTGCGTGCGTGCATGTGTGTTGCAGGACAGAGTCTAAGCAGGAGTACAATAGATGCTTATGTCAGGAGGTGTTCTGTAGCAAAGCGGCATTCAGATTTCCTTTCAAAGCAGCACGCAAACACTTCCTTATAAACTCACTGCTGTTTTACTCCTGCCTTTCTGCTTTTCTTTTCTAGCTCTACAGCTTTTCTCGGTGCATATTGTCCGTAGTTAAAGTGGCCCGGCGAGTCAAGTGCAGGTGAGGAGAGCCCTTGTACACTCTGCAGTCACTGCAGTGCAGCCTTCTCACTGAAAATTCTACCTTCTTCACATATTCCTGGAGTCACTGGCAAGCTTGTGAGGAGTTTGTGGAACTTGTCCAGATGCCAATAACACCCAGTGCCATCAATACTGCTCAGCAACTGTCAAGGGATAGGCTTGTACTTTATCTTGTTTTAATCAAAACAAACGTGTATATGTGCTAACCAAATGTTTGCAAAACAAAGGAGGAGAAAGATATCAATTATTTTTTTACTAATAATTTGAACTTTTGAAGAATATATCATCCACTGTATGTATTTTGTTTTGTTTTGTTATCTCTTATTCCTCTCTATGCTCAAAGCTTTCACATTTTCTTTCTTTCTTTCTTTCTTTCTTTCTTTCTTTCTTTCTTTCTTTCTTTCTTTCTTTCTTTCTTTCTTTCTTTCTTTCTTTCTTTCTTTCTTTCTTTCTTTCTTTCTTTCTTTCTTTCTTTCTTTCTTTCTTTCATTTTGGACATATCTGCAGAGGGGGAATAATAATTTGGATCATTTACTTAGCACTATAACATAGGGAAAGTAGGCCTACTCATTTAACCGCATTCATAATTTTACTCTTGTAAAAGTACAAAAGTATTAAAGTCCAATTGTACATAAATGTACCTATGCAACCTATTTGACCTCTTTATTATAACTTGTAGATCTAAAATCTTAATCTGCAGTTAGAGGCTGTCAAGTTTGTAGTCCAGTAAAAAAAAGTACAATAGTTATCAGTAAAATCTAGATTAGTGGAACTATAAAATAGCACTAATTTGAATGACTCGAGAAGTATTGTAGCTAGACCTCGAGCATCAGAGAAATCTGTTCTTTAATTAGCCACTAGAGGGAAGTGAAGTGTAGTCTTTCGAAAATCAAAAAGATGTTGTGTCTGCACAATTCAGAGGCCCTGTCCTCCTTCGTTATTCAAGTTATCTCAATGTTTAATTCAGAATAAGAATACAAGGAAGTGACTCCTTGGTTTTCAGTAGCTTTTAGTGTAGCCACTCATGCACACAGTAAACAGAAAATGGACAGTGACATAGGCCTACATAATCTACAGTTTAGGCTACTGTAGGCCTACATGTAAGCCTAAGGGTTAGTTGAGGTGCAAATAATGGCTGGATAATACCATACTAGTGTGTATGTTGGCTAATAGGCATAAATTACTTTTAGATGTAGTGTGCTTTATGTAGGCCTACAGTAGCCTACATTTCCATTATGCATCAGGCCTACATCATGTATGCACAGTAGGCCTATGTACAACTTGCTTGGACTTGAGAATAAGTGGCTATGGTTACATTGGGTTGAAGTTACAATAAAATTGTATTTTCCGAATTATATTCTTATTTGCGGCTTGTATAAAGGTTCAAAGATCTCTTGAGTGGAACTGACGAATCGGAGCTTTAAGACGAGTCCTTGAACGCAGCATTAGCTCTAGACTGGCGGCGGGCGGGGCTTCTGGCAGGAGGTCATCACAAACATGGCGTGGAGGGGATGTGTAATGAAATGGGCCAAAACAGAGTACATCAAATCCGCGAACACGACTTCACGAAGCCCCAGGTGAGAGTAGCATACGGCTGTTCAGGTCGTATTTTCTTTCTAACGTGAATATCAGTGACGGGACGTTTGTGTAAGCGTGTGTTTGTGTGATTACCTAACTGTCACTGTGGAGAGATCCACGGGGCTGAGGACAGCTGTACATTGCATATGTTTACAGTCAAAGCAGGCGAAACCAGTATGTCTTTGAATGAGCCAAGCTTTTTAAGACGCATAATTAAATATCCTGCTTTTCCTACTGCCTATTTTTAACCCTATTAATTCTGTAGCCTGATAATTAAATAGCTAAGGTTTTAACTTATTGGTAGGAGGCTTAATCTCCTGAGCCTGCATGCTTCTCAGCCTATGTTCTCACCTAGAGTAGGTATACTTGCAAGTTAAGCCTGTATATTTTACACAATTGGTGCTATCAGCATTACAAGCTATAGTTTTCACTGCAGAGCTGTTCTGTTGCGTGAATACAGCTAGGCATTCATGTTATATTTCAATCAAGTATGTTTTTACCATAGTATATAAAAGTTAATATTTTTTACTGAAGCTGTCAGTTTGTAAATAATAATACTACTGATTTAAATATTCCTCCTGATGTGGACACGTTTTCTTGGCAGACTGAACCCCCACAACCAACAGAGCCGTGGTTTCCGTCGAGAAGCCAAAAGAGCGGATACGAAGAAAGGAAATGTCACCCAAGAAACAAAAGCTTCACCCTCTGAGGCTGGCACACCAGGTCCCCCTCATCCACCTCCTCCTCCCAAAGTCCCCAGGCCATCCCTTTTCAAACCGCTGATGTTCACAGTAGGGGTAGGTCTTTGCAATTCTTCCATCCACTTGAATGAGAAAAACTAACTGATGCACGCACTAGGCCTACTGGAGGTTTGGGACACTTTGATGGCTGTTTTGGTTGTTGTCTGACTCCATGTCAGTTTACAGGCTGTACCTTCGGTGCGGCAGCCATCCTGCAGTATGAGACCTTGAAGTGGAGAGTTCGGAGGGCCAAAGATGAAGAAGAGTCCGAAAAATTCTCACAGGTGAGGTTTTAAAGGGATAGTTCAGTATTTTTGAAGTGGGATTGTATGGAATACTTAAGCATAGTTATCGTGTTACCTTATGGAGATAGCTGTCAGCACAGTCACTATAAGAAGTTTAAGGGAGGTGTCTGGCGTTAAACTGTAGCTGTGACAAAAATCTGCCATCTCAATAAGGTAACACACTTACTATTTCTAAGTACCCCATACTACTCCACTTTAAAAATACTGAATATTCCTTTTAATGATGCATCTCTACTGCGCCGCGGTCAAGCTTATATTGATCCAGTGAACCATTCCCATGTTACCCAGGGCTCCCAGGACATGGCGCACTGGCATGACTGGTGGAATCAGCTGTCGGGCTTCCAGCGACAGCTCATCCTCCTGATGTCCACCGTGGATGACTTCTGGAGCGGCCTCACAGAGGGACAGAGGACAGTCACTGGTAACCCATTTTGCTGAAACAAGACTCATTTTGTGCCTTTTGTGTCTTCAAATATAACGGCCAGAATCTACGTCTGTCTTTTTATGTGTTAAATCTTACCCTACATTTCTTCATAGTCAAGAGCTCTCCTTATTGCCTATTTCCCAGGTATCATTGCGATAAATGCTGTAGTCCTGTGTTGCTGGCGAGTGCCTTCATTGCAGAGAAGGATGATTAAATACTTCACGTCCAACCCAGCTTCCAGTAAGTATACCTGTTCTACCTAGACATTTGAATGAATAATACAAAGATTGCTTAAACAAACATGAAGGGTGATCATTTCATGAAAGTGTTAAGTTTTCAGCATGATCTCCAATGGCCATGATTAAGTTTTCCTCTGTGTGTGTTCCAAGCGCACGTTTAATGTTTCCGTCCCCTTTTTCATCTCCCCCTACCAGAAACACGGTGCCTTCCCATGGTCCTATCCTCCTTCAGCCACTACTCCATTATCCACATGTTGACCAACATGTATGTCCTGTGGACATTTTCTTCAGGAATTGTGACTCTCTTAGGGAAGGAGCAGTTTCTTGCAGTCTACCTGTCTGCAGGTGAGTTAGAAAAAGAACAGGGATCTGGAGTCTTATTGCCTTTAACTGAATACAAATACAGTATTGAAACAGGATTGAATCTATCAAGCCCAAACCTCTTTTATTCTCTTATTGAATCTATTGAGGTGCTCTAACCACTACACCACGAGCGCCCAACCACTTCTAGAATGTCTTACGCGTTAGAATCTGGGTAAAGTTACAACTAGTCGGTAAAGTAAATGGTCATTACGAAAATTGGGAAAATAAAGTGAAAAAAGGGATGAAATAGTTTTTTGCTGGTTGGAAGGATTGATACGTCATTCATGTGCATTTTCAGGTGTGATTTCCAACATGGTTAGCTACATGTGCAAAACAGCCACTGGACGTCTCTATCCATCACTAGGAGCGGTAAGATATACACTCAAACGCCATACAGCCCCACGTAAAAGAAGTGCAATAACTCTAATCTTTTGACCTGTCTTTTGTTTGGTCCATAGTCAGGCGCCGTCATGGCCGTGCTGGCCGCAGTCTGCACCCAGATGCCAGAGGCCAAGCTCGGCATTATCTTCCTTCCCATGGTCACATTCACAGCAGGGAGTGTAAGTGATGCACAGTACGTGTGTGTACATTAGGTTTATATGTATGGTTAGGAAAAAAAGGGTTGTCTTGCTTTGTTATGTATATACACACCTCCTGAAGTGTAACAGGACTTGGAATACTGTAGTTTTCACACATTCAAAAAGGGTGTCTTTGCTGCAGAGACAAGGTGATGTGAATCTGTGCATGAACATAAGGGACAAAGTCCAGTGTGTGCGAGTGAATTTATTTCATCATAACATTACGCCTTGATCTTGCCTCTTGCTTTCATATCTGTAGCAGGTTGTTTTCATACAGAGGATCCGTCGATGTGACGTCACTTCCTGTGCGCACTGGATTGTGGGTCAGAATCTCCCTAATAGCATACTGATTTCAACACTGAAAATCTCGGACGGATATAGTAGACTTCCGGATATTTTTATGCATACTAAAATCTGACCACAAGAATTGGGACATCCTAAATCTTTTTTTCTACCATACTAAATAGCAGAAAGTATGGGTATTGGAACGCAGCCTGGTTGTTGATTTAGTGTAGCGTACTGTGTATAATTTCCGGTTCCTGTCATTGCTCTGTCTTTAGGCTCTGAAAGCGCTCGTTGCCATAGATGCAGCTGGGCTAATACTGGGATGGCGGCTGTTTGACCATGCAGCCCACCTTGGGGGAGCCCTCTTTGGAGTGTAAGCGACCAAATGTTTATTTTATGTTTTAAAGGAATAATAACAGTTTATTTAACCTCAACAGGTCTTATTTAAAAGGATGGACCATGGCCAATAATACAAACGTGTTTTATAGCGAAGAAAAACATACTTGTTCGTCTTACCTGAAAGTTGGTGTTTAGTCTAAACTGTGGAAAATGCAGTGAAAGAGTAAAAAAGTCTGCTTGTACCTTTTGAGTTCAGTCAATTCTTGACCTTTTGAAACAGAGGGTGGAGAATAAAATCTCGCCACAATTTACATTTGGTAGATGTTTAGAAGCTTTCTATCACATCCAATACACTTTAGTAGCAGATGGAGTTCAAAACCTAAAAGCTGAGGTTCAATGTCCTTTATTTGATCAGAAGAAAATGTGAAATTTTTAAGATTTGCTGATGAAGACACGGTCCAGAACTGCTACTGAATGTCCAACATGACACTCAAAGTTATGAGAAATTCTGTAAAAATAACTATATACTGAAATCACAAGTTACATGCTGTATAAAACAGTATTATTATTATTATTATTATTATTATTATATATTTATTTACTTTTATTTATTAATGCTTTATTGGACAGTTTGAGAGACAGATTAAATGGGGCAGAGAGGGGAATGACATGCAGAGAACAACCAAAGTGGGGCAGGGGGCGCTCTAACCACTACACCATGAGCACCCCCATAAAATTGTTTTATTGAATGTTTTTTTACATGTAAATATCAAGTTGTTGGACACTGTGGTTCATAGTATCCTGTCCTGCTGTGTGTTTTTAACCGTCTCCTTTTTATCTGGTTCTACAGATGGTATGTGGCATATGGTCACAAACTGATCTGGAGGAAGAGGGAGCCTCTTGTCAAGCTGTGGCATGACATGCGTTCCTCCGGTGTCAGTGGATCCAGGCCAGGAGGAGGACGTGGGCCTGGTGCACAGTGAGAACTCTGCAAGTCCAGAGTTCACCTCAGAAATATGCAAGGACACTTTTTACCCACCAGTAAGGGGAGGGGGTTGGATGTTATTGTTTATCATTAAATATAGTTTTTCAACCAAGTTTAGTAAATGAGCTGATTTTAATGGCATGCAGAGCGCTAAAACTTGAAGACCAGGTCACAGGACCCGCCCGGTGTTGCAATGGCCGATGGTTACTGTGCAAACTGATGACCTCTGCTGCAACCTACAAACAACACCTTCAATCTACCAAATGGAAACATCATCACTATCCTACCTCTTAGTAATGTTTAACCTTCAGCCTTTGTGTGAGCTCTTTCCTATACACGTTATTGAAAGCCATTGTGTAAGTAAGACAGTGCTGATACGATTCAATGACTAAATCATTTGCTGAATTCAATGTAATATAACAGTCCTGTGAGATGGTGCTATTAAAACTGGAGTTTCAACCATCAAAGTCAAAAATGCTTTAATACCTATGCATATATAGCTGAAGGGAAATTAACTAATTGAAACAAGAATTTACCTGATAATTGTCACAACATCCAAAAACATTGCGGAAGGATCACCATCACTCTGCGTTTTCTTCAATCATTCTGTACGTCCCAGGGTATAGACCTCTGTTCACCTTTTTCCAATCTTATTGACAGATATTGTAATTATGAATTCATCCACTAATCAGTTCAGAGAATACTGTCTGCTTTATTTAACTTAATCACATGATATGTTCCTAAGAAAATTCACGTGACCACATTTTTCTTTTTTAAACTGATTGTCCATGCATGAATAGTGCTGCACATAAATATCGTGTTGAAAAGTGCAAAATACTTAGTAATAATTCTACTTTATCTGAGGGATTTTTTGGGGCCTAAGATTAGGTTTGCCGATCTAAGACTGACAATGTTAAATGTTGACATTTCATCCGACTGGGCCATGTGTAAAATCCTTGCTGTTCACACTGCTCAGTATCCTGAAACAAAACGATTGCATTGAGCAGCTAAACAATACGAAAACATAATACATATTTGTATTTAGTGTTGAAAACGTAGTGTTGAAATTAATTTCCTCAGATGAGGAACTGCCATATCGCTACTGTTTTGCAATCATTTAGCAAAATATTTTTTCCGTGAAATTTCTTCCCATGAAGGGTCGGCATTGTTAACACGAATAACTGCTACTTTAAAATGTCTGAAGCTGTAAAAAGCGTGCTTGCATTTATGTTTTCTAGGTCCAGTAAATGATGCCAAAGACAGCTAGAGATCATGGGAATATCCACTGTCCACCAAGTGATCAACCCTCATACCATGTGATGAGTTGTCAATGTCAATAAAACACGGACGTGCCAGGCTGCTACTTGAATATCTTTCAGGTCAAAACAGTCAGTAATGTGGCAGTTCCCTCAACCTCTACTCTTGTGGTTGGCATAGCTGGGGAAGCCAAACTGGGAGATCATCAGGTTGGAGAAGCAGAGTGGCATTAAGCCGTAGATTTGCGTCAGCCGGTTCAGACAGTAGGATCTCTGTAGAAGGTGTTCGGGGCGGTGCCACATACCCTGGTACCCGCTGCTGGCATCCTTTTCCAGGTTGCGCAGATCCACGGGTTTTACAAAGACCCCAGCGGGTTTGTTAAATGTGCCCGCTGCAGACTGGGAGTGTTTCCTCAAATACAGCGCCACGACAAAGTTCATGGCGATGTCGTCGCAATTCTGCGTTTGGTCCACCAGCGCGTGCACTGACTGAGGCTGGTCCTGGAAGAGCTGCAGGTAGCGACGGTGGAAGAAGCCGGCACCAATTAACACCATGGAGTATCTGAGGGGAGAGAGGGTCAATGTTAAAGGTGTAATCAAAGTAACACCAAACTAAACAAGCAACGTACAGTTTATGTGGAGCTTTGTGTGGCACACGAAAAAAAGAAGCATAACTTACTTGTCACCTCCAGCTGTTTCTGGGTCCTGCAGTTCAAAGCTGCCATAACTGTACACTCCTCCTCGTGTGGAGACGTGTTTCCGTGGGACGAACCCGACAATCTGCTCTGGAAATTGCTGTGGAACCAAAGATAACACTGCTCATGCTACACCTCCTCATGCCATTCACATTGTGTGTGGTGCAGTTAAATCGACCACATAATGCCGCTTATGTAAATGATTAGTTAGTTCAACATTAATATGGGTCCCCGTTATGTCAAGAGACTCTCAAAGTATGCAAAAAAACACCATCTCTCTTTTACTCCACCTCCAGCTTTCTAAAAACCTGTGTTCAAAAACTCAAGTCAAGATTTCCCTCCCCCTTATGATGTTATAAGGGGAGGAGCCAGACCCCTCCCTTATTAACCAACCTAACATAGTACTGCTCCACCTGTGATAAGCATAGCCCCGATACCCCTGAATCTAGCTGGAAGTTTTATTAAACAAGATTCAAACTGAATTTGGGCCAATGAGAGCAGACTGGGCTTTTCGGAAGGCATGGCTTAAAGAGACAGGCTCCAAAACGGAGCATTTCTGACTGAGGCCGGCAAGAGGAGATTCAACAATGGCACTGTGAGAAATATAAAGGTTTGTTTGGGACATTACACCATGAAAACCGTTTCTAGCAGAGACACAAATTACAATTTTGATATGCATTATATGTTAACTGTAACAAGTAGATCAAATTTAGATACAAATGGGAATCACTTTCATCTACAGAGTGGCTGAACCTAATTACCTTCCAGACTGAGAAAGCAAAGCTGATGTCGGGAACACTGACCAGAGTGTCGTCATCCAGCATCAGCACAGCTAAGGATCCAGGCAAAAGTCAAACAAACGCCAATGAAGGACAATCTTGAAACAAGACATAAAAGATGAAAAGCTTACATATACTCACCATCTGTATCAATCTCAGGAAATGGTTGTAGTCTGTTGCGCATCAGATTGCTAGTCTGCACCTTGAAGAACACGGGGACCGGATGAGGCCCCAAAGAGTCCCACAACTTCGCCGGCGTCTGCTCCGCAACATTGTTCCAGACTATAATGATCCGCTGGAGATGAGGCATCGCCTGGTAATGGTTCAGGAGTTTGAGCAAAATGTCTGTGCGGTTGTAGGTTTGGATAATGATGGTAAACCTCTGCTCCTCCTCCTTCTCCTCCGTGCTGTCACCATGGCGGCCCTGCGCAGGATTGTCATTTTGTGATGTTGCCCGGCGCAGCACTCCCAGGACACCCACGGCCCCCTGCTCCTCAGAGGGGGGCAGCAGGGCTGTCAGGGCCGCACCTACCAGGAGCAGCAACAGGATGGGCCACACCAAATAGCTTCTCCGGAAGCACATGCCGCAACGGGGGACCCTGCGCCACAGGAGAGGCATAGATATATAGAGAAAGATGGATTCAGCTATCTGAACAGTAGGCTTTGGCTGAATGATTCACACTATTATGTTGTGAAAAATATTCTAGAGGCACCAAAATAACCCTGCCCTCTTGTGGCGATGAAAGGACTTACTTGTCAAGGCCCTTTTAAAATGAATAGATGAAACCATTAGCCAAATAATCATCCTTCTTTAAAAAAAACTATGTCCCTATTGTTATTTAGTTTTTTTTACCCTTTTTATTTGTTAACAAAAAAAGTGGCATTGAAGACAGATAAGCTAGACAATGGGCAGACATACAGGCACAAACATAAAGCAGTTACAATGATTTATGTGATGATGATATGATAAAAGTCCTCAATAGAGATTAGGTTAAAAATAAAAATACAAAAAATAAATAAAAGGACAAGAAAAAAATAAGAGACCAATGACATATACCTTGACGATTAATTGAACAAGGGGATGGAAACATCTGGAATGTGTGTGTTGGAAATGGAGTCACTTAATTGTTCCCATGTGATGATATGGATATGCAGGACATCTCCAATAAAATTTACTCAAGCTTTTGTCACTCCCAGCAGCTGATACATCTCAGAAGTCGATACACTCAACTTGTAGGCTACACACTGGGCATTGACTTATTTATGTGGTGTTGGACTTATCAATGGAATTCAAAGCCCACGTGAGGCTTTCTGCACACACCACCGGGTCAATCAGAAAGTGATCAAATGGCAATAGCTCCTGTGAACATGCTAACAGCGTTGAGGGCTCCAGAATCACTTGCTACACCCCTAAACACGCTTTATTTGTTTCGGACGTAAATTAGCACACAAAACCGGACTTATTGAAGTATGAAAACAAGTATGTTGTCGTCCACATTTAGTAGAAGTAATCTCAAGCATGTAGTAATATTTCAATGAATAAACCCAACAGCCACATGATAGAGCAATTTCTTTCCATCTAGCACGTTAGAAACGTTTCTTAATAGGTTCATGGTAGAAGTCCTGCTTTATTCATTGGCCTAACTCGAAAACTTACCTCATTTTGATGGCACTGCAAACAAACCGTTTCACTACATGGTCGCCATGTTGGCTGAGTGTAACCAAAGAGCCTGAGAGGAAAGAGCATAGTAGCAACCATAGCAACAGCAACCATATGTTTGCAGACGAAAGAAAGTAACCGGAAGAGACGTTGCATGCTTAAATGGACAATAACATTAAATATATACGATTTATTTAGTTTTTCTGTTTACATTTCACAATATAACATTGTCGCACATTAGTGTATTATGTTTCCTTTAGAAACAGACGCTCTCTTAGTTGTAAATAGGCGGTTTGTCAGGTTTTCCGTTGGAGGCACATCTCCATCTATCCCAGAGATGCTACTGCCGTAGGAAAGGAAAACCGAAAAACTTCACTATCAAATCACTAGTCCAAACCAGCAACAGCAAAGCTCAGGTAAGTGTGGTTAGTGGTGCAGTGCTGGAATTGTTTGTAGCCTATAGCCTAAAATTTTGTAGCATATGGTATGTAACATAAGTTGCTTTGGAAAGTCGTTGGAAATCGTAGAGTATAGTTGTGTAACAACGTTTACGCTACTTTGCGTTTATTAAGCAAAGCAATTCATAAAGGCATTAAAACGTAAGAATGACACTTGTTTGCAATTCAGGTTGCTCGGCTTTGCGGCACAAAAGAAGATGTCTTTCGCATCAGTGCTGAACTGTCCCAAAGTCCCGCTTTCAAATGGTCTGCAGATTCCAGTATTTGGGTTAGGTGAGTTTATCTCCCAGACGTGTGGCGTGACACTATAATGCTAATACAAAACAAACAAAAAAAGGCACACACATTTTATGATGTTTATAGCTATTCTAAATGTTGCGTCATGCGTTATTATTTATTTGTTCAATATGTTCTTTTAATTAGGCCATGCATTGGAGGAAACCATAGTAAATAATAGGAGGAAACCCTAATTGAAAATATGACTAGGCCTATATTAAAATGTTAGTGTACATTTCTCTCACACTCATTCAAAAACAACACACACAGACAGACAGACAGACACACACACACACACACACAGATATATTTATCTTCTTTATGTCAATGTAGGCTGCTGCATCTATTTTACAGTTATTTTCATATGGCACTATGGCAATACTTTTAACCTATATTGTGTTTAATATTCTTCATCCAGGCACATCACATTCTGGCGGATACTCTCATGATGCCATTGTGTATGCACTCACTGAGTGTGGTGTGCGTCACATTGACACAGCAAAGCGCTACGGCTGTGAGGAGGAACTGGGTAAAGCTATAAGAGAAAGCGGGATACCACGAAGTGACCTGTGGCTTACCAATAAACTATGGCCAGGAGACTACGGATACAAGGCTGCAAAGAAGGCCTACCTTGACTCCTGCTCAAAGATGGGGGTGGAATATTTTGGTATGGGTTGTGTGATTGATACAGGTTAACAGATACTACAGTTTTCTGTGCTTGTTGTCAAAATCAGTGACTATCTCTTATTCACTGATTTTGACCACAAGCATTCTCCAAAATCACTGACTCCACCTTTAACCTGTGGCCTTTCTCTAAAAGGTGTTCTTTAATTATTATGGCAGTCTTTATTCCACAAACATTCTATGCATATTCCTGTCTATTTTTCAATGTTTGAATTAAATCATCACAGTCTCTTCTTTTCAGACCTGTACCTGATGCACTGGCCAGAGTCGCTGCGACCTGGTGGCTCCAACAGGGAGATGAGAGCTGAGACGTGGAGAGCTTTGGAGGAGCTTTATAAAGAAGGTAGAGAAAATGAGAGATAATGTCGAAAAATGTTGCAAAAGGTGGTATTATTTTGATGATACCGGCAAAATATATTAATTTATTTTTTTCACTATAGGGGTGTGCTGTGCCATTGGTGTGAGCAACTTTCTGGTCCACCACCTGGAACAGTTAAAGGAAGACTGCAATGTCGTTCCACATGTTAACCAGGTATTTTCTTGTCTTTCTTTTGAGTTCAGAAAACAAGCCTACAGAGGCAATCAGGCAGGTTTGGGAAATGACTGACTGGTTTCAGAGATGATGTATTGCAAGAAGAGAAAAAAACTACGTAAAAAACTAATACTCTTTTAGTTGTGAGGGTGAAGTAGATTTTTCATGAGGGTCCCTATCCACATCCCTATTTTATTTGTATTTCGTTGTCAATCATAAATTATACTGATATCATACTGCTACACTAATGTTAGTTTGCCTTGCCCCATGAGCTACTAAACAAACAGCTAGGGACTTTATGGCACATGAATGAGTCTTTGGTGTGCTGTTTGTAACAATGTTGAAGTATACAGGTAAATTAAGTGCCTACATGCAGTAACTTGCCTATGATGTATCTTACAAATGACATGCACTACAGGTGGAGTACCATCCTTTCCAGCAGCCCAACCAGCTGATAGAGTACTGCCGTCAGGAGGGAATTGTGTTTGAAGGGTACAGTCCTTTGGCTAAGAATCAAGCCCTCAGCAATCCAGTGGTTCTCGAGGTAGCAGAAAAATACAGACGCACACCTGCTCAGATCTGCATACGCTGGAGTATTCAGGTGCTTGTGCTGTTACATTTTGCCAGCCTAAAGGTCTCCAAGAATATATTTGTTTGTTTTCCTTGTTTTTTACGAACAACAATCTCTACGTTTCCTCAGAATGGAGTTGTCACAATACCAAAATCCACCCAAAAGAAGAGGATACAAGAAAACTGTCAAGTGAGTTGTTTTTGCATTGCACATGTCTTTTTCATGATTGCAAAATAATTATTTTACGATTACGTGATAAGCCGAAGCAGGCATTGCGACACAAATACATTAAAAGATGTAAATAAGCAACAAATGAATAGACCCTCGGCCCCACAATAGATCACAAGCAGCGTGTCAGGATACAGTAGTGTAGGCTTGTGTGAGATGACCAATTTAACTGAGAAATGACAGGGAAAAAGGTGTCCCATCTGCTTCAGTTTATATTTGATTCATTATAACCTTGTGTTGATTAATGCAACGGTCCAGTGCCAGGAGACATGCTGCAGGCTGATCAGGGATTTATTTCACTGAAAGAAACCACTGATTTCATCTGCCTTATTAATGTAAACTCTTACATTTTACAGGTTATTAATAATCCAGTATATTTTAAAAAGGTAATATTATTATTATATGGTGAAAAATGTATATGATAGATATAATTTATATCTGTGTAATAGAAAGATAAGTATGAGCTCAGGAGAGCAGGCAGTGATGCAATGAGAAGCCAACTCTCACCCATAATCTCCAATGTGGCTGCCATTCATTTTCACATTTCAACTCTTCCTCTCTTCCCTGTCCTCTGCTCTCTAACACGCATGCTGAAGGTGTTTGGGTTCCAGCTGGAAGAGTCGGATATGGCCGCTTTGGGAAGGTTGCATGACAACACACGTGTGACTTGGGATCCAACAAACGTAGAGTAACAACGTGTGAGAAAAAGTACTTTGCTCAAAGGGAGAAGCCACCATATTTCACAGCTCAATCATCTCTGGCACAAACGGACGAACCAGATGGTTTTGAACTGCCTTGATTTTTGCAAGTAACAACAATTATTTTGTTACAAATTTTAAGAATGTCTACATTTTTTAAAATCATGAGTAACATAGAAAATCATTTTGAAGTACTGATTATTCACCAGGGGCAAAATAAACTGAGGTTGTGTCATGAATCTTCTTTCAGGATTTCCTTAAGCCTACTACCAAGCTTTTCCAGAGTGTCCTAACTTGCTTATTACAATGAGAGATAAATGGGCAGGGTACTTAAAACCCATTCCTTGACTTTATAAAGGTTTTGTGTGCAGGCATGTATAAGTGTGGTGTACGCACGTTTGTGAATTAACATTATATTACAGCTGTTGTAGATGTATTGCCAAAAGTAGCTTTGTATTTTAGCTACATATCTTCACAGTAAGAGCTAAGCCTCTGCGGAACACATGTTTCCCCTGCCCTTACTTAGGGTTTAAGGGCAGGGTGTCATGCTGTATGGAATGTAAAGCCCACTGAGGCAAATGTCAATTTGTGATATTGGGCTATACAAATAAAACTGATTTTATTTTATTTGTTTCAGTGTCTCCCCATTTTTCTACTATTCTAAATCACTGACACAAAAGTCAATGAGAAATGTTTAACTTTTAACGACAGTGTTTTCATAAAGAGGAAGGAAGCAACAATATTCAATGTAAAGATGCTTCCTCTATACATGCTGGCACTGATTTTGAGTTTCAAGACATCCACACTTGGTCACTATACTCGCTCACCAAGTTATGCAGTGATTACCTTAAAGTTATTAAATTACCAATGAAGTGGGTAAGCTGCTTTGACAACAGTTTTCAATCTATTGCGCTGCAGGACTACGATGCATAGGAAAAACTTCAAAGAGTCAAGTAGGGGAACAAGACAAGTTATTGTCTGCTCTCACACTATGCATCACGTAAACAATCTTAACTTCTACACTTAGAAATGTATCGGTTGTGTGGGTGAAAAATCTCAAAAGAATTTGTGCACGTATACAGGTTCTGTCAGTATGTGTAGGCCTTTGTAACACGTTCTTTGTATCACTGCAAAAGCAGGAACACGAACTATTTTGAGATCAGATTTAGCAGTTATCCAGTTCTTATTTTTTCTCTCACATTGCTTCAGTTTTCTAAGAAACTATGTCTTCTGCACGAGGCTGGACTGGCCCCACGGTGAAACATTTAAATGGGCTGCAAATGCCAATACTTGGAATGGGTAAGTACCGTTTTAATCTTTTTTTCAGATATTTTAAAAACGTTATTAGTATAGTAGCCTTCAAGTCTGTTATCAGGAATGTAACCAGACAGATGTTCATGTTCCCTTGAAACGATTGTGCAAAAGTGCAAAGCATGACATGGCCAAAACATTTTCTGTTTCCTCTCTCCAAGGTAGCCTACATCCCAAGTTGGAGGGTTCTCTTAAGATGTTGTTCTGTATGCACTCCAGCACTGTGGCATACGCCTCATCGACACGTCAAAGTATAATGGCTTTGAAGTCCAGCTGTCCAAAGTTATCAGGGATAGTGGGGTACCCCGAGCTGACCTGTGGGTCAGTAAACTCTCGCCAGAGGACTACGGATACAAAACTGCACAGAAGGCCTTTCAGAAATCCTGCTCTCAGATGGGGGTGGACTATCTTGGTAAGGAGTGGAAAAAAGGACCATTTGACAAATGTTTCCATATCCCCGTTATTACCACTTTCTCTGTTTATTGTTGGTTTATTCTAAACACTCCTGCCCCAACTTTTCTCGTCCCCTTTTAAGTCTTTGTCTATTTCAGACATCTACATGTTGCACTGGCCCGGCTCGATTCCACCTGGCGACCCCCACAGAGAACTGAGAGCCGAGTCCTGGAGAGCTCTGGAAGACCTTCATGAAGAGGGTGATTGAAATACAGCACATAATAACAAATAGATAAGTTTGGTATTAGATGAGTTGGAACTGTTTTTCTGTTGACAATATCTCATGGCATTTTTATTTAGTAACGTCTACCTCTCTCTTTTCCTACAGGGTTGTGTCTCATTATCGGGGTTAGCAACTTTATGATTCACCACCTGGAGCAGTTAAAGCTCGACTACTGTGGTGCCACATGTCAGTTAATCAAGTAGTGTTGCACAAAGCAATGGCAGAAAGTAGAAAAAGAAAGCCCTTGGCTTAAGAGAGAGCAACTTGGTTATGAGAGAAGAGAAAGTCAACCAGAATTGTATAAACATTGTTATTAAAAAATACCAATGGCAAATTCATGACCAATCAGGTGGAGTACCATCCGTACCAGCAGCCCAATAAGCTGATTGAGTACTGCCGTCAAGAGGGCATTGCGTTTCAGGGTTACTGCCCTCTGGCCAAGGGTAAAACCGTGAGCGACCCTACAATCGTACAACTGGCCCACAAGTATGGACGCACACCTGTTCAGATCTGCATCCACTGGAGTGTTCAGGTAATATCAATGACTCGGGTTGGGTATTGTACTCGGACAAACAAAAACAGTATCAGTTTAGTCCAGTGTCTTCCGCTATCTGGTGATTATGTCAGTTATTAGTGAAATTAAATATATTTGTACAAAATACAGGCACAGCCCAAGTGAGACATTTCAGTATCCCGATTGAAAAACCCTTGCAGGTCACATTTTATTTCGCCACACAGTGCTATTTAATTTATCCTCGTATTTCTTATTAGAATGTAGCCGTTACAATACCAAAGTCAACTGTAGTGTATTTCGTTATGACACATTCTAAGATTACTGATAATCAGGAGAGGAGCAGCTCTCGTGGGTATATGTGTGTGCAGGATAGGAACGTGGATTGCTTAAGTTGAGGAAGCCAGCAGGCTGATCTGTAGATCATTCAAATTGTACACAATAGAGGGCTCCGAGAAGGTCCTTGGTGGGGGCAATTTAGGACAGTCTGGCTTGGGTTTACATGTCTCAGGGAAAGGGTGAAGGTCTAATAGCTAATGTATTGGCTAAAGGGATTGTCCTAAAGTTACTGAATCAGACTTCCTGGCCCCAAATGGCATATCACCTTCAGGTGATGATTACCCCAGATGTCCTCTGAAACTGTAGGTCAGAGTTAGTTAGGGTCCACCAATCAGGAGTTAGGCGAGGTGGAGCTTACTGACCTAAAGACCAATCAGCTAACTGATTTGCAGATTAAAAGCCACCACAATTCAGGAAGAGACAGGTCTTTTAGTATACAGGAACTCTTCATAGCTTTTTGTTTTGCGCATGTACCTCTATTTGATTTGGCTAAAATACTTAACTTTTTATTGGCTTCGTTTTGACTGCAGGATGAGTTTTGTTGTTAAAATAAAAGAATTGTTCCTGAAGACCTCCTCATCTGCCTCAAACTGCGTCTTCTTTCATCAACCCACTACCAACGCCATTTTTCTGAGTAAAGGCCGGAAAATATACAGCACGACCAAAAAGGAGCCCTTAGCACAGACCTGGGCGTTGTGTGGCCCGCGGGCCACATCCGGCCCGCTGGCTGTATTTGACTGGCCCGCGTGAGGTCAATGGAAAATTAAGAATCAAACGTAAATAAGTTTAAATCATGCATGGAATACAACGGCATTGCTTTTATTTTGAAGGCGAGTTTATATTTTGCGCGAGCGTATGCAGTTTACTCTTCACTGGTTGTATGTCGCAATTCAAAAACAGGAGAAGAACCTTGTATGTGCGCGGTTTAAGTGCGCTGCCGTGAGCTGCGCGCTGAAACAAAGTGACTCAGAGCAAGCTACACAGTCAACCTCCGCACTCGGGGATCGGCGCTCGGGGAAGGGGGGCGATAATATCAGACAGACAACCTGCTTGTACGTTCACGTGTCTGATATTATCACCCCCCCCCCCCCTTCCCACTCCCCGAGCGCCGATTCCCAACGAGTGTGGAGGTAGGCTGTGTGTGTGTGTGTGTGTGTCTCTCCCCTCGCCTACGTGTGTGTGGAGGTGTGGATGTAGGCTACGAGAGGGGTGCGCGATTGTAACGAGCGAACAAACAGGTCACGCAGGATACACCCCTTTATATTTTATATTTTAGTGCCTAATTTATCTATATTCATATTTCTGTAGAAAATCCAGCTCCCAGAAGGCTAAATGATGTCAGCCATTATCTCCAAATTATAGACTACAAGACATGCAGCACACACACGAGACAGTTGTTTACAGAGCACAAAAATCATCAGATTTAAACTTTCTCTCATAGTTTACCAGATTAAGACATTTAACCTTAAAATGTAAATAATAGCAATAATAATAATAATAATCAAAATGTAATGGGGGGGTGTGGGGCAGGATCTGCGCGGTAGATTGTTTTATCCTGTACAGAGGACAATACAAGTAATAGATAATAATGAACAAAAATTGTGTTGCAGTGTAGGTTACTTATTTTTATTTTATTATATTTTCAAAGTTTATTTTAAAGTCACTATGATGCAGGAAACAATGGCTTTGAAGCTCAAATTTTCTGGGGGTGAACCCCCAAACCCCTAACTTTGGTTTCGGAATGACAGGTCTGTTATGTTGGGAAGTATAGCCAAGGTTCCCCTGCTTCTTGCACGTTTTGTTCACAATTGCTATGGTAAATGTTGATTAAGTGGTAATGTTGGCATTTTCATGGCTTTTCATGGCTTTTTCTTTGCCATAACATTTACTGCAGCTTATCAAAACCATATACTTTACTTCTTTTTATAAAAAGATACAACTAATATTGACCAGAATTGAGTTGAGCCTTTTGGTCCGGCCCTCCACAACAGTCCCTGATTCTGATGTGGCCCTTTGGGGAAATTAATTGCCCACCCCTGCCTTAGCAGAACACACTGAGGTAAGTCAACAGGATTTGACAAAACATTAAGACAGTTGTGAAATTGGAATGAGCAATTACCTTCTCCCACTTGGGCTTTTTATGAACAATATTGTTGTGGTATGTTTTTTTCATTGTTGTTTTTAACATCACATCTTCCTCCTCTTCACGTTTAGGTCTTTGGATTCCAGCTGGCGGAGGAAGACATAGAGGCCATAAACGGGTTGCATGATGGGAGACACGTGTCCTGGGATCCAACAAACGTGGAGAAATGCAATGTGTATGATACATCTTCACCAAATCTTAATCATAATGTATTATAATTATATTTACTGTGTCGTTATAATTATATATACTGTGTTGTTTTTGCAGTTTGAACCCAAGACTCTTATGTGGGTTCCCTCTTTCAAATGGCCAGGGACTACAGATGGAAAATAGCAGTTTGCTAAAAACCTGGTACAATGCATCTCTCCTTGCTCTAAACAAGGTAAATATGTAAATATGTAGCTACAGCCAGCAGCTGTTAAGACTAGAGAGGAAACCAGTCAGCCAGGTCCTATCAAAAAAAGCTATATCTGTAATGTAGACTAGAACCCGATCAGCAGATTTAGGAGTCATCAAGACAACCTGCCAATTACTGCTGTTATTTGCATTTCTCTTACGCATGTTCACCCCTCTTTGAAAAGCAATGGAGAGTTTTAACTTTGTCTATGCCAAGATCGACTTGCAGAAAAAAAAACATTGGCTGATTGTATTCGTTTTCCACCAACTTTATATAATGTAGCATTTGTGTGATGTTTTTTTCCCTCTGTCCATGCTTATGTGGGTAAAAGCAAAGGAAAAAGATTGATCATTCAAGTCACCTAATACCAGATAGAAAAGCAGTGACTTCCTTTGTGACGTCACTGTAGAAAGTAGCTGAGGTTAAGCTTAAAAAAACAATGACAAACATTCTGAGTTAGCAATATCATTTAATCTTTCCCCCTCAGCTTAGAATCACTGTTGTTCATAAGTTACACTTTGTTTTCTCAATTTCACAGGTTTATTTTTATTTTTTTTCTCTCTTCAAACTTCCAGTTTGACCTCCCTCTCGTATCAAACGAAAAAAAAAGCAGATTGTATTATACAAAAATGCAAACCAATTTTCACACAGTGAATTCTCTTACAAAGTCATAAAATGGCGTAATAATGGCTACATCCACATTGGAGGAAGATAATTCTAGACATTCCTTAATGGAGTATAATATACATATAAAAACTTCTTTTTTCTTGCTGAAATCAAACCTGTACCTTAATTTAAGAGATATTTTACAAGGGAGTAATCATATAAAATAGCCATTTGCAAATTTTCCCAGAAAGTCAGGGAATAAAATGTGAGCCTCAAACAGCAGTAACAGAGTTCAGTGGTCAAGGGTGGTAGTGGAGGGATTAACTGGTTATGTAAATGAGGGGTCGAGGCAGCAGTTCCACTCAGAAACAAAAACACACAGGAGATTGAAATGAACAGCTTTGCTATTTTACTATATAGTAAACGACCCCATAGGTCAGCTAAAGGCGTTTTAGGCTCATTCAGAACCGCAGGGACCTATCAGGTAGAATCAGCATTGTGATAGTTTTGGTTGATTTGCACTCGAGAGAAGAGAAACAACATATTGAATTAACACCATTAAATTGTTGCCAATTTGTGGAATTATTACAGCAGAATCAAGCAGGTTGGCCAATTTTCTTGTAAAGAGTTGTCAAAGAAGAACTAAACTCTTTGTATGAATCTCACTTCGGATACTCTCATAGCTGTTGACTACACATCAGGTCAGATGACGCATTAAAGACTGTAAGACTTGCAGGTAAGTAAATTCACTCAACTATTGCAGAAACAAAAAAAACAAGAGAAGAAAAACTATAAACCCAGCTAGGTCAACAGTTCCTTATATAAAAAAGAAAATATGCTTCAAATCTTGAGAGATTTTGCATTATTGCAGGTTGAAATGAAATTTTCGAAATGGGGGGAAATCTACAAGAGTCCATCTGTATAACTCTTAAGTCATGCCAATTCAGTGTTAATTACTATTTTTCTGATCACCTTATGCTCTTAAAGCAGAGAAGGTAAAGGAGCATTGCAAGAGGATTTAAGGCCAACCTTTCATCCGAGACTTCCTGAATATCGTCATGGGGGCAGGGGTGGGAAAAAACCCCAAGACTTTTCTAAAACCTCAACACTATCACCCAGTACAGCACACTTTGAGGAAAAAAAAACATAGGGCTAAATTTTCTACAATACAATCTAGCACACACACAAAACGTCTCCAGAAGTTTTCCAAAGTTACAGAATTTTGTCTTCTTCGGAAGCATAGTCTATAAAGAACATCTTTGTTTGAACACAAAAGATTAAGTGAACACACGTCAATGCGCACAGAAGTCCTTCGTCTGGGAAAGGATAAAGTCTGTGTTGGCAACCACTGGACAGAAACCAAATCAAACGACAAAAACAAAAAAAATATTTTGCTGATTCTAAGTAGAGATCATTTAATATAAATGCTGAGCGAGTAAAATAAGAGGTGGCACATTAATAGTGCTTTAGTATATTAATGTATGTATACATACTCATATGTATAAGTGAGCTGTGTACCTAAACAATGAATGTAGCGAGGAGCAGCCAGAGGCTTGAAGTGTGGTGTGAAAATTTGAAAAAGAAAAAACCCAAACATCCACTATCATGAAGCAGACAAGTTGGAAGAGAAACAACCCATGTGATGGTGCTGAACACAAAAACCTTTGTGTGTTGCTTTCTTTGACTCATCAGTTATCAGGGATTTGTCAAAGTGTTTCTCTGTACCTCTTGTCTGACCGAAAACGAAGGCTCAACGTATAACTTAAACGACTCGTCCCAGGGCGTCTCCTCTATCGGTCAACCGTTCAAACACAAGGACCCACTCGCTCTCAACAGAGCTGTAAAAATGAAACCAATCACGCTAATTGTTTACAAAAGGCAAAGAGCTCAGTGGAGCATCAGCAGTAAACAGTTTACATGATGGAGAAAGAGCAATAATTGCAGCAATGGTGGTGATGATGACATCGAGCCATGAAATTAAAAATCTGACAGCGAACAGAATATTGATTTGCACCAATGGTGATGCTCGGATATGCTCTAATCTATTTTAAAAAATTAAAGCTTGTTTTGTTTACCCCTCAGTAACCAACAGTAATATCCTCAGCTGTAAACATGATTTTTGAAGTACTGTGAAGCTGAAAACGCAACAACAGTTACCGTTCCAAATCCATGGGTACAAATGATAAATCTGGCTTTTGCTTGGGATTAACTGACAGAGAGGAGGACACATGTTCAGCCAAACTTTATAAAGCCTTCACTAGGGCCTCACCCCCCAAATCGTAACAACGCAAAGCATGAAAAATAAAATGTTAAACAAAAAAAACACAAGGGAAGGCAACTTCATAGAAGTTAGGAGAACAAATGACAAGATAATCCCAATGGGGAGGCTTTTTGTGTGGCCAGAGGAGGAGCTCTGAGGAGGGAAATCCTTATTTGACCCTGACGTTATGAAGTTTACGCTCTGTCACCCCACTCCAGAGGCAGAAAGATGCTCTCTCTTCTCTGCCCGATAGATAATGGGCATTAAACGCCCGTCAAAATTATATATTTTTTTAAATCGTGCTGTAAAAGATTTCACAACATGATCTCCTAGGCCTGAATATTGCCCTGCAGAGCACAGGTGAAAGGCATTGCAACCAAACCACATCAGGTCACACCACAACCAAGAGAAGCACATAGTAGATTCCCTTATAGAAAACATGTGGAAAGCTCTTTATCAAAAAGACTTGTTGCAATCTTTAAAACAGAATGCTTCAATTAAATATATAATATAATGCTTTCAAGTATGAAACAGACATATGACGTGTTCATAAAATGCACTAATAAAATCATACTTCTCGTGGCAGGTGACGACGTGCATGTGGTGCAAAAGAGATTTCTAAAATACCTTGCGTCTCCGTTTTCAGCTGAATACTGTTGAAAATTGTATAGGCCTACTGTTTTCCCTCCTCAGACCATCTACATCTGGGCAACCACACTTTTTACGATTCTGGGGGCGAGTACCAAGCGACAACACTTCTGTTTAGTCAGATTGCTCTTGAGAGTGCATGTGATGTGATAGTGCTTGTTAATGTGCTCCTCTGTGTCTATCAGTTCATCTACATGTATGCTGCTACAACTAAACCAAACAAATCCTATCCGGGAAGGACGAATCACATACTTAACTATGTTTTTGTGTTTATTAAGCATTTAAGATGCCTATCCTTTATTACCTAAATTACAATATGCTTGTCAACATCACCACCATTTTCTCTTCCTGATATACCTAGTGTGAGCCTTGTTAATCTGTAATCCAAATAAAAGAAAAGAAAAAAGTTAACACACACAAGAAATGTTATCATATGCCCTGGTTTCCAGGCAAGGAAAGTCATTAAAAAAGCTCATTCACAGAACAAAAAGAAAGAAAATTCATATCACGGCAGATACTGCTCATCTTCTAAATAGAATGGGTGTATGTGTGCCTGTGCATGCTTTTAAATTGAGCATCTTGAGTGTGAGTATGTGTGTGTGTGTGTGTGTAAGTGTGTGTGTGTGTGTGTGTAAAGTATGTACTGCCTAAGAGCAGGAATGGACGATGCCATTCTTCTGCATCTCTGAACCAGTGGCACCTGGATCAGAGCACAGGCTCATCGCAGACGTCTTATTGGTCAGTGTCAGCATGGACCCGCCCACTGCACTTTCTTGCAGACTGCTGCCGTTTGACACCTCGCTAAATCAAGGATGGAGACAAACACAAGCGAAAACACAATGAGAAAAACTCAAAAGAGGTCGGGCTAATAATGAAACACATGCACTTACATTTACACAAATGCCCTGTTTCCACTGGAGCGGTGCAGCTCGGTACCCCAACCGAAGGGTCCCAAAAATAGGAGCGGTTGAGCTTGCTTATTTTGGGACCCTACCCAACTTTTGACCATGAACACTCAAATAGAAACCACTGAGTGGTGCGGCCCGAACCGGGCCGCAACACTCAGTGGAAACAAGGCTATATTTATGTTCAAGTGTGTTTGTGTGTATACTCACCCAAGAGCCAGGGAGATTTCTTCCAGCTGAGTCTTGTGCTCTTGTTGACCATTCTCTGCAGGTTTCATTTTGTACTGCTGAACATCATGAGACACTTGGTTTTCCTGATTAGGAGATAGAAAGAAAACATGCCAAGTTGCTGGAAAGCTTCTGTTTTTAACTTAATGGCTGTGTGTAGAGTTATTTTGAGGGGACAGTAAATTTACACTGTTATGCAAGCTGTACACTACTTTACATTGTATCAAAGTGTAATTTCTTCAGTTTTGTCCCATGAAAAGATATAATGAAATATTTGAAGAAATGTGAGGGGTGTACTCACTTTTGTGAGATACTGTATATTGTCCAGGGATGGGGGACATAAGACATGAATAATTATCAAATGTTGTTGGCGACCCAGTGTGATGTTCTTAAGACTTCGTTATTGTTGCTCAACAGCCCACCCCCTCCTCACCAAAGCCATCTCACGGGTCCTCTTGCCGATCTCTCTCTCCACCTGGTGGAGCTCCAGGCTTAGCTGTTCACTGGAGATGGTGGTTGTACTTGCTCCCCCTGCTGGCCACTTGGCGTGTTGCTGCTGCTGTTGCTGGGCTGCTGCTGCCTGGCCAGCCTGCCCGGGCTGACCTGCCTCCCTCTGCAATAGTAAAGTGTTACTGGCAGCCTGCAATAGTCAGGCAGGAAGTGAAGCGGATGAGTGTGCACTTTGGACATTCTTCTAGCAATAATAAGAGCAAATAAAGACTACCATTTTAAATCTGTGTTTTCTGAGAAAAGCTATTTCAGTGTTGAGATTTGACTAAGTAAGCATCTCTAGTAGCAGTTTATCCTTAATTTATTTTTATTTTTTAATTAGGACTAAAATAGATGAAGAATTATGTCTTTTTAGACTTGTTTTAATATCTCAAAATCTTTGACATTTTTATTTTTTCTCATTTAAATTCAGTACTTTCCAGCCCTTTGAAGGTATTCTTCTTTGTTAGAAAACATACACACCTCTATGCTGCGCATTTGGGTCTGTTGGTTGATCTGCTGGTTGACCTGCTGCAGCTCAATCTTTAACTGTTCTCTGTCTGGGGCTGCAATTGTTAGGCTGTGAGGGTGAAATACAGTGAGAAATTGTGCCATTTTACAATCATCTTGGGACAGACACTTTAATTTATTCCTAAAAGCATGATCAGATCATTATAGGAATATTCAAGGGTGATTTTTTTTCTTGCATGCCTTACCGCTCACTAAAGTGTCCCTGAGAGGAGGAGGCAGTCTGGTGGGAGGGATATGAAGCTCCACCCCATCCTCCGTGGCTTCCATATGTGTATTCTGCGGTAGGGGAGATGGTGAAATGGTTGTCAGAATTGATTTCAATTACAAACGGTTAAGATTAAAACCCACAATCATGGGAAATGAGCATTTTGCCAAAATGTACGTTTAAAAAGTATGAATTGTCAGTGTGGACAAAATTAGTAGAGCATTGTCAGTAAACAAAAATCACATGGTTAGTATGTTTTTGTGCCAAGCAGTGAAATCTGAGGCTGTGACAATTTGATGCATGTTGACGTGCAAAGAGAGAAAAGATAAATATCTCAATGTGAACAGTTTAAAGAAGTCATTACAGATTATTTATTGCCCATCCCAATAAGAAGAATCCTTCTTCGCCTGATCTTATCAATTGTGCAAACTTAAATAGTAAAATCAGGAATTTTTTTATGAATAAAACCACTTAAAAAAATATATATTCTATACTTTTGACCGAAAAACAAAACATGGAATTCAGCAAGACACATACCTTAGAAGCAGCCAATGTTTAGACATCTTACAGGGTTACCAATTTCGATTAGAGTGTTTATCCTTTATGATATATATTTATATCATTAATTCATAGGTTTTTCTGCATGTGGTCTCATACCTGGCATGGCCATATGTTTAGAGTTTTGGTTCTGGGGATTGGAGGCCATTGGCTGCACTGGGCCAGTGGTCTGGTAGCCCGTCTTTGAGGTGCGGGAGATGGCACCGAAGCGTGATACAGTGGGCTGGGGGCCAAACGGGATAATGGGGTCGTCATCCTTGACTTCTGTACCCCTCCGAGGAGCCTCCAGCGATTGTTCCCTCAGACTCTTAGCCTCCACATTCTGACAGACGAGGGGAGAGAGATTGAGGATAGGTTATGATATGTTCCTCTCTTCACTTCTCACTGCTATGGTTAAACAAATGTTGCTTTTGGCACCAACTAAATAATTGTTTGACAGAACTAAACATTTACTTCTCAGGACTGTTTAATTACACTTGGTCAAACAAACAAGTTTAAATATTAAAACAGATTTCATGCATCAAAATGAAAGGTGAAGTGAGTGATATATTTATGTTAATATACGTGTTAAAATCGCTCTATATTCATACAGTGATCACTTATATAGTGTGCACGCTTCATAACACAGGTCTCTCAGTCACCCGATCTGCATGTAATCAGCAAATACATTTTTAGAATATCCCACAACCTGATATCCAATCAGAAGAGAGAACGCTACAAACCGGTACGTCTCACTGCAGATGCAGTGAGGGGTGAATTTGTATGCGCCTACTATGGCGGAGCAGGTAAAAATCCTTCCCAATGTCTGTTTTGATGGTTTTTATAATATTTTATCGCACTTACGAATCTGAGATGATGCTAGATGAATCGCTGCTTGAAGACCGCAGTGCATTAATGTGGTGACGTACGGACGAGGGAGGGGACTGCTAACTGCAGTTACTGACAGGAAGTTAGCTAAAAGTACCATTTCGCTTACTGAACCTTTTTCAGTAATCGTGCATCGTTCAAGACGATACATAATTTCCCCATCCCAAAATGGTAAAAATACTATAATCACACTTACCATCATCTCCATGGAACCGGGGCCCATAACGTCTTTGGGTTTGGGGTCCTTCGTGCCAATGTAAGAGCCAATGGTTTCACAAGACCAGGGAGAATATTGCCCTGCATAGTCAGGCTCCCTGCATTTCATCATGTTTTTGGAACTCTCCTCGCCATACTGCAGACAGAGAACACAGAGAGAAAGTGCTGTCACTGGAACTTCTTCAACCAAGACCTCCTATTACCCATTACACCACAGCGGCAATTGAAGTTCTTGAATATTGGAATTAAAATGTATCAAATATAACAGTTGACCGTCTCTGTACAATTTTTGAGATTGACACACAGTGCTAACCTCTGGAGGGTAGTCGCTGGGGTAGGTATGAGAAAGAGTGGGGGAGGCAGCGAATGGTGGAGGGGAGATAACCTTCCTTTCCTCTAGCTGGGATAATAGCTCCTGCCGACGTCGGTGCAGGTAGTCCAGGCTGGGCTGTGAACCACCATATGATGGCCCCTAAGACACACACACACAAACACATAAATGTTGCTACTGAACGGATAGCATATTTTTGAGTGTTATGTAGCTATGATGGCAATACAAAGGCAAGCGTCTAGATAGATGAACGCAGACTCACCCTAGCATAAGCCCTCATGGGTGGAGGCTGGCCACCTGGTGGGTAGTAGCCATCTGGAGGGTATCTGTCCCGGGCATTAGGCTCCTGATGGTAAAGCGAGTTCCCTTGCCCTGCTGATGGCGGGGGGACATCCAGAGGCGCTGGACTCATTCTAACCATGCCATCCCTCTGTGATGGGTAAGGCTGTGGGGGAGGTGGAGGGCCAGCGTAGTTCCCATGGCGACCTCGATCATGATGTGGCGGGTAAGGGTGGGAGAAGGGAGGACCAGAGTGGTAGGCGCGCTCCGGAGGGCCATAGCCAGGGTAAGGGTCCTGGTATGGGGGTCCAGACTCACTCGGCGGAGGAGGGTTACGCATGTAATCACGAGGAACATACTGATGCTGTTGGTAGGGGTAACCTGAGAAATAAATAGACTATTAGTGACGTATTTAGTAAAACTTTTCTGAACGATTTCTAGTTATAACTTAAAATATTCATGAGTCTCACACACAGGAGCAGACTATGCATTAGGGCTGCACGATATATGGAAAACATGCGATTTGCAATAATGGTTGTTGAATGTCATGATTACAAAATCACTTGTGATAATATAAAAAATACTTAAACATACAGTATTGTGGACTTTCAGTTTCATGCCAACATGGAGGAAGGAGCATATGCATATTATTATGCCTTGGCCAGGCGTAACAAAGCATAGCAGTGTAGCCTGACCCAGTTGTTGAGATGGTGGACTCCACGACGTTGGCATCATTTAGCGTTTTTTTTTTTTTTTTTTTTTTTTTTTCCACTGGCACTTTTACTATGCCGAGCCGCTCTCAAGATGGACATTCTTTGGAGTGGGGCCAAAGTGTGTCAGCCCCGCCTACAAGCAGACTGACGAATCCGCATCATCATTCAGTGACCCGTGATCCTCTAACGTCATGTGAATAAACTCTGCTCAATGCTAGTATATGAATGGGAACGCCATTGACGTGCTAGCAAAGATAGCATTTTGCTCGCAGTGTTAAACTATACTTTAACAATAAACCATGGACTTATAAGGGCCTGTGTCCACAGCGCTATAAAGGGCAAACGAGGTCAGTGCAGTGAGAAGATAACAAGTATCATATATTTCACATAATGATGAAATTATATTCAAGGGGATAATTGTGCCCCAGACATTCTATTCTTAATCCCTAATAAAATCTACAATTTTAAATGTTTACTTTTATACATAATAGCAGTTAATATTGGAAGACGGCCTTTTGTCCGGCTTCTCAAGAATCACCAACATGTCTATGGAAAAACGACAATTGTCTGTGGTGATCGGCTACACACTTGCTGGTCTACTTGTAAATCCCAGCTGGCTAACACGAAATCAAAGCGCTTTATTTTCTCATCTTTGAACTTTACCAACTTGGCTGCTAGTGTCTGCATGGGGTGTGGGCACCTAGAGCCGTAAGGCTTCATCTGATTGGTCAAAAATATTCACATGCACAGCGTCAATGAATGGCACGTGGAATAGGCTATCTTTGATTGGCGTTAAAGCAGTCGTTGCGATACGTTCCCCTCAATATCCACATTCGCAATAATGATACATTCTCGATATATTGTGCAGCCCCGCTATGCATTATTTAATTAACTTGGAGTTTACCTGTGGGGTATTGTTGGTGCTCATACTGAGAAGCAGAAGGTGGCGGGCGACTATCATAGCACATGTCAGGGTGCTGTTGCTGGGAGTACACTGGAGAACCTCGGTGTACCACAGGCATGTGCTTTACTCCGGAGAGATGGTCCCCTTGCATCCTTGGGTGGCCCATGGCATGAGGTGGCAGAGGCATACCAGGTTTGGGCCCAGGGTCCATCCTAAAAAGAAATAAAGAAAACATAAGAGGCTGATGGTTGACCACAAACAAGTATTTCAATTCATAGAAACGGTATGCAAACCGGTTTGCCCGCCTCACTTCAACTAGAAAGCTATACCTGATGTTTTTTTCTGTTAGCCTGACAGCTTTACAAATAGGCTAAGTATTTCAATGTTACTTACAGAGTGTTCATCATTCTGTGGAAAGTGTTTCCCCCCTAAACCCATTATATTTTTCTATGGATTCACAGACAAACACAGACAATAGATACAGAATCTAAGGAAGAATAAAATCCAGAGAATTTGTAGCACATTGTTACCTTTTCTTTGGCAGAAATAAATGTATTGTATAGAGTGCTATACTCACATATCAGGTGGTGATCCCGGGGCACTGGGAATCCCCCCGTCCATCTTAAGGGGTTTACGCAACAGCTCATATGGGACTGAGTCTGTGCCACGGGCTATGAGCTGGGGCAATGAGTTCACACCGCTGCCATTGGTGAGGGGCGAAGGCTTCCGTGTCACTGCTACATCAAGAGAAAGGCCATCATCTGGCATGAGCCCTCCCGGGAGACGAGCTGCCAAGCGCTTATTCATCTTACGATACCTGTTTAAAATGAAACGCATTGTTAAATAAGTAGAGTAGAGAATCCTTAACTGCAATGTAAAAAAGAGAGAAAAAAAAGAGAAGAGAGTTCAATGCTACATGTTGATATGTCAGACTCACTTCTCTAGTTCTTCCTGAGAGTGAGCAAAAGTGCAGCTGGCGCCACGAGGACAGCCTCCCTTCTGCTTCATGTCACGACACATGTATGTCTTGTACTTGCTGTGCTGAGGAGGCTTAAGAGGCACACAAAGTATTATTGAAGCCGCAGACAACGCTGGACACGCAATAGTGGTGATAATAAATAATCTGGCATTTTTTTAATCAAGTCCACAGAACTCCAAAAGATATTCCCTCATGTGTTGGTTTAATGATTGCGTGTTTAGACTTAAGTCCCTTGGGTGTACTCTGAATCAATCAATCAATTAAGCACATAAGGAATGGGGCACAGCTCTTTCCATGAGATGGACTGACCTGTTGAGGGTCGGCTCCTTTCTTGCTGTGGTTCTGGATGAAGTCTACCAGGCCGTGCACCACTGTTTTTACTGCTACCAACCCTTTCTCGAGCTGCTCCCATGTGGGAGGGGGGGCATCTGTGGAAACAAATGGAGATATTAGAAAAACAGATGTTTATCTTCATATTTTAATTGATTAATATCTTAACAATTGATGGCTAATGTATTGGAAGGTATTTTTGAGGGTCAGTTAAATTGTGATGCAACTTCAAAAAGGTCCTGACGAACTCTTTACATGACTACAAAATAGAGATTGCTGAAGTAGTTTCTCACCAGGACTGGGATCAATGTTAGCCAGTAGTTCCAGGTGGGGCCGCAGCCTGTTGAGGTTGGCTGGGTCTCCGGTCCTCTGCAGCGCAATCGTCAGCTCTTGGACACTTTGGGCAAAAGATGCCGGGGTCTGCAGCTATGTCGGAAGAAGAAAAAACATGAGATCATGGCTTAGGAGGCAACCCCTTTATGAAATACAGCAATATGTTAACATGATGTGGAAACAAGCACATGAAAGAAAAACATCTATTTATTCTCACACACCTTATCTATGATTGACTGCATGTGGGACTTGTGAGATTGATCTCCATATAACAGAGAAGACCACTGGTCAGGTGCGATGCGGAGTCCACCCTCCATGGCAATCTGAACTATCTGAGAGTCATGCTCTCGCCGCAGGGCCTCGTAAGTACGGAACTCCTCTTTCAGTTGCATCAGGGAGGAATCCTCATCACGTTTGGTCACCTTGGTATCCACAGAGGAAGAAGGAAAGAGTAAGCTGGAGTTCTTTTTACCCTTTACAGTTCTGGATATCAATAAAAAACATAATACAAAATAAAATACAATGGTCTCAGCATGGTGGCTCAAATGTTGAGGCAAAGGGCCCTGTTCTAAAGGGAGAGGCACCTATTTGCAGACCCATGGGGGAGCGGAGCTCCACCGGTAATACAAAATGTATTCTTCGTTTTGTTTTACTGGCGGTGATCAACTGTGTCTTGTTATTATTCACCTAGCGATGAATAATAACAAGACACAGTTTCCACTGGCTATGGTGCTACTAGACAGTAAAATAAGTCAGTTTGTTAAGGGTCCCAAGTGGCCAGGACGGTGGTACAAAGTAGATGTTGAGGTAGAAGATGAATGAAGCAACAAAGCTTTGTGTACATCTTCTGAAATCCGTCTCTTTAATTCACAATTATCACAAGTAGGTCAATCACATACAAATATAAACTCTTATAAATAAACAACAAAAAGTGCCACCACATTAAAATAAACAACTAATTTTAAAAAATGGGGAGTGACAGTTTCCATTGTAGATCCTGATTGATTTATTACCAGACCCATTGTCCTCCAGTGATCACAGTTTTAATTATTATATAATTTCTATATTCATATTAGGCTATTTAACGAGGCTCGTCTGTGACTTTGTGATCACGCAAGTGAACAGTAACGATCGCGTGCAGCCGCAGAATTACATTTCAACCTGACATAAATAGCCTGCTAAGTGGTACAAAAGTCCTGTTAATAAATAAATAAATAATGAGATACATAGCCTACAATACAATAGGTTTATTAATCTGAATGTAGAGTATGTTCACATTGTGTAAGGTGGCCGTATATGAACGGCACGAGGGCTGAGAACTATGCTAATGATCAGATAAATGATCGATCAAACGTAAAATCATCAGGAAATGATAAAAACATCCCGATGGAGAGTTCTATGGAGTGATTTTGCTTTAAACTGTACAGGGTCGCGTTGTGGCAGTGACACTCTTTCTTCAGTCGGGGCTGTAGCGTAAAGTGATCACCTATCCAGCAGGTTAGACCCACGGCGTATGTTGTCTCTTATACTATTTATGATGTTGCCGAAGTAAACCAGCTAGGGATGCACCGATCCACTATTTTTAGTTCCGATCCGATTCCGATATCTGGGTTTTGGATATCGGCCGATACCGATACTGTCCGATACGATATCATAATTATTCTACATTTCTTTGTTTGTGGTGACTTTATGTGTAAGGCTAAGAAGGCTTAAGCAAGTCTGAGCAAGAAAATACACGAATGCATTAGGGCCGGGCCGAATAATTCGAATATCGAAAAACTTGTTTGTTAAGTTTGTATTCGAAGCTCAATTCAGTATTCCAAATATATATTTTTTTTTTATATATATATTTTATGTTTTTTTTTGCACAAGTAGCTTAAACTGCAATATATGTTGTCAGCAAATATAACTACTCAGATATACACGTTATATATACAACAATTGTTAAAATATAAATGTAATGCTCATTTAAAGTAAATCAAGTAATCAAATTATTTGAACTTTGACCTAGTTGGCCACCGTCCTTTCAAAGAGCAATTGGTGATACACCAGCTGTTGGCTACGTGACATTGTCAGAGCGAGGCAAACTAAAAGCGGCACCAAGCGCAGTAGGAATACAGAGAGGGAGGAAGAATATCAGCATATGCGTTTCCCTTAACTTTATACCACAACATTAGTGTGATCTCGGAAGGGAAAGCAGTGCTCGGCGAAATGCTAACGTTAGCTTAGCTTAGCTGTTTGTTTAAATTCCCTATGCAGTGCTGCTATTGCCAATCAACAGTGACTGCCTTGCATCATAGGAATACGCGGTCAATAATGGATATAATATGGATACAAAAGACTATCAATATTGGATCTTTTGTATGGATTTATAAATCCCCGAAAATGAATGTTCCAGGATGGATTAATAAACTCGTTTAAGCACAGCTGATTTGGAACGGAACAACAGCTCTGTTCGCTTCCACGGGGAAAAAGTAAGAAACTCAGACTTTGGTGTGTTTTTTTAGAACGAGTATTCAAATCATATCTCCCTCCACCGAACGTCGGCATCTGCTCACGCGGGGCTTTTGCTCTTTCATAGTTAAAAAAAATAATAATAATTAATTTTTTTTTTTTTATCGGATTTTATATCGGAGCTGTCAGTCCGATATCCGATCCGTAGATTTCGCCCATATCGGACCCGATACCGATACTGGATCGGATCGGCCCCATCCCTAAAACCAGCTACCTAAAATACGCCCCTGGACACTTGGCCGCCAGTAAAACAAAACGAAGAAGGAGGTAGCGTATTTCCGGTGGAGCAGGTTTCATGTTTCCGGTGGAGCTCCGCTCCCCCATGGGTCTGCAAATAGGCACTCTTGTCTAAAGGAGCACCCATGTGCCATACACAATTTGTCACAAGACAAATCATGATATTGTCTTCTGCTGTCTCTTAGGAAGTAGTCTGGCTTGACCACTCCCGCCAGCGTCTATTAAGCGCTGGCGTCGGCAAACAACGCTACGCCTCCATTGGCTGCTTCCCGGGGTTAGCCCCGCCGTAGATGATTGTGATTGGTTTAAATAAATAAAAACAGGCCAGCCCAGTTTCCCCCCGAATAGACGGCTCTAAACGGAGTGCTTCCAGACCATACTACTTGCTGTAGTTTGGTCTGGCTTTGCGAGACTACTTAGGAAGTGACATACCTTGAAGCAGGATGCCCTGTAGAGGAGCTGCACCACATGGCCTATGCTAGTCTTAGAGGCCTGAGGGAAGCGTGGCTCAAGCCGTTGGACTACAAAGAGGACCAACACTTTCCTTGACAGAGCAGAGCCATCCTCTAGAGCAAGAAGGACCAGCTTCAGAGCTTCCTCCTGCATGGCTGGAGTGAGGAAATACACAAACATAACACAAACATAAAAAAAACATGAGTACCAAGTCGATTGTCAGAAGCCAACATTTACAGAATATACAAATCCGGAAAACATTTATAGACCAGCCCAAATTTTCAGAGTCTCTTGTTTTACTCTTTAGAGGCATAAGTTTGAGTAAAATGAACATTTTGATTTTATAATATAAACTACTGACAACATTTCTACCAAATTCACAAAAATATTGACATTTAGAGCATTTTCAATAAGTAATGTAGAGATGAATATTTAAGAAATTCAGACTGGTCTCTTAATTTTTTCCAGGGCTGTAGAAGGAATGCTTCTCCCCACCCAAAAAGTGTTAGCAAGCAATGGAGAACAACCTACCCGGGCCTAGAAACTGACATCCTCGCGCACGAACAGCGGCCCACAGATTGGAGGAGAGCTGCTGTGGATTCTGGTGCTGCAGGATGAGTTCGGTGACAGTTCGCTCACCCAGCGAGCGGGCAGCTCTCATGGCTCGCACGCGGCCCTCCTCCTCCACCAGCTGGCAGTGGACCAGCGTAACCAGTTTCCTCTGCATGGGTCGACTCAGCATGCTCTGGGCTGTGCTGCTCAGACCCACACCTGGGGAGAGATTAGACAAGGGCGACTGGTGGTTAAAACGAGGGAACAGTACACCAAGCTAAAATCAATGTAGTGTAATTCAACAGTCCTGAAATAAATGGAGTTTTCAGTTTTAGAAAGCTGCTAATGGTATGTTTGCTGTGGTAGTTTTGAAGGCTGTAATTTGCAGTCTGCTATTGAACTTGTTTGTATAGATGGACAAAATAGTAGAAACACCTGGTCAGTCTAACCTTAATATCAAATCAACAGCAACACAGAATACCTGAAAATTTGTTTTTTTTATCTCTTTAAGCAGAGTTTGGGCCTTATGTTTCTATAGAAAAAATATAGTCACTATTAACTAACTATTTCAATTTAGAAATTGAACCTGGATTTGAAGAATGTAACACTAAGCTTTTACATTTTATTTGGTTTTCTATTTATTGTGGGTGATCAATAAGGCAAAACTTAGGAGCTGTTTTGCATTCAATTCCAGCAGTTTTCCACATGAGACAGAGGGGTGTTAAATAGGGCTGGGCGATATATCGAGTATGCAAAGTATCGCAAGATGTTCTCCACGGAATGTATAAAATGACCCTATCGCGACCATCGAATACAAACTGGCACATAACGTGTTTCCTTTTGCCGCCGCCGCCAAACTCGCTGGTGTTCGCTTCTCTCGCTCTTTCCTGTGGCTCTCTGCCTCAAAGACTTGCATGCATTGGCAACTCACTCACTCCCACCCTGAGTGTCCTGGCCGCGCACCTGTGACAGTCTGCAGTGTGTGCTGTATCTGTGTTTACTTTTGCTTTTACCGCTATCTGAAAAGAAGTCCAACTCTCTCCCCTGGCTCAACTCTGCCTGTTTAAAGCTAATGAAGCATAGGGATCAGTTACTTAGAAAATCTATTAAATCAGGACTTAATATGGACAGACTTAACTTCACAGGAGCCAGAAATAAAGTGACGTCCGAATTACGCAAGGCGAAAGCAAATCATTTTATCCAAATTATTGAAAACGCTAGAGGTAACAGTAAAAAATATGGCAAAACATAAATAAATTGACAGGGAAACAACCCAAGCAGGAAACTTAAGGCTTTGAATTGAAAATGAACCATCAGCTGGTGAGAGACCCTGTTGTTCTGGCAGAAGAGCTTAATTCCTGCTTCATTAAATCAATAGAGGATTTGGTTAAACAATTTACTTCTTTCGAGGGTTCTGCTCAGCAAGTTCCTACTCTACCTGACAATGCTCATCTCAAATTTCACATCCAAGAAATCACAAAACCAGAAGTTATTGATATCCGTATGGCTTTGAACAACTCTAAAGCCAATGATATTTATGGGCTTGATGCTAGCTTTTTAAAAATCACATAAGGAGGCTTTAGCACCCCCAATCGTGCAATTGGTTAATTTATCTATAAGAAGTTCAATTGTCCCTAAGGCGTGGAAATTGGCCTCAGTCACCCCTGTTTTTAAAGCTGGGGAGAAATCCGACATGAATAACTATAGACCAATCAGCATTCTACCTAAAGCTTCCAAAATAATTGAAAAATGGGTTACTAATCAAATCATTGAATTCCTTGGCAATAGCCAAACACCTTTACATCCCATGCAGTTTGGGTTTCGGCCACACCACTCAACCGAGACCGCATTGGCCATATTCATGGAAAAAATCAAATGTCAGCTAGATAGAAATGGATGTGTTGGTGCTGTATTCTTAGATTTAAAAAGAGCTTTGGACACCGTCAATCACAAGGTGCTGCAATCTAAATTGTCCCGTTTAAGTTTTTCTGCTCAAACTATTAAGTGGTTTCACTCATACCTGTCCAAGAGACAACAATGCACTGTGGTGGATGGGGCCAGTTCTGCTTGTATGGGTTGTCCAGTGGGAGTTCCCCAAGGGTCCATACTGGGGCCCATGTTATATGCATTATATATTAATGATTTACCTGAATACTGTTTATGTTGATGTCCAGCTTTATGCCGACGACACTGTAATTTTTACTGAAGCAAAAAATCCTGAGGAGGCTGCACATATGCTCTCAACAGCTCTTACTCACATACAAACATGGCTCAGTAGATTGTTTCTTTTCTTAAATGCAAAAAAAATGTCTGTTTAGACAGACAGACTCGGATCACCAGAGCTGTTGTAAACAGGGACTGTGATGTTCCTTTTAGAAAAACTGCCTTCAGCCATAATGCACTATATATTAAAGGTAGTGCATTATGGAACACACTACCCCCAACTATAAGGGAACGTCCCACTCTGGCCACCTTTAAGAGACAAGTAAAGGTATGGCTAAGAACAATTGTCCTGAAACAAACAAACAAACAAACAAACAAACAAATAAATAAATAAGGATTTAATTTCATAAAAACAACTATGACAGGATGTCACAACCAAAATATGGTACAAATCCAACCAGCTGACTTAAGCATTAACCACAGAGTCTCTTCAGGCCTAATAAAACCTATTCTCTAATCCCAATTAAAACGCTATTAAATTAAATTAAATTATTATCCTTTTATTTGATTAAAATTGTCTTAAATATCCACATGGTTTAATTCATGATGCCTTCAGGAAGGGTTGTGTTTAAGAAGAATCCATTTAATGACGTACTGGTGTCTGAACAGCTCAATTTTATTCTATTTTATTTCGTTTTTTTATCCCTTTTTTTTGTTCCTTGCATGACCGTGAGAAAACATAACCCATGCTCCACTTTTGAAAAGGGAACACGGACCTGTCCATTACCAGTAACCCAGGAGCAATATTCTCACATATTAAACCATGTGATTGCCAACAATATTGTGTACTGGACTTCCCATGTTACAAAAGAAACTCCCAGAGTTTCATTTAACCCATTGATGACTATGGCAATCTAGGATGCATGTCCTTAATGCCTGAGGGTTTTCTGAAAAAATAGTAGGAATTGTCAAGTCTACCAAAACCTTAATATCTAAGCCTGTGTAGCACATAGAAACATGAAATAAAATACATTTAAAGGTTAAGGTTCACAGGTTTTATTTAAACATGCTCCCGTAGCGCTTACAAACCAACAAATATTTCTAAAAATCGTCAAAATTAGATGAATTAGAAAATTATTAAATATTATTAATAAATAGATGCAATGTGTTGTGTGATTTTCATCAGTAGTCTATAGTAGACCTTGATTCTGCGCACCAAACGCCACTAACTGTTCTGTCGCCGACATAGCTGGCGTATTTTTTTTATTATTTTGTTTTATTTTTTTATTTTTTATTTTTTTGATTTGACGTGATTTTCGGCAAACCACACAACTTTTGGGTGGTCACGTGGTCTTAAAAAAATCAACAAAACCCACCTCATGTGTATTTGAACCAATGACAGTGCATTCTATGCTGGGAATGCCATGAAAATTAGATAAAGTAATAATGCTGCGCGATGCAGCATCAGGCAGGAGAGCCAATGTGGCATCGCGCAGCAGCCGTCATCAATGGGTTAAGAGCAGCGAACGTGTCAATGCATCATAATAAAGATATGAAAGGTATCGAGTACATGTGTGTTTGTGTGTGCTAAGTTAAGTACCTCTGGTGTTACTGAGAGGTTTGAGGTAGAGGGCCAGCTCCTCCACACACTGCCTGGCCTCTTCATAATGCTCTGAGTCTTCTGGACTTGTAATCAAGGCAACTGGCTGAGCCTTAGGAACCTGCAGCACAACATGGAGAGGGAAAGAATTAGGACAACTCACATATATCTCAACAATTATGTGTTATCTGGAAGTGTGTGTATTTTGTAGTGTTTGGTCATCATTTTACCTTGTAGTCTAATTTATATGTTAAAACAGCTCAACACAATTTAGTGTACAAATAAAAATACCTTGTATATGCAAGTGTACTTTATTTTATTTTAAGTATGCTTTTTTAGGCTGCAAGCATGTACAAACACATAACCACTGACAAAAAAAACAACAGACATTTAGCTTTAATTTAAATATTTAACTGACAAGTAAAAATAAATTTATGATGATTGGTTGAGAGTAAACTGTGCTGTCTCACACTTTGTAGCAGGTACACTTTTCAAACGTTGCAAGGGACTGATTTAAGTGACCATAGTGCATCCAGGAATACAGCAAAAAAAATAAATAAATAAATGCTTCTCTATGATACCGACCTGCAGCTCTATTTCATTTGATAAATTTGGTTATTTTCATAAACAACAATGGCACAGAGCTATCATTACAAATTCCCTTTCAATTAGGGCTAATTTCTTTGTTTGGACAGAGTGCCCCACTAACCTGAATGAGCATCAGTACGATACGGCCCTTAGGGAAAAGGCAACCCATCTTAGTCATTACTATATATCAGACACACGAGAGGCTCATATTCGCAATACACTGACGTTATCCATTATTATACAGTGTATACCTGGAAACTTGGCTTCGACAGAGCCAGAACACCATTAACTGTGTCTCACCCTGTTGGTCAAACACCACCTTCGAGAAGTACAGCTTTATTGAATGCACCAGCACTCGTAAACCAACAGAATTAAAGTAATTGCTCAATGACTAGACTTTGATAGCCTGGTCCTACCAGACCATCGTACTTCATTTAATTTGTACAGAAGGTCTGGAATCGATCAATTGACAAACGTTCTCTCACCTGAAGATGGGTGTCTGTTGAAGTTTAAAACTATTGGATCTGCCCAGTGCCACTCTGGTTCTGCCAAACAATCGCATTACGTTTGGTTGTGACGTTTGTCATGCGCCGGCTTCTGAGCCACTCCTTCTGTTCGCTGATTGGACTGGCAGAAATCTGGCTGGATAGAACCCACTAATATACCACACACCCAGACTGACTACTGTAGGGAAATGAAAATTGAGCGGAAGTATGTAGGCGGGCAGTGCCAGGCTAAGACTTTGACTCATAAAGGGAATCTCCAAGCAATGAGCATCATGTCATATTGTGTGCATAATGCTCTTATAAAGTCCATAATAGTAATGATTGGCATCTTAAAACGTCCCACTAGTCAAACACCAAAGACAACCACAAGCTGTTATGATACACAAGCTAGCTAGCATCAAAGGGCTCTGCTTAAATGCTATGACCATGGGATTTCTGTCATAAACTGCCAAGCAAATGTTCAAACACACAGACACAAGTCTTACCTGGCCTCCCACTAGCTGCAACAGAGCTGTGTTGACAGGTAGCTGCTCGATGTCTGTGCTGATGGCCGTCTGGTCAAAGGGACAGGCCTTACGGTGCAACTTGTTCAGGCACATCTTGCAGACAGTATGTCCACAGCCCAAGCTGATGGGCCGGCGAACAGTCTCCTCAAAGGTCTGCGTGCAGATGGGGCACAGCAGGAATTCTGTCCATTGTGGTGCTTGCACTGGCATGGTTATATGTTGATGGGGACGAGTGTGTGTAAATATATGTAAGCTTTAACACAGAGAAAAAAAATCTAATAATAATAATAATTATTTATATATATGGAAGATTCCACTGGAATCAAGAATTTTTCTTCCGAACTCAATCGTTCTTAAATGTTCTCACACATTGTGGATTTTGGATCACATCGCGTGATGAATACTGCAAAAAAAGAGAGAAGAACAAAGGGGAATTGAGATTTTGCAAACATTCAAACAATTGAAAAATGTACGCATCTTAATCAAAATCTGGCATTATAAGGCTTAAATTCTAACACTATCTATGTATTTTAACAAAACGTGGCAGGACAGTGTTTGAGTGCATCTGTAGTTGAGCAATGCATTTAAAAGGCAGTTGGGAAGTTAAATAGGTTTTTCGTGGGACCGGTTTGTTGTGGGACCACTGACACAACATTGAATATCTATAACCCAACGTCTGTGACTATTCGCCGGTAGACCTATTCGTTGTACAGTCGTAATACAAAACAAAACAAGAAATAATTAAGGACGTGTCATAGATAATATATGTAAAATATCAAAGAAACAAGCGACGGAGAAGCATCAAAACAACTGCTGAGTGGCCTACTTAGAAGAGCTGGATAGCACTGTGACTACGGACAAAGGGTCCTGAAGAAGCTCAGGCTAACAACCAAATACCTCTGCGCTATATCACTTGTTATGGGGCTAACGTTTGCCAATACAGTTGGGTAACAATACATTACAAACATCAATCTTCTTCATGGTCCAATATAGATTGCTTTCCTTACTGTAACCATCATGGTGTTCGATTGCACACCCGTTAATGTTTGATCTGACACAAGACGATGCGTTAGCTGGCTAAATGTAGGTAAAGCTAGCTTACTTTTAGCTAGCTAAGCTATGGGTGGCTAGTTTGCTAGCGAGCAAACGTCGTCCTATTAAATTAAAAAACAAAAACAATCACCTAATAATAAACAAATAACGTTTTGTGGCCATGCTACAATCATACATACGCATATAGACGTTATTGAGAATGTTTTACTGTAAAATATTTAAGTTTCATTATGTGTAATGGTAAAGGAAACGGTAGCTTGAGAAGAAGCACAGTGACACTGGAAAGTGGAGCCATTTGACGACATTATGTAACGCGAGCATCCGAAAGTACACAGCAACCCAACTGCCCGGAAAATGTGTTTATTTTTTACCAGGCACATTAATCTATGTGTGTTCAGAATCATAATAGAGTTGTGATTTGGTCGCATTTAGAGACACAACACACGTACTCTTCTGCTCGGACTGAGCACAGGAGGCTAACAGCCCATACTCCTCCCTGTAGCAGCACTTAGCTTGTTAGCTTGCTACCTGTCGTGTTAGCAACAACTAACCATAGCTATGCGTCACTAATGTGGCTATTATAAAACATGCAACTTAAATTGTTAAGTGTCCATCAGTACAGATAAATCATCACTGTCGATACTACTCACTCATTCCAAAAGACTTGGAAGATTTTCATCTTTCTTTAGGAAATTGTTGCGATATTTTCTTGCCATGTCGACTGTGCAGCTTAGCTGCTGCCGAGGTTTGGGGAGGGTGTCAACTCGACAACAGACTCGCTAGCCGGTTACAGCTAGCTGGGCAAAATGTGTACGTGCGTGTGTATGTGTGTGTGCGTGTTGGCTGGCGCGCGTGTGTATGTGCTAATGGCGCCCTCTGCTGACGTTTAGGATAGACTTCATGCACAGCCACAACACAAACACTGAGCAGATGCTAGAGTGGTCACATCTGGGGTTTGAGACAAATGGCGAGCAGAATATTGTCCCAATTAGGCTGACCGTGTACGACCTCACTTATTTGTGTGCGTCTAGGCTTATGTGTAGTTGTGTGTTTGTGTGTGTACTGTGCACTCGTCTATGTTAACAGTGAGAGAGAGAGAGACACACACAGAAAGACAGGCAGCTGGGATACAAAAATCATCTGACTGTTGATTTTACGATGCAAAATCTATCCTATCTTCTGGCCTACATCGTAAATATTTTTAATTGTCTTATCTGGGAGCAAGGAGTCTGTAGCCTACTTACGCAACAGAGTCGGCAACGGGTTGAGGACGAAATTAAAGCAGGCATTTTTGTATTTCCATTTTTTTTTTTGTCTAATCCCACTGATTTCTGAAGGGATTACCGGACCAATCGTGATTGAGAGGCCACTGGCTCGTCTGACACTGCTGGAACGGTCGCTGTGTAGACGGTGAGATGAAGCACAACACGGGGGTCCGGAGAAACATTGAGAGATGTTATTTTGTTTCCCTTTACAACCCGAGGGGAAAGTTGCTCCATCTTCCCGCTTGGCGACCGACCTGAGGATGCGCGCTGGACTGTGCACGGTTTGCGCATGCTGTAGAGTGCAGCTGCACCAGAATTGATAACTTTCTCGTGATGGGCAACGCTGGAATTGTGCTCTAAAGGACACAGTCTTCACAACATTTCAGGTTGGCTACACCTTTAACTGTATTATCTAGGCTATTTATGTAACTAAATCTGGCGTGAGTGAATGTAGGCTATGCCTATTGTTCAATGAGTCTGTGTTAAATGTGTAGAATATTAAGCAACGTGTTTTGTATAATCTACGGTGGTCTATGCCTTGGAATTTGAACATTTTAAAAATTCTCAAGGCTGAATAATTGAATAGTTGAGTGATTTACAGTGAAAGTTCTGTTTCATTGTATATTGCTTATTTTGCTTGACAACACATACTTACAATATTGTTTATTTGTACAGGGGCTCAGTTGCAGGCAGCAGTTGCTTATTCTCATTCTAAAGGATTATCCAGTGCACTGCAAAGTAATCAGTGGATAAGGCAACGTCACTGAATCCACATTACATATCTCCTCACCAGGCAGATCAGATAGAATGTAGCTGATAACAGAGATGTAAACAGCTGTTGGGGACATGGTTTTGTCCGCATGCGTTTTTTTTTGTTGTTGTTTTTTTAAAGACAGAGAAACACAATAAAATAAGCTTCTGTTTTTTTATCTCTAGGATCTGTCTGTGCCTTTATGTGCATGACCAGCCAATGGAGAAAGAGAAGGTGGATGATAATATCCAAGCAAGACCCAGCAGGTCTCCTTTACCCACCGGGCTTCCCATTAACTGGGCGCTCATCACTGGCCCTGTTCCCGAGCCTGTTTTCTTACCGGCCTCTTTGTTGAGCACCCAACTTCCTCCCCCTCCTCAGAGTTCAGACGTGCGGACACTGCAGACCAAGGTGAAGTCCCTCACACAGAGAAGGACAAGAGGGAGAGACAGTAGGGAGAGGTTGGACACAGAGGTCTCGGTGGTGAGCAGCCCGATAGTTGGGGCAATTTCCTCCGAAGTCCTTCTCAGACAGAGGCCCAGAGGAAAGAGTCAGGGACCTCTGCTCGCCCACTCCTGGCGATCGGGCGCTGCCAAGGTCTTGAGCAGTAGCGATGAAGAGGAGGAGGTGGAAGTGCAAGTCCACCTGGAGATCCACAGCCCTCCGACGGAAGCGCAAGGAGCAGTGCAGGCTTTCCAGGTGAGAGAAGATACGGAAAAAAATTGTGTGTCTGAAAGAAATGAGGGCCAGGTGGGTTTTGCGACAGCAGGCCAGCCTTATGAGCTCGGCGGAGGCACCAGTCTGGAGAGTCTCCTGTCGGATAACTCAAGCAGCAGTAAGGATGACCCATCCCCTTCTTCTCCTCGACCTACGCTCTCCACCTCTCCTGCTGCTACCGCCGCTACCTCCACTGCTTCCACAACATCCCCCAATGTGCCTTCCTCCACATCATCCAAGCCAGCCAGACGCTGGGCACCACCCAAGGGTTTCTGGAGAGTGGCACGGCCCGAAACTTTGCTTCTCAATAGCATCGACCCCAATAACATACCCTCCACTTTACCCTTGAAGGACTACACTCAGACAGAAGTGGCACTGGCAGCAGGGCCTAAAGAGAAGCCAACACCTGACACAGGCATCACCAGGAGTGATGTGGGAACAAGCGTGGTAGATGAGGGCGATGCTGCAGCCTCAGAATTCAAGCACTCGGACAGTCTGGAGAGCTACCTGGACAGGTGTGAGCAGAAGGAGGCAGACGGCAAAGGGCTGTGCAGTTCAGACAGCTGGGAGAGCATGTCTTCACAGAGCGGGGGACTCTCTGCCGATGAGAAACTGAAGGTGAAGCAGAGGGCTTATGCAAGGTTAAGAGACAGGAAGCATGATTGCAGGAGGGACAGCGAGCAGAGTGCTGGAGAGGAAAGTGCCAGCTGTTATGAAGAAACAACACACAGAGTGGATTGTGAAGGTAGGTCTATAGAGGGAAATGGTGACTAATTGGAACAATAAATAAGCCAAAATCTTAACTTTTTTAAAGCTATAGTGCATAACTAGTAATTACAACAACACTGTCGGCACATCTACATGACATCTACACATACATCTACACATCTACATGATCTACATCTACCTTCAGTGATGGGGTATGGATTTTATTCCTTTTGCTGTATGTCCAGATTTTTTTCTCATCAGTAGAATCAACAACTGAAACATTTCTTGGGCGCTTCGTGAGCTCCTGCGCGAGTGTTGGGGGGTTTCCACCTGTTCGTAAACGCTGCCATACTGAGAAATAGTTCAGAGAGAGTTCTGTGGAGCTGATAGGCTTTATAAACTTTGTGTCAACTAATTTGGCAATGGGTTGAATGTAACCAACATTCATTTATATGAAAACATTATTCACCATAGCTTAAAGGATTCCATTACTATGAAATTGAACTGGCTGACTATTGCTTTTTTTTTTACACATCTATATTATTCTGTTGTGTGAGTAAAAACAAACAACCAAAATTAGGCATGTGTTGATATACTTCAGACAACAGTCCATACAGGTTGATCCTTTTTAAACAAGCTGCTCGGTCATAGTTTTTAGATTGTCATTTGTAACTTCGTTGCGCAGTGTAGTGAACGTTGTAAGCTGGTAACTATTGCAACCGTGTTTTGTTTTTTTGTCAGTTTCAAAGCCATGGTGGGCGGTTGCTATTAATAATGAGACTCATCAGTGGAGATAAGTGCCAGATAAACAGCATTTAAAGACTATAAAGCTTTTTATTACGTTAATATTGTGTCAGCCTTTGCAACCATTCAAAGCGCCTTTCAAGCTTTCGTCCGTCTCCCTATTATGAATTGCAGTATGTAACCTGGCTGCTTCCCAGTTTTGAACAGATGTCAGATGTGCAGATGTGCATGCTGCTGTTGCTATTATTAGCATTCAGAGAGGTGGGGGAAGTGTCCCTGCTTTGGTCTCTCTGTCTGTGCGCTAATGGAGGTCTTTTCATGTTTGCATATAGAGTGAGGGATTATGTATTTTTCCAATACTTTATATAAGTAATACTGTGTAGCCTTTGTGGCATGGGTAAATCCATGAGAAAACAGGTGCTTCTTCCCTTGTATCTCTGGAAAATAAGCTTCTATCTGTTTCTCAGTAGTTGCATAACCCTTTTTAAAAATCTGATATTAAGGATCAGTCAGGGGTAACCTCCGAGCATGTCACTGAATCTAATGGTATGAATGTTTATGAAAACCCACATGATCATAGATAGGCCCAAATACTTTATTACCAACACATGTAGGTCACATTCTGGCTGATGGCTTGAGAGGCTTGAGAGTAAGGGTGACGCTAAATGAGAACTGAGCCCTAAATAAGAATAATATGCTATGTTATGTAATTAACACAGAACATCAGCCTTTATGGGACAGAGCACCTTTCCAAAGCTTTTAAATCTGAATTATATATCATTTATCTGATTTTATGATATTTGTACTTTCCTTTCTGTTTTATGCCATTCACAGGAGGTGCCCATGGGGGTTTGGACAACTCAGACTTTCTTGCTCAAGAACTTGAACCTTATTTTAGGTGAGCAACGCAATGTTTCTTCATGTGCTTGGCAGTGTCAGTGTCAGTGACATACAACTCCTATGCGCTATTTATATCCTCGCCCTATAAATTACACTCCTACAGCTCTACTTTTGGGAACTTTAGAGTGATTTATCCCCTCTCTAATTGGAGCATTGAATGTTTCATGAAATAGAACATATTCATAACAAATAAAAGTATAACTGTACTTTACTTACTGTATGGTGAAGCTGATATTGTACCTAAGAAGGATTATGCTAATTATTTTCAATCGAGTGAGGTTTGAAAGCTGTATTACTTTTTAACAGGAATAAAGTCTTAAAATCTTCTTGAATATGAAACACCATACAAGAACCCCAGGCCATGCTTGAAGCAGTTTAACAATAAATCCATTCTAAACTTCAAAATGAAACAGATGTATCCTGGAAAACCAAAACATGCTGCTAAATATATTGTGTTAGTGTGTCAGTGTTGGAAAAAAACACTGACATGACAAACTGTAATCTATTGAAAAAATAATATGTTTTCCTCATGACACCTAGGAGAGAATGAGTGACACGTTTAGTCGCATATAAGGATAATCCACATGGCTGTTGTATCATGCTATCTTTATCACTGGCCAGGGGATAAAGACAAGCAGCCGATGAAGCACAATGCAGAGCGGCTTAGCCGCTGAGGATAGATGAATGGATGGCGTGTCTCTGCTGCTCACCGCCAGAGTCACGCCCCAGCCTCTCTCTCTGACATTACATAAAACGGCTTAGGAAGACGCAGCTTGATTCACTTGTTGTTGAGTCAATCTGTGGGGAATATGATGTCACAACACAGCAAACAAGCATTGTACATTTGAGGACTGCATTAAATATTCAATTTCACTCAAACAGATGTTGATATAACTGGGTCTCATTATATATTCAACTCCATCCGTTCCCCTTCTTATCTCATTACCTCAATGATTTATTTCTTTGACAAAGTGCATCTTTCTATTTATCTTGATGTCAGGTCCCTTCTTGTAATCAGTGATGAGCTGCCACTGAGCCCCAGACACGAGCAAGCCAAGCTTCTCCTGGAGCGAGCACGACTCAAGGCTCGCTCCAATCATGTTAAAGGGGATCGCCCGCCCAGCAGGCGCTCCCATTCTGATCAGAGGCCCACTGTGTAAGTTGGCTGCATTGTCTCAACTTCCTTACCCCCTTTTTCAGAAACATGCATGAATCTCTGGTTTGATCACAAGCTCCATTTGTTGACAAGTTAATACCTTTTCTGCAAATTGGCTTTTTGCTGACACTTTTATCTTGGTCATTTAGTTTCCTTTCTCTGTTTATTCCTCAGTTCCCTACCCTTGTGTCTCCCTTATCTTTATTTTGTGTTGTCTGTCTTTCTCTTCCACTTGACCTGTTTTGCAAAGCTAATGTTGTGTAACCGGAAATACATTTACAGATTAGTCAGTCATCTGACATTGATCTGTAATTATAAAAGAGTGATCATCATGTTAAAAAAATATGGTTGTGCCATTCCCTTTATGTAATAGTATACCCAACACAGTTGTATTACTGAAATCCTGTTATATGAGCAGGAAACAACTTTAGTACGTGTACTGTATGTCTCCCTACCATTTCTTTATTCAATCACCAAAAGTCTTTTATTTTGAAACTGGGTGCATATACTGTACGTCAGAACACTTAGTTCTTGTGATATCCTCTTTTATCCATCTGATCTGTTGTTGAGAGATGGCTGACACTCAGTCACACTTTCATATACATTTGTTTGCTATCATATCTGCAGAATTTCTTAAGATACTGCCTTTATGAATGAGTGCAGCACACACGTATAACTCTATTACAGACTATAATATACTGTAAAATCCACTTTTTGTGTTATTTTTTGCAGAAAGAACCAGTCTGCCGATTCTCCCACTCCAACGCCTGTACAGAAAGCTGTTCAAACCGAAGACGATTTGACAGCTCAAACTGTATCCGCTGCCCTCCTCGTCCCAGACAAAAGAGACACATCCCCCGGTGACCAAGGGGGTCAATCCAGACGGTACGGGTGTTCACCCACGCGGGTACGCTTCGAAGACGAATCAGAGAAAGACGCAGAGTCCCGCTACTTGGATAGAGTGAGACAGCGTGGCAGGCCTGGGACGCCCAAGTCCAAGAGTAAAGAGAGTAATACAGATTCCAACAGTAATGCTCCAGAGAGGGGTAGAAGCCAAAGAAGTGTCTCCATGCCTCCTTCACAGAAGACAGAAGACGCGAGTGTCAGTGGTGAACCCACCACGACAGTGATTAAAGAGATAATAGTGCTGGTGAAGAAATGCGAGGCGTGTGGCTCTGTGGTCAGAGAACCTCAGCAGGTCTCGTCGTCACTGTCAGATCCACAGGACGCAACAGAGCAACAGCCTCCTAGCAACCCTGAGGACACACGGGGGAAACCAGCACCTCACTGGGTGACTCCAGCCAAGCCAGAGGCAAGCACCCGCCCTAAAGTCACTTTTGCCGGAGCGTTCGTGCTGGGGGAAAGTAAAGAGACAAGCACCGTGTGGAAGTCATCAGGGTTTGGGAAACTCAGGAGAAGGAGCAGGAAAGGAGAAAGTCGTCTGGAGTCTGGCAACGGCCCCTACGGTCCGTCGTGGGCACGTCGTAACTCCAATCCGAGGAACAGAGTCAATTTGAGCCGAGCCGTTTCCTTCGCCGCGGGCAGTCCCGTGGCTCTGGAGCCCCATCTGCTGGAGGCTTCCGGTGGACTGAGGGAATCATCTCCTCCCCCAGCTCTGCCTATAAAGTCAGCCCTGAAGTCAAGTTCAAGGAGTCGTTCGGCCGCAGCGGGTCAGCCTACGGTTCAGTTCAAGATAGGCTCGAATCAGGGAGGAGAGGACGGAGGACCACAGCACCCTGCCCTCCTGCTGGACTCTGCAGAGGCAAGAAGGGAGCCGCTACTGGCTTTAACCCAAGGGACCCCCGCAACAAGCAACCCTGTGCCCTGTATCAGGCCCTCCACCCTGAGGTACTCCCCAACCCCGCCAGCTGCCGAACAGTGGGATGCCACGCCAGATGGAACAGGTGGGTGGTGGTCACTGGGGTCGAGTGGAGCCAAAACATACTTACAAAACTCACAAAACAAGATAAAAACAGTAGAGTCAGGATCAAAACATTAAAGAGGCAGAATTAAGTCATGGTCAGACAGAAAACTGAAATACACAAACCTATCAAACGCACAGAGCACATTATAAAAACAAAAGCAAGTGATAAAAGGCATTAAAAACACAGATTTACGATAAAAAGGCTTTCCTGTAAAGCTGAGTTTTTATGAGTAATTTGAAAGCGGATAACAAAGTTTGCCAACCGTAGTTCCTCGATTGGGAGTTCCACAGCTGTGGAGCTCCAAATCAATAGAAGACTGAAGAGAAGAGAAGAAAAGAAAAGGAAATGGAACAGGATGGACACAGAACAGAAAAGAAAAAAACCCTGTTTTATATTTATGATTACTTAATTTTCTAGTGTTTTTTTGTCTTTTCTTTGACTTTGTTATGCACCAATATAATAAGGCTAATTTATTTTAATATAAAAACTAGGGCTGTCAAATGAACGCGTTAATTTCGATTAATTAATCACAGAAAAATTAACGCGATTAAAAAATTAACGCAGATTAATCGCACTTCTATAATGCTCTTTGACCCGGTGCAAAAGTGGTGCGCAGCTGCACCGAGCTGCACCTGAAGCTTGCATACACATTCCGCACGGGTGAAAGGGAGAAAAGTAAAGAGAGAAGCAGGGGGCCGAGGGCTCTATGGACGGTTTATGGCAGGGGTTCTCAAACTTTTGATAGCTGAGGGCCAATTTAGGAACCCAACATTGGACCGAGGGCCGCCGAAGGAAACAAATTGAAAAAACTGAAATCATTTCAATGGCCAGGTTGCGTCTTTACAGTTTACATGTATTGGTCTGCATCCAATAATGTGTAATTAACACATTTTAATTAATAAACGAAGGGCTAGTTTTCATTTCAACATTTGGGGGGACACATTAAAAGTGGGGGGTCTCGGGGTTGTCCCCCAGAAAAATTTGAGGTTCGAACACTTTTTTTGCAATCTGGTTAATTTTTATGCAGTAAATTGTGTCTTCTGTATTTATTTATGGTGGACATGGAAAAAAAAAAGTAGCTCCCATTGACGCAAATCTAATGGAATATAAATCAGTAAGGCACTGAGGCATTCTGTATTGCATTCAAATATTTATTCTACTTTATTGTTCAAAACTTTCTGCACATTGAAAACGTATCACCTTTTGGAGTGTTTTTTGTATGACTCACTACTCATGATGCAGCAGCAGTGTTAACTATTATGACACTATACATTGGAAATAACCAGGGTGGGCTATCAGCAGTCAGCTAGGCAGATAGTTCCATGGCTATCAGCAGCTAGCTAACATTAGCTTGTTAGCTAAACTTTAGGCAAAAGAGTTAGAAACCAGATAATGTTAGCATCCATCCTTAGACACTTGACCTAATCTAATTCACCTTGAAGGTGAGAAAGTGCATTGTATTGGGCTTAACAAGCTCACAACTTACATTGGGACAACTTCAGTGCCTGCAGCACTGCGGGAGGCTGACCAGCCGTCTGCAAGGAGAGGCAGAGGCCAGCCGAACGTCGGCAAGTTTAAGATGGTAGGCCCATGGTCCACTGTAGGGGTGTTATTATTAATAATTGGGGAATGAAAATAAACAATTAGGAGGGATATTTAAGTGTTTTGACCCTTATACTGTTTTTACTGTTACGGGAGACGCATCCCCTCCGTGCGTTTCAATAAAAAAAAAATAAAAAAATAGGCAATATATATATTTTTTTTTTATAATTCATAATTCAATGCGGGCCGCCAGATATGTTTCTGCGGGCCGCCATTGGCCCGCGGGCCGCACTTTGAGAGCCACTGGTTTATGGGATGCTTCGGGCAAATAAGCATGAAGGTAGGAAGACATCTTACTTTATTCTCCGCAGTGTCTGTGCATTATTGATTTAGTGGGTGCAACAATGTATAGGTTCAAAACAGTATCTCTCAATCTTCCTCCGTGTGTCTCAATTTTGTTTGCTAGCTGTCTCGTCTCCCGCGTAAACGGATACCCGCCCCGTGTGTGTGTGTGTGTCAATATTGTTGCCTATGAGTACGACGATGGTGAATGAATCGGCATAGGCATCTGTGGCAGTGCAGCGCTGTCTGTTGTGGAGACAGAAGTTACGAGAGACGGAGAGAGAGAGAGAGAGAAACAAACTGTAGCAGGCTATACAGCCGTTTATAAACAGGTATAAAAGTGTCATAAAAGTATGCGATTCATTTAGATTAATTAATCACAGAGCCTGTAATTAATTAGATTAATTTTTTTAATCGCTTGACAGCCCTAATAAAAACCTACTTGTCAATAAATCTCATTCTCATTCTAAACAGATTAGATTAGAATATTAGATAATCGAGTGCAGAGAATCTTACAAAACATAACTAAACAGATTAGAATGGAATGGAACTGAATTAAACATACTATTTTAAAATGATTCTTTGACACATCAACACATCCTTTTTCCCACCAGCAGGTCTGGGTGGAGAAGCCGGTACTGGTATCGAGAATCGTCTTGCTTTGCGCAGCCTGGCCCTGTGTCGGGCTGAGGACCTCAGAGCAGAGCTGTTGAGAGCAGAACATCTGAAAGCAGAGGCCATATGGGAGGAAAACTGTGACGGGTCCAGGTAAGTCAAGATAACCACGCCCTAGTCATAGCTTAGACCAGTGCTTCTCAAATGGTGGGGCGCGCCCCCCTGGGGCGGCGCCGTGAGTTGTCAGGGGGGGGGGGCGTGGATGGCCTTGATTTTCAACTGACCAAAAAAAATATATATCTATATATATATATTTTTTTTTTTTGTGCTAGCAAGCCAATGTGTGCTTGTGTATGGTCATAACCGCGCGAAATGCCGCAATTTGCAGTTAATAAACGTCCACATGTGTCTCCAAGTGTCTCTGTATGCTATTTAAAAAGAAATCAAGCAAGTAGACAAATAATAACATTAATGAATTATAGGTTATCGCATCACAGAAGGCATATTGGCCTATAATAATAAAAAACACCACCTTAACTATGTTTACAGTTTAAAAATGTTTTGAATGAAATGCAAACCTCAGTGAATCATTTGCTCTTGTTTCTCTGTCCTGAGATTCACACAGACTGAGCAGTCTTGTTTAAATTGAGCTAATAAACTGAACTTCAATTTTTTTCTAAGTTGCTGCAGAAGTTATCTCAGCTAATTTTATAATAAGGTGATTGTATGCAGAATGCTCGTGCCAGAAACTCATACAGTGGTTTTGTACAGATAAATAAATAAATATTAGCAGGTTCTCAACAGTATTTCAATTTAGGCGGGGGCGCAAAAAAAATTCTGTCCCCTGGGGGGGCATGACAGAAAATTATTGACAACCACTGGCTTAGACAATAAATCACCTGACCCCCACCCACCGCTGTTTCCTAAAAAAACAATTTAAGCGTGACAGAGTGCTAGCAGTTAGGAGATTAAAACCCTGACCTCCAGTCCACACTATGTTATTGCGAAAAATATTCTAGAGAGGCATCAAGATAACCCTCCCCTCTTCTGGCGATGAAAGCACTACTTGTCAAGGCCCTTTTGAAACGGATTGATGAAACCATTAGCCAAATAATCATCCTTCTTCAAAAATCTCTATTGTGTTTTTTTTTACCCATTTTTGTTAACAGACAGATAATGTGACAAAAAAAAGTGACATTGAAGACAGATCATTTATAGACAATGGGCAGACATACAGGCACAAACATAAAGCAGTTATGATTTATGTGATGATATGATAAGAGTTGTCCGGTGGGAGATTAGGTTTAAAAATATAAATGAATACAAAAAATAAACAAATAGACAAACAAATGAATTATGTAGGGCATGTGTGGGAAAGTGTCATGAGAAAAATAAGAGAGCAATGACAAATACCTCGATGATTAATGAAATAAGGGGTTGGAAAAATCTGGAAGTGTGTGTGTGTGTGTGTGTGTGTGTGTGTGTGTGTGTGTGTGTGTGTGTGTGTGTGTGTGTGTGTGTGTGTGTGTGTGTGTGTGTTCGTATGAATGGCATGTATAGTGTTTCAGGATACAGTTTTGTTATGTTTGTCATTTCAATTTTAAGTGTTTAGTTTTAGGAATACTGTATTCGTCCTGGTTTAAGCTACACAAAGGTAAAGTGAAGGTTGCTGACCCATTGCAGGGCTTGTGCCTTGACCTGCTTTGGACCACTCTAAAACTGTTTACAGTAAAAGGGAGTCTTGATAATGATAAATGGAATAGCGATAGAAAAACACTGTGTGTGGGTGTGGGTCTGTGTCCAATTCGATGTGTTGCTTGTATGAGAATGTGTGCGACACTAGCTTGGCCCCAACAAGGACAATTATTGGTATCCATCTTTCCTTAAAACTCACTGTTGTTTTAATTGTGTGAAGGGATATTTGCTTCCTCATTGATAGGTATACTGAAAGGGGGCTGTTCCAATGGTTAATATTTATTGATTTATTTTATTTTATTTCCAGTTTAAAATAATGGTTTTCTTGGCGACAGTTATAGAAATGACCTGTTCTTGTATTTGTAAAGTATCTTGACTTAATTATCTGTAGTACACATTCTTCATGGTCAGCCAGTGTATGTATTTGCCAGTCCCATTGTATACAATACATATTGAGTAATATGTTTCATGTGGATGAATATGTTTTGGAATAGCTGTATGTTTGTTTTCATTGTCATAGCGAAAATAGAAGAAGGCAGCAGAGGTATCTGAGCTCAATTCAAGTATATCAATCCCTGTTGTATTGATTGGTGGCTTTGTTGGGAATGTCCTGTCATTTCCAATTGTAATATATTTTGATCCGATAATAATGTCTATTTTACTCTCTAAATAATGTTTTTTTTTATAACTTTCCCGTTACAGGAAACTGGACGGGCGGCCAAAGCTCTTCCTGCGTCGCTTCTTTTCCTCCATTGGTCTGAACAGTGTTGGGAGACTGGTGAAAGGAGGCCGCTCCAGCAGCATGGAACAGCTCAGTTTACCCAGTGTCCCCCGGGCCAGCTCTGCTTCCCCAAGCCCCACACGCAGACCAAGGCCTACCGTTCGCATACAGAGGACGCCCTCACTGCAAACCTTGCACACGGTTAGCAAAGAGGGCCAGACATGTTATTTATTTAACGTCCAGGTCTCTCTTTTGTTTCATTTTTACCACCTCAAAATGTTGTGATTTTTTACATAAAGAGTGTAGGCCGTAGGGAGAAAACATCTTATTTACCTGTCTTTAAACTTCCAGTTCCACTTCAAAGTGCCTTTCACTATTTATTTGCTACAGGCCTACAGAGGATCAACTTCAAGGTGTTTCAAGTATTATTAACCTTCCTGTGTCACTCTGGGAGCACATATAAAGCATTCCAGGTTGTCCGTGTTTTTCTTCCACTTTCTGTGCTGTAGCCATCCTTGTTGTCCTCTTGGCAGCTATTGGAGGACATTAAATGGATGAATAGAGTTTCAGTTCAAAGCAATCACACGCAGCCTCTATTAGCATAGTGGGTGGTGCCAAATGCACACTTGTTAGTTTTGGAGGGGTGTTGGTGCCAAAAAAGTTACAGTTGGAAAAAAGGTTCTCTATGGAGAATTTTGCTTATGTGGAAAAATGAACTGTCGTTACAGTGCTACTTATTTGCCACTAGGTGCTGCCATTTGCCCAACTGCGCAAAGCTTCCTCTGTGCAGAGTTTGGAGAGAAGAACAGAACGTTCAACCATTCTGGGAGAGGTGCAGATACCGTACGGCCTGGCATTCAGGTAGGGGACACAGAGAAACACAAAGGGAAGAGAAGAAGGGAATAAAAAATAAAAAAAAACACATATGACAATGTTTTCCTCAATCAGTTTGCTTTATGACCAGAGCTGAATTGTCTGTGGTTACAGCCCTGACAGCCCACAGATGGAGCTTCACAGGGCCCTGAGTGTTGAAGATGTGATTACCTCCAGAGTTGCGCGTCCGGTGGGGCGGGTCACCCAGGCCTTCCCTGATGGCACACTCCTCCTGGAGCTCGTCAGACCCCCAAATGGTCCCTTTGGTTTTGTCATCTCAAGGGGCAAAGGTCGACCGGACACAGGTAAAAAAAAATTTAAAACACATGTATAAATGTTTAAATTGCAGAGCTTGGTTTTGCAGTTGTTTCATTTTGACATTTCATTAGATAACCGCCAGGCTATTCTTCAATTTTATCTTGAAAAATAGAAAGGAAGTGAAAGAGGATAGCAACAACATCTCATTGTTGAAATAGTATCACACTCTCCAACCTTCATTCCATCCATCTTTCTCTTCTCCTTCTCCCCCTTACACTCTTATGGCATTTTTCCAAATAAATGCACAAGCTCAACTTGGCTTGGCTTGGCTGTGCAATCGACTGATGCATTATTCTTTCTTTCCAGGTGTGTATGTTGAGAAAGTGGGTGACGGTAGTGGTGAGGGCCCTTACATAGGTCTCCTGAGCATCGGTGATGAAATACTGCAGGTGAATGGCGAGGCGGTGGCTGGCCTCAGTCTGGACCAGGTGACGCGTCTCATGACCCGGGAAAGCACGGCTTCTCTGCGGATCATGCCGACCCGACGCAACCAGCGCTGACTGACTGTGAAGATAGACACATTGGCACCTAGCCATTTCCCCTGAAACCATGGATTATAATTCTGCTACACCGTAAATCTATGGTAAATGGAAGATAATAGAGTGTATATTTCAGGGCAGTTTTCTTACATATCAAAATGGCTACGTAGGTTAAAAGGGTATAGAGGTTGATTTCCAATTAGTGCTGGTTAACAATATGACACTGCAGGGGATTTGTATTGACTAATAACCAAATGATAAATGTAAAACCAGTATAGTACTGAGGTATACGCTTGCTAGAAACTGGATTTTTGAGTATATATTGTGATATTAATACAAAGTTAAGACTAGAAATACTGATGATTCCAATCCAGCGTTACTTGTTCATATATGCATAATTTATTTTTTTATGACCACGTTTGGATGAATATTAATTATTTCATTCACAAAGTAGCTCAATTGTAACCCTATCTTAAAGCTATCTACAAACTCTCTCCACAGTAAAAACAAAGCGGTTTATTTTAACTTTAGTATTTGTGACAGTCAAAAACTTAAATTACTCCACTATATTCCTATATTCCCCATGTGTGAATTGTGTTTTTTTTTTTGTTTTTTTGCTTACAGCACACAGATAAGCTATGACACCCTAAATGCTCAGTGAGTGTAACCATAAATATGTTTGGACGGATCTGTTCCCATTCCTCTTGTTGATTATTTCAGATGATTGACATGTGAGTGGATGTGGCACAAATGTCATCTTGGCCAATCGGACCCTATTCAAAAATGGGATTCGCAGCTGGATTGTAACTGCACCAGAAATTATGTCTAATCAAAACGGCAGTTTTTTTCATCCCCCTCCCCCAATCTCTCTTTTTTTGACATGTCCATGGAGCCCTGCCGTATCCTTTCATTTTACTTGTGCTGTACCACCTATATCTTAATTAGATTGATAGTGGTTTGGTTATGAAATAAAAGTGTTTTATTTTGTAAAACTTTTATAGTTGACTGTAATACATCCATTAATTATATATATGCCTAGCTATTTGGTTAACATACAAAAATGCTCACATATCTAAAAAGCATAAAGTTGTATTAAATCGTGATGTATAGGCTCAATTCATTTAGATGCATGAACCTATTTGAATTAATATTTCCTCTGAATTTAATAGTTCCAATCAGCATTTTTTTTAATTAATTACACTGTAAAAACCCATACAACTTAAATATGCATTCAGCATTGATTGGCACATTTTAGAGCATTAATTTGGACCTAAAGTATAGTGCTGTGTGCTTCACAGCAATAATAAGAAAAAAAAAACATCTTGGCACAATTGCTGTTTCCTTGAGGCAGGCTTACAAAAACGTTTAAAGGGATTATCTGAGGCTATGCTGTTGTTAAGCACAGGATGTAGGACGGTGGTCGTGACAGCTTCAACAGGTCTGCTTAAAGGTCGTGACTAATTGCGGAGTTCCTTTCTTTTTCAAACATGTGGCTAAAAGAATATGCAAGAGATTGTACGCATGTAATATATATCTCTATGGGTAAGCCTTTATCAATACATCTTTTATTTTGTTGAGAAAAATGATATGTGATTATTTAAAATCATAAAAACATTTGACTTGAAGAAAAAAAAGCCCCGTGAAAAATCCGTTATAAGGATGTACCTGTTACTACTGTCCTGCATGTGCTCTGATAGCGTACTGCTCCTTTATCTGATGCGTCCAGGAGCCGATACGGCTTTTATCTCCCCCAGCCATGACTCCCTGTGGACCCCTTGGGAACCGCCGTCCACGGCCCAGTGGCAAAAGCAATGACATGCAACAGCACCTTTTTTATTTTTATTATTCTTTTATTTGTCTATTTATTCATATATTAATTAGCCCAATCAATCGAGAAATAATTGGGTCCCCAATCAATTAAGTTTCGTTATCATAATTAGGCTCACCCTCCTCATTTCAGCAGTATGTTGTATCAGTAACACACCCAGCAGCCTCAAGGCGCAGAAATGGATATGGATAAATGGATATATTTTTTTTTAAATGAAAAAATGTAGATAGGACCCTGCAATCATCAATTATCTTATTGCAGAATAAATGCGCTTAGCAGGAACTCCTTTGTTGGAAATATATTAAGGTCAAAAGCTTAACCTGAGCTTTTGTTTCTTTCATCAAAAAAATAGTAATTAAAACACCTCAACTACAGCTCAGCCTAGTAGCCTACACTAACTCGCGTTGTTACAGACCGTTGCGCAGTGTCTGTTTGCTTTTTTTATCATATAGTTTTTATGCTTTGCCCTCCACAAGCCTATACGGGCCCACGACAGCCAAATAATAATGAATCATTTCATAAATAATGGGTTTAGGGGCTTATCGGGAATGAAGAGGCCGCTGCCGTGCGCTTATCTCGCTCGGCCACATTGCGGCCTGTGTTCCGCTCCCCATACTGAGGGAGCGCACTGGATGCGGCGAGGAATAACTCAGCTACACACACACACACGCACACACACACACACACACACACACACACACACACACACACACACACACACACACACACACTGCTCCACAACTGGCAGAAGAAAAAAAAAGAAAAAAACTCAGACATGGATGACCCACTCACAAAATGGCTCCACTTACACAGTAACATCAACAACACGGCTGGAACGGTAAGTGTAATAAAAAAAAATACATCTCTTTTCTTTCAACCACCATATTCGTTGATCCAGACGGCTATAATTGGATTGCCATCGTCCGATTTGTATCGGTGTTATGCGCGAAATATTTAGCCTATATTTTCTGCTATTGTGCGATCGGAATGGTTGAGACTGTACGTGGTGTAATAACGGATGCGAGGCCCACTGGAGAATTCCAAAAAAAATAAAGTGGCGCTCTTTTATTAGCGGTATGTCGTTGTTAATAATTACAATCTGTGGAAATCATCGCATTTATTAGCGACAATGTAACACGCGACAGTGCTGTGCAGTGTTTTATAATAGGCGATGACAAGCCTTTGATGTTCGGCTTGGACAACAACAGCACTAGCCTATATGGCCTACACCGAGACAAAACAGACAATTTTAATTTGGGGCAATTAAAATTATCAGGTCCTATGTTTTATGTTGGCTATTCAATTATTAATTTCGTTTTGTGCTACCGGTGTTATTCCTGAATTCTACTGGAGGGAGAAAAAGAGAGGGATTTTATTTCGACGGAGAGAATGGATACGGAGCTCTTTTCGTGGGTCCTTGCATCCACTATCTTTGTATGAGACAATTATTGTAGGCTACCTCAGAATGAACAGAAATTAGCGTTCGATAGGCTGCGTTCGACTGTGTGACTTTTTTCTGCCAGGCTCCAATGTTGCTTCACGTGCATTTAGATATTAGCTTAACGGTATGAACTGTGCTGTAGGCCAAGCAAGCTTTAGATAAGAGATTCGTAGAAAAGGGAGGAAAAAAATGCACGCAGAAGCCACAAGATAAAAGCTGTTTGTAAACGACAAGTTTACAGTTAGGCTACAAAATAATATCAAGTGGCTCCAAATGTAGCATATGAAAATGTTTAATTGACGCATCTTCATCAGTTCTACAAGGAGCATATCAACTTTAGCAATACATCTCTCAAGTCTTGATCAATTCAACTCATACACATTTGTAGAATCCTCGAGAATAACGTATTTTTAAATGTAGGCTAGTTGTCACAAGTGGCAACACAACATTCTGCATTCGAGCTCTTTATAATTTTCAGAATATCGAACAAAATGTGTTTTAAAAAACATATAATTAGGAGCAGCTGGCCAAAAAATAAAGAAAATTGCCTATTCGTTTCCTCTACAGCTAACATAGTAACACATCATTCCAATGAAATAATGAATGAAAGATTTTTTTTGTTTGTTGCGACAATAGCTTAGGCCTAGCCTACTATTAGGCTAAATGATTGTTAATTCCCTTTAACATTGCAATGGAAGCAAACCCTTGGTTAGTATTGCTTTGATCATTGAATTAATCGAGGGTAATCTTATTTAGGACGTAGAGGACTCGAACGAGTGGTGGTGACGGTGTGAAAAATGATGGAAAAACGGCAGCCGGAGCATTGTCCTGGAAGTCCCGGTGCAGAAGAGTCCGCTCCTGGAAAGCGGGAGGAATCCTCCATCATCTCCAGACAGAACGGATGCAAGGAGGACGAGGAGCCGAGGAGAGAGGGAGAGGAGGCGGGGGAGAGAGAGAGGAGGGGAGGGCGCTTCAAGAGGGCTGAGGAGGAGACGGATGATGACGTTCCTCTGCAGAACTCGAGCAACGGGACTAGCCTCAGCATCATCATCAACGGCGTTGCCAAGGAGACTGCCTCTCACAACGCCCTTGACCTGAAAAGGGAAGTGCCGGTGATCGAGCTCTCCAGGAGGGACGCTATAAAAGCGCTCGAGCGCAGGACTGAAAGCCATTTGGTGCCGATCACGGAACTTCGCAGACCTCCACCGCTGCCGCTGCTGCCGCCGCAACGAGACGACGCTCGAATGGTCCAACTGAGCCCAAACGCGTTCCCTGTCCCGGCCCGGGCCATGCTCTACAACCTGGCGCAGCCTCTCGCCGCCATCAACAGGTAAAAGGTGGAGAGAGGAAAAGCTGTTTTAAAAAATCATGCAGTTTCACCACAGCCCGTTTCATTTGCTCATTAAATGTTCACCATATGAAGTTGATGAGTTTGATGGCTTTTAGATGGCCCTGCATAGTGTGAATACGATGCTTGCAAAGGCTATTGAGCTTACAATATGGTAACATTATTTAGCATGTGTGTGTGTGTGTGTGTGTGTGTGTGTGTGTGTGTGTGTTTGTGTGTGTGTGTGTGTGTGTGTGTGTGTGTGTGTGTGTGTGTGTGTGTGTGTGTGTGTGTGTGTTTGTGTGGGTGCTTGCGCAAAGAGTAAAGAGTGTTATCCTAAGGGTTATATGCAATGTAAAGGAAATGTTTTCTCATATGGCTAACTGTGCACCTTTTTTTATCTGCTTTCTGTGGCTGTAGTTTCGGAGGGGAGTCGGAGCAGTACAGCATGTACCCCAGCAACCGGGTAAAGCGCCGCCCGGCACCTTATGAGGTTGAACTCGACGAGGGTAGGCCCATTTTACAAATTTATAAGTATGGTAAGATGCACTTCTGCTGTGTCCTCCTTCTGCCAATACAGTGCCCTGAACTCCCCATCTTCATCTCCATTGCCATTTATCCACTAACATAGATGTGTACTACTGTTCCTAATCTGAGGGATGCAGAAGATGCCTTGCAAAAAGAAAATTCTGTTTAATAAGTGTTAACAAGTTAAGTTTAACCCAGAGATATAAATACGACAAAGTTATGCCAAAAATGATTGCTGCTAATCAAAACGTCAAAAAAACATGTTCCTGCATGGCATTAAAGTAAGCTCTTTTCTGGCGGATTTTGGGTTTGTTTGATTTGAAACATCCGTTCCGACACTGCCCACTCACTGTCATATACAGGGGTGGATGATGGGGGGTGCTGCTGCCTCCAATGCCAAGGTTTTACTGCAGAGTGGGCTGAGGGATTAAGATAGACTGGGTGTGTTCCAAGGGCGACAATAGCCTGGAAGACACCATTGTTGGGGGATGGAGGATGTGACTATACCTGCAGTGGGACATTTTGCCATACCTAAATGAATGCAAAGTACATAGAATATAGAAAAGGGGGCATGCAGTCTCCAAAAAGCCTTTTTCCAGGGGTTTGGCATACCAATCCAACCATTTCTCTTGTATTGTGTTTGCATAGTATTCAGCAAACAACACATTGTACTCATTTTAGCCAAACTCTAGCTTCTGTTCCATCTTCTGAAAACCCATGCTTGTATGGAGGCCACTTTTGTAACTTTATGTTTTAAGGATTTTGAAGCTTTTATTGTTTTTCCTATAAGCTTTGTTTGATTTTTTTAGATTAAAACCTATGTGACGCTTTTCTCCATGCTGGGACTCCTTCTATTTTATCTTTTGTGTTGCACTTATATTGCTTTGCATATTTTGCTGCATCGTCTCTGTGTGTGAGCTGTGCACGGTATTTGTGTTACTCTCTCCTATCGATGCATCCTCTCCTCACTCTCTCAATGGTTCTGTTTCTTTTCCTTTCCTGTTCCCCTGTCAGCTGGCCAGCCAAAGATCGTGCGTCGTATCTTCACCAACAGTCGCGAACGGTGGCGGCAGCAGAACGTGAACGGGGCGTTCGCCGAGCTTCGCAAACTCATCCCCACTCACCCCCCAGACAAGAAGCTGAGCAAGAACGAGATCCTGAGGCTGGCTATGAAGTACATCAGCTTCCTCTCCAACCTGCTGGAGGACCAGGACGGAGGAAGGAATCTCGGCAGCACAACGGATGGGGAAACAGGGCTGCTGGTTGGGGTTGGGGTTGGGGCCCTTGAGGGGGTGCCCCAGGGAGGACCACATCAGGACACTGTGGTGGGCCTGGCCAGGGACGATCTTCTGGAGACAATGTCCCCAGGCTCCAGCTGTGGGAGCCTGCCTGATGGCGACGCCGAGGGCAGTCCTGAGAGCTTTATGGAGGACCAGGACTCACCTCCAGCTCCGAGGACTCTAACAGCATCACGCGGGCCCCAGCTGCATCTAGCTGCTAGGGATCTGAGGCGCAATGGACGCCCTTTAGACGGCTCCACTCACCGATGATGCCGATGGCCAAAGGACCCCCTGGACACAACACCAGAGACCGAAAGGGGAACAATGAGAAGGGACAAAGAAATAGATGGATATGCTCAGGACCTAGTTAGTTTTGAGTTGTCAGCGTCAGAAGAGAGAATCAAGCTCAAAGCAGTGAGATAGTGGTGTCCAAAATGGATCCACGCTACACCCTGAGGCAACACTGATGAATGAGCTTGGTTTGATTGGCGATTGGTTGTATTTGGTCCAACAAAAGACTTGTAAATTCTGCATGTCTCATGTCTTTGACTGGCCTGCGGACTTTCCGTGTTTTGAAAGTCCAAAGACTGGGCATTGGAAAAAAACAACACCCCAAAAGGATAGAAAGAACAAAGAAATTAAAAATCAATCAAGAGAAACTTATGATATTTAAGTTTTGACCAATGCTTCTCTAACTATACTATTGATTTCAATATGGTCGCAGCCAGTATAGATAATACATGCTTGCAAAATGCTGCAAGTAAATAATTCATGCAATAAATAAACCCTGGAGATGTATGCCCAATACATTTGGTGTGTTAGAATTATGACACAAAAGTAAGTTTGCCTCAGTTTGAGGCCGTAAATTAACCGACTGGACTCTATTCTACCCATGCAGTTGGGTATTTATTGTAAATACCATTTTATTTCCACTGCACAATGTAAGAACAGTGACTCGAGTTCAAGTCATGTGGTTTTAAGATGTACTGTAGTGTGTTTGTCAATGGGTTTATTAGCAAAATTGTCTTTTAGGAGACACGAAACGATGAGAGAAGATGAGATGAACTAAAGGTGAAGCAAACAGCCAAACGCAGTACATCCAATGTGGTACCATTTTCTTCTGTTACATTTTGGTGACGAGAAAAGGACACCAATATGGCAACAGACAGTTTCACTGCCTGGAATGAATATATATATATCTATTTGAAATTGCTGTGGAGGTACAAGACATGCAGTGTTTCTTAAAGTGTACAAAATATGGTTCATGGGATATCATTAGATGACTCATGGCGGTCCTTTTGATATGAATGTTTCAGTGTTTTTTTTTAACTGTATAATGCAGTTGTAGTTTAGTAAGGTACACAAATAAATCCCTACATTGCCGCATTTCACATAATTAAACACATACCGACACATGCACACACACACACACACACACACACACACACACACACACACACACACACCAAACACACACAGTGTTAATATCATAACACCAGCAGTGTTCTGAAAATTGCAGTAAAGTATTGCTCACTGTTGTTGGTTATTCTGCATTTTCAGCAGGACCTAGTAGCCTATATTGGTACCGTTGGTAACTATGGTATTTTATGAATTGCAGTAAAGGAACATTGTACGTTTGGTAATTACATACTGTTGTATGATAGCTGTATCTATAAATATATCCAATGTAAAGTCGATGAATTTTATACAAAACCCCCCGAATAAAACACGCAGAGGAAAAGCCTGGTATTTGATCTCACTCAAGCATGTTGTGGTTGTTGTTGTAAATTTAAGGACCATTCATTTTAGATCTTTTATTGTACTAGAAACTGGATATTTGATACATGTTTGCAACATTTCATCACATGATTAATTCAATAATTTTTACACATTAAATACTCGATCCTTTAAGGGTCAAAATTGCAGAAAGTGGCATGGCGTGCAACTCCTTCCCTCCTTTACTTATCTGTACAGAATCTAGAGTTAAAACCACAAGCTCCTCATGAAACTCCCCCAAAGGAGACTGGAATCCTCACTTCCTCCCAACAAGTGACAACTTCCTGTAGAGGTTAAGGGGGCTCGGTGACCTGCAGGATATCCTGCCATTGTGAAAGTGGTTTGGACAGCCTCCGCTGCAGTCGTTTGCATGCTGTTGTGTCTGTATACACATTGTGAAACTACCGCACTGGTCGAGACTCCCGCCCTCACCACAAGTTATTCACTTACGTAATCGAAAAGAAATGTTCACCAACTTGTGGTTTCATTAAACAGAAAGTAGCAGGGCGGTTGTAGCTTTTCCACAAAGATGCTACTTTTTGGATGTTAACACAGCAGACTGTGCCACTACTACCACAGCATCAGCTCTTAGACATTTCTAAAAACATTATAATTTCTTCCAGATCATCAGAGACATCCAGGTGTTTGGAGACCTCTCCTGCACTCTTCTATGGCTTTGCTGGGACTGACTGAGGGGGCTCTCTGGGGGTCAATGCCTGACAAACATGTACCTGCTGCAGTGTTCCTGCCTCTCCAAAAACACACAGCATCACAAAATGCAAGGGATACAGGGACTATATGAAGGATTGAAAGGGAGGCAATGAGAGGAGGCTTGTGCCCGTGTGCGTGTACATGTTTGTGTGTGAGGACAGGCTTATGTGGGTGTGTATGTGCTAGCTCTGCATTGATCTGTGTGTGTGTGTGTGTGTGTGTGTGTGTGTGTGTGTGTGTGTGTGTGTGTGTGTGTATGTATTTATCAGCTCAGTGCAGATGGGTGGCAGAGTGGCTCTTGCAGCCAAATGATTCAGTATGCTAATGAGTTGTTATCTGTGCTGCTGCAGGAACAATATACTGTCTTTCTCACAGTGAGAACCCAGCCTGCTGGGAAAAGATTACACTGCACACACTGCCAAGGTAGTTATTTATATTTTCACACAGAGTAGTTGAAAATACATAAATGCACACACACACGCATCCACAGATAGGCCTATAAACAAACAAGCAAAATAACATTTTAACACACACGCACACACACACACACACACACACACACCACCACCACCATCACCACCAGCAGCATATACAGTATAATGTGGTAATTTAAGGTGAATTTATGTCTAACCCTAGTTGATGGAGATGGCTCTCATCTTTAAAAGGTTATGTTTCTGTTTAGTATTCCTTTAAAATATTGTGCCCTTATATAAAGTTAATAATACAATCTGGTAGAATATATTTATATATTTCAATCAATGAAGCCTCTCAAATTCAGACCCTCCTAAAGCTTAAAAGACCCCAAATCAGCTGAAAAATTAAATATGTAAATCATAAAAAACTAATAAATCAGGGATCACCTTTTGCCAATTTCGCTTAATTTTGCAATTTCATTTTTTTATCGTTATATTAATTTTTTCAATTATTTACCTTCGACCTGTACAGTTAAAGCTCAGACATTGGATTTGAAAGTATCTCCTGCTTTTTAGGGTTAAGACAAATACAAAAGAATAGATAATTTAATTATGTTTATTCGGACATAATCAGAAATATCGTTCCTGGACATTTAACATGTCAAAATATTTCATGTTATAACAATTGTTCATCATCTTATGAGCCACCGGCTCTGATTTTGGTGAAGTGTCTATCAGGAAATATACATGTTCTCTAAAGATAACTGGATGAAGGGGAAAACAGCAAGTCAGATTTGTATAAAAATGTAAATAAAAACAACTTTTAGTATACTTTTTTGTTAAGTGGATGTGGCATTCTCAGATGTAGGTAGGTCGATTCAATTAAGCAATCCATAATGTGAAATAGACATGGAGAATAATTGTACGTAGGCTACAATATTAAATCCAAGGGGTTTCAAGTCTAAACTTAAACTTAAAAGTAAGATGCATTATTGATATCAGAGGAAATATTACTTGAAAACACAACCTCCAGCATGATAACAGTGGTCTGGAAAAAGTCCATTTCATGACGCCAAATTATTATATAAAAAAGGGTGAATCCAAGCTGCAGGCAATATAATAATATTAACATAAGAGACGAGTTCTCACTTATAAGGTATAATCACTTGAGATAAGATGAGCGATTTTCACTGATTAAAATTTTTATTCCAATTGCTGAAGATTTCTGTCTAAGTCAAACAAAGAAATGCTTTTGTGTTTTTCAATTAAATAGTGTTCCTCATCCCCTAATGTAATCATTAAAACGCTAAACAGTGAAAAATCTATAATGAATGAAGAATACATCACAACATAAAAACATCTCAATAACGCTACTAAATAAAAACAGATACTAAATGCGTATTTGTCTTCTAGATGGATTGCTGTTGTGTACAGGAGAGTGTGTTATAATAATTTTCTAATCTGGAGCTAGGTCTTGACTGTTTAGAGTCTAATAAGATATAGCATTTGCAAAAGTCAATGCTATTATTCATTTTATAGTGTGGCTACCCAGGCGTATAATTTATAGTGAATTCATCTCTCAGTGCTGCAGAGGGTTATCCCATATGTTTGCTTCAAAGGCAGCTAACCTGTTGTTATGTCAACGAGGTATTATTTTTTACCTGTATCAGCCTCTTGTTGATGTTTTTATTTTTTCAAACCCTTATCAGTACTCTGTGTTCCTGTGGGTCTGAATCACCTTTACTACTGTCTTCAATCTGTGCTGATAATTGGTAAAAACGACAAGGATTGCATTGCTGTTCTGGCGTCTTCTCTGTACCTTGCTACCTTACCGACCCATTAGTGTATCCCCATGTTCACATAATGAACCAAATTCACGCCAGAAAAAGAAGCTGTGTGTGAATGATATTTGCATTAAATATATTATTATTTATCTCCAGTTGTTTTGCAGTCAATTAGTCTTTTTTTTTTGTGAATTTCTTATGGGAAAAAATTGTTGCACATATTGTTGAAGGGGACGTCACCTTCCCACTCATTGTCTGCCATCTTCCTCCAATGGTTCTGTACAAAACGTGGGCACCTTACACCCTCTAGTGGGAAGAGAATGCAATCATGAATTAACTATTTACTTTGATTGTTTCCAAATATGTACTGGCCTCAATGACACAGGGCTTATCTATATTGTAATTGAAATGACTAATGACTTATAAATTAGCTTCTAGTTCTATCTCTAAACAAATAAAACTCAAGGGTCATCAATTTTGAGCAAAGTAGTTTTTTTAATGCTTTGTTACAAAGAGCTGAAGTACTGCATGTAAAATAATGAATCATTCATCTCCAAATACAGTGAGAAGAGAAAAGCATTTGGTTAGATTAGCACGTGACAGCAGCGAGCAGATACCGAAGCAAAAGTATTACTGTTAGCTGAATCGCATTCATTTGACAGAGCAGTACAATAGGCTGAATGTTGAGCAGAGTCTAAAGAGAAGTTACAATCATGGTTTCAAGTCAAGGTCAAAGGATGCATCAGTCACAGGTTTTCCACAGCAGCAGCAGCAGCAGCAGTAGGTTGTTTGTTCTTTGGGTCCGGGTAAAGCAGGAAGCCGGAGAATGTGCTGTCGTCCTCACTGCTGGAGTAAACCCCGTTCCAGTCTCTGAGCGTCTCCAGCCACACCTGGTCTCCCTCACTCAGCTGCAGTAGCACCAGGTTGGAAGCCTGGTCGATGTCCTGGCCGTACAGGGAGTCCCGTGTGCGCAGCCTCTTCACCCCGTTGACCACCAGGGCGGCGCGCACAGGCCGGTTGCGCACCGTGATGTGGTAACTCAACAGGTAAACCCCGGGCTGGGTGATGTTGAATTTGTTCACTGTCGGGTCCCAGTGGCCCTCGCCGTTGTAAAACACCTTATCAAACTTGACAGGCAGGCCGGGCGGAGGGAAGGAGCGGCTGGGGAACAAGCCCACGCTGAAGGCAGATCGAAAGGGTTCTACGCTCTCGCCTGCTGCACCTTTAAGGCCTCGAGGTCCACGGCCACCTTTAAGGCCCCTCTCCCCCCTCAGCCCTGCCATGCCCCTCCCGCCCGGGGGCCCTCGGGGGCCGGTATCCCCCTTCCTTCCCGGAGGCCCCAGCTCGCCTCTCTCGCCCTGTGCGCCATCAGTACCATTCACTCCCATCTCTCCTCTCAGACCAGGGGGCCCGCCATCACCTGGCATACACTCGCCTTTAAAGCCCTGTTCACCTTTAAGACCTTTAGTCCCTGCCACCCCAGGGGGACCCATAGGCCCCTCAAGACCAGGGCTGCCATTAGTACCATTCAGGCCAGGCTCTCCTCTCTCTCCTGGGTCACCCTTCAGACCGCCAAAGCCAGGTTCACCTTTCTCTCCTCCGAGGCCTGGATCACCTGTAGTATATAGAGAGGTTGTGTTCACATATAAGAACACAAGCATACAGGTCTCATATCATGCACACTGCACTTTTTCATGGTCTTGCAACATTGATAAGGGTCCCCGGTGTTTCTAGAGACTTCCAAAGTATGAGAAATAACACCCTCTATCTCTTCTCCAGCTCCACCTTTCTGAAAACTTGTATTCTTTCTCCTTATGATGTCATAAGGGGAGAAACCACGATCACCCCATTACCAACGTTACTAAGCACTACATCCACCTGTGATAAGTAAACGCTAAGATACCCCTGAATCTAACCGGCCGTTAGCTGATTTTGGAAGACGGGGCTCAAAGAGACAGGCGCTAAAATGGAATGTTCCAGACAGAGGCAGAAAAGAGGAGATTTAGCAATGGCACTTTGACAAATATAAAAACATTTTTTGGACACTACACAATGAAATCAGATTCTAGTAGAATCCCAAATTATAATTTTGAACCTGAAAATGTGCATTATAGTATGTAACTTTAAATTGGATTGCTTTCATTTTTGAATATAGATGCCCATTTGCATACGTTTAGGCTGGATTCATATTTGAATACAAAAAAAACATTCTGATGTGTATACCATTTCCATTAAAAACTACATACCTTTCTCTCCTGGTTTTCCTGGGATCCCAGGGACACCAGGAACACCCGCCAGTCCTGGATCACCTTTTTCGCCTGTGGTAGTTTTGATAAATAAAGGGTAGAAAGTGACATCTGCATAGTACTTGTATAAAGCAGTGTTTCGCGAGAAAGGAGAGAGGGTTAGAAAGAGAGAAACGGAGAGACAGTCAAAAACCCTCCTGCTGTTAAGCCCCTTGGTACCTATGTCGCCATTGAGTCCATTAGCTCCAAGTAGTCCCTCTGGTCCTGGTGGTCCAATGGGCCCTGTTTCTCCCTTCTCTCCGGGTAACCCTGGAAAACAGAGAAGACTATGGAGACACACTGTGATCCCTCCAAAGAGATTTATTTTTGTGTGTTTGTTGTTCATTGTCTGATTTGCGAGACATTTTCCTCTTAAAAACATACAGCCAATGCACCCTCAAGACCTGTACTTAGTATTTCTCGATTTATGAAAAGAAAAAAGGCTATATCCAAAGTCCGTTTTGCAAAAACCCTGGACACGCTTGTCCTTTTTATTTAAATTTTTTGTTTGCTTGTTTTTCTGTGTTAATATGTATTTGTTAAGATTGAAAAAATTAATTAAAAATAATAATACAAAAAAAGGATATGTTTTTGAATAATGATCCATATTTACCTAGAGGGCCCATCTCTCCTGGCGGCCCCGGTAGCCCTCTCTCTCCCACGGGCCCTGCTGGGCCTTTTTCTGGTGGGCAGCACTCACAGACGTTAAAGAAGCATTCATTGTAGTCCAGGGTAAAGTTGGTGTTCCCAGGGGGCTCTATGGCATCGGTGTGGAACTCGGTGGAGAAAGAGTCGCTGGAGTAGGTGGTGCTGTCTGTAGGGGACAGGGAGGAGGCATCCGTCATTACCTCAGTTGTCTCATCAGTGTTCAGGCTGTTGGAAGGAGACAGGGTGGTGGTGGTGGTGATCCGCCCTGCACCGCTCCCAACTCGGGGGGGCTTCTTGGTGCTCTGAGGTTTGGGCCAGCGTGTGGTTCTGGCGCCGGGGGTCAGCACGGCCAGCAGTACCACAAGTAATGTGGTCAGGAAGACTAGGCGAACTGAAGGCATTCTGAGAGTTTGACACAATAATCTGCAAGAAGAGAAGAGTGGAGGTTTGAAGAATATACAGTAGGCACTCAAATGAATAAATAAGGTGTGTTGCTTCTATTTTAGCAATGTGGCCACCAAAACACAAGTTCATGTTTAATTAATGAACCTGTCTGCCGCCTGCTGTGTATTTGCCATGCCATCTGGACACAATATGTTGGGTGTACAACATGTATTTGCATGGAACCTGATGACAAACTACAGTATAATCATGTCCATATAATAAGTACAAGATAAATTGGATGAAATCCAAATGTATATAATGTGTGAAATGTATTTCTTTGACGACAACACGTGACATATACGTTGAAAGGACAACTATAAAACATGTAGCCTTAATTATGTTGAGTTGATCAGAAGTAATTTTTCTACTTGGCTCAATTCATAATCATTGTTTTACTGCAATGAAAGATTATTAACTAAGATAACATTGACATGTTTGCTTTTAACTAACCTAATACAATTTCGTCAAAATACATTTAATTTACGTCAAAGTTTTAATTTAGGAGCACAGCGCTATTACGATGTATAATATAGGCAACAAGTGCATCATACCTGCTGATGTAGATGGTGTTGACTCTTCATTTCACCCTCTCCAACTAGTTACTGATGCAGGTGCTCTCCTTCCTTATATATTGCCTCAGTGGCCCAACTTCTGCACTTTTAAGCCAATGAGAGAACAAGGGATATGAAACACCGGGGGTTATTAGGAGGTAGGTGGGCTGGCAAGAACAGATTACATGACTCCTGAGGGATATGAAATGAAGCAGGTCCTATACAATGCAAGACTTTATTCTTTGTGATATGGGATATGATTCTAGTGTTCAAGAGTACACACATTGCTATAAAGTGTTGTGTGCACACACATGCGCGCTTTGTATACAAACAGAAAACAATAGAAGGTAACATAGAAAGATACACTTTCCCAGAACATGTGTGAGTATGCATGCGGTACATACACACAAGCTCACACATTGTTGTTCATTAATTACATCTCTAAGAGAGAGAGAGAGCCACAGAGTGCCAGACATTGTAGTGACCACACCATGTGGCAGGACCTCAAAGTAGAGAATGGATCAGCACACACCCACTGGGAGAAGGATCAATGTCCCAAAACTGACGGCGTAGCAACCTTGATCCAACCGTTCGCCTCCTTGATGAAACCAGCTCTAAGAGCCATTAAGTAAACCCAGTAAACCTAATTGAAACATGGCCCCAATGAACCAGGCTTTACCTGTGTCTGACAGTGTGTTGGATGTGATGTAGTAGTAGTCCTCTGACATGGTTTTCCAAGGTTTCACACATAATACATGAACAATTCAAAGTCACACATGAGAAAGGGTATGTTTTTATTGCTTTCAAGTCTCATCATTGAAATTTAACAAAGCATTCACCACGATATAATTCTATTTATTTCCCAAACTACCTCACTCACCAATGTAAGTAAAGAGAGTCAAATGATTGGTTGGGGGGGGGGGGGGGGCATTATCTAAGTTTCTGCATACTTACCTTAGTTGAATTAAAAGTTAGCAACCATGCCACAATACCACAACCAACTTTGGTGAAGATTAAAACAGGTTTTCAATCTTATACACCCTATACAAGAATGAGCTGCAAAACACCCAAAAACAGTGTCAGTCATTGGTCTGCACAAAATTTAATTATTAACTTCGATTTTTAAGAACATTTGTGACTATTTGAATTGGCAGCATCATGCTAAAAACAAAATAAATCAGTTTAGAAAAAAATAGAAAAATAATTGTTGATGCTCAAAAAAGCAGGTGATGGATACACAAAGTTATCACAGCGTTAAGTGTCAAGAACTGGAGTGAGAAGTATCATCAAATCCAGAAAGCCACCAGTGGGCAGTTTTCAGTCAATGCACCGACTGCTGTAGCAACATCTGAACAAAGGAGAGGCATCTATATTTGCGGACCCATGGGGGAACTGGAGCTCCAAGATACTCTTGGATCAAAGGCCCAGTCCAGTCTCACATGAGGCTGCACCCTATATTGCAATCTATGGCTCCTATTCTCGTCCATTCTAGTTTATATCATATTATATTCTACAAGGATTAATTCCCAGTTGCTCATACAAAGCAGGGCCTTAAAATGTTCCAAAGATGAGCCTGAGATAATATGGTCTGAAAATGGTTGGTGTAGCCATCATGTATGTCATATTGTAGCCTACTATGACATCATCATTGCATCCCGCAGCCCATCGGCCCTCGCTGTGTTCGGAACGCCATACTAGCGTCCTACGTCCTACATACTCACCATCTATAGGCTACTGCATACTCTCTACTCAAAGATCGATTGTGTATGCGAGCTGCGTCGAAACGTTTTCAGTTGAAGTATACTCAAGCAATGAAGAATTTCTTCTTCTTCTTATAAGATTCAGGCAGTTTAAACACTGTTAAGCGTATAACCGCCCCCTACAGGTTAGATATTGAACTAGATTTTTACAGTCCTGTGTTCATTATCTGTGTTTTAGACCTCTTGTTTTATAATTATGTTTTGAGGCGGAGGATCCCTCCGACGCTCTCTGTCCGGCTGGGCTCATCAGCACTCAGCTGTCTGTGAGTTGAGCTGGAGGAGCCGCGGTGTGTGGAACAGCGATCTGTTCTAATCTCTCTCCACTATCAGACTCACTTCACTCATTTCACTTAGTAACTCTAATGTTGTTAGGTATTTATCTTATTCTCTTATCTATTGTAAGAGTTTATGAATGACGGCACGTACAGTTGTCAGAAACCCCAAACAATGTTGTTGCCTAGCAACTTGCTCGAAAATATTTCATTTTCCTGGGCGGGTAGAATTGACCCAATGCATTGTGGGGCGGTTGAGTAGGAAAAATATACAATCGATTCATACCCAAAATCTTCCCGGAAGTTAGTACTCATCCGGGAATTTCTCACATACCCAAACTCGCATACCCAACCGTCACATACTCAAATTAAAGTCAAAATGAGTATGAGTAGGACGTTAGTATAGCATTCCGAACACAGCCCCTGGCTCAAATGTTATGCTCGTCAGTCGTTGTGAGCTTGCAGCTGCGCACTCTTGTCGGCGCTGACTGTATAAGAACGAACGAGCGTAAAGCTGACCTTCTATCACAACCTACGTCCGCTACAGACTTTCAAAATAAATCCCTTGCTTTAAAGACACCCATTGTGAACCCGAGGGCAGCTCCCTTCACACATTTGCTTTATTACAGATCCGCATCTGACTTCCGATCGTAGGCTATTCTCACTTCCCCATGTCGGCTTGACGCAGCTCAAGAATGGAGGCGTGTGTGTGGTAAATGTAATGTTGATGCGGAGACTGAATAAACACATAGGCCTATCCGAGAGAAAGAAACGGGGTCACATCGCCGCCTCTCGCCCCCGTCCCGTGACTCTCATGCCTCTTTGCGGGGTGGGTCTAACCCAAAACACCCTTCATCAAACAATGGGCCTTGGGAGATCGGCTCGACTTGGAGAATCCTCTTGCAGCTGTTCAGAGAGCCGAGACATCCAACCGAGTCAATGACGGTAGCTTACACTTTCCGCTTCCCCTCCGCTTCTCTCGGCCCGGTGTCTGACAGCCAGCCGTGCACAAGCGCGTAAATGCGGTACGAGTATAGAGACGACCGGCCTCCGACGAGCACATCGCTGTAGTGAATAGAATTCTTCATGGTTGCAGCTGAGCGGATGGAGTGAGTTGGAGCAAAGAGAGAGAGAGAGAGAGGTCGAGCGAGAGAAAGAGAGAGAGACTGCAGCTCGGTTGCGTGTGATGATAGGAGACACAATGACGCTCTTGTCTCTACTGGGTCGGATCATGCGCTATTTTCTCCTCAGGCCTGAGACATTGTTTCTGTTGTGCATCAGTCTGGCGCTGTGGAGCTACTTCTTTCACACCGACGAGGTGAAAACCATCGTCAAGTCTAGCCGAGATGCCGTGAAGATGGTGAAGGGGAAGGTGTCTGAGATGTTGCAGAATGACCGGCTTGGGGGCCTCAGCATCTTGGACGCCGAGTTCTCCAAGACCTGGCACTTCAAGAACAACAACGTGGCCGTGTACTCCATCCAGGGGAGGCGAGATCACATGGAGGACCGCTTCGAGGTGCTCACCGACATCGCCAACAAGAGCCACCCGTCCATATTCGGGATCTTTGACGGGCACGGTGGAGAGGTAGGCTGGCCAGCTTTATCACAGTGTGTTGTGCGGGTGGACCCATCCTGAGACCAAAGATTCGCGGCTGCTGCAGCACTCGAGTTTTGCACCATTTGGGTTCTCATAGGAGCAGGTGGCAACAGAAGCGGTCAGGAAGTTCTCTCAAAGCATACATTGATCAATGCCGTTACTGCTGTTTGGCCTCAAAAATACCATCATGAAATTTTGGGGGAATTGACAAAATGAGATGGCAGCATATAAAATATTCAAGGGAGGGGCATTTCACTTATATTAAAAGAGACACAAAATAACAATTGTAAAGGACAAGACCACCACAGGGATGCCATATTTTTCTATGGGATAACAGTTATTTTACTGGGGCACAGAGATAGCCTGCACCACTTGTGTAAGTCACTTCATGCTCACCCCATTTTTAAACAGATCAACACCCCCATCATTGTATTCTTTTGTGTGAACACCTCCTCCACCTTGCACTGCCAATCAGGGAGTTAACTTGGGATTCATCACAAGAGCTTGTGTGTGTGTGTGTGTGTGTGTGTGTGTGTGTGTGTGTGTGTGTGTGTGTGTGTGTGCGCGTGGGGGTTAGTGGTTTGTGTGGAGGTTTTGTCTATCTTTCCTCCACTCCCTGTGTTCTCAAGGGGTCAGTGGTTTCTCATGGCTGCTTTCAGACCATGTGTGTCCCTGCACGCCATCTGTCTCTCCACCACCACCTCCACCACCACCAATATAGTCCCCAAGAGGTTCCAGTTTAAGAGACATTTCATTGAATGATACTGGTTGACTGTCTTGATTTAGAGCCCAATCCTCCTCTTTCACATCATTTTACGGTTATTTTATCAATCAACACAAAACCTGAATAAACTGAAACTGAACTGCAAATTTATGGTTACCCCAAAAAGAACCTTGTAAAAGCATGTTTTCCTCTTTTCATGTTGCAAGTATAGAAGTGTTATTATTCTTCAAATTAGTATTATTTCCTTAGTTGGACTATCAATCATTTGGTTTGTCAGCTAAAATGTCAGATATTGTGTATCACAATTTCCCCACAGCCCGAGGGGACAAAGCCGGCTGATATATTTACATTTGAATGGGTGGGAGCAGTGAAGGTTTTAAAAAGTATTTTAATTCTCATCTTTAGATTTCCTATAGGTTTTAACCGATTATTAATTTTAAGTAAAGAAAATCCCTTCAGTTGAAGTAGGACGCTTTGTTTTTCTATTTTGAATATATATGAGGATGAATGGCATTGTTAAGCAAGACCAGTCAAACATACAACAACTCTTTAGACTGATAACTAAATAACTTTGTGTCACTGTTCTCATTGGAATGTAACCCATCAAGTCACCATAGGTAATTGACCCGTGTGTTTGTCACGTAGTGTGTCTACTGCTTGTATCATTTGAATACAGAAACACACTAAAGGGATACTTGAAGAGACGACCAATGGTGAATAGACGGGATGTTTACACATCTGGGTCGCTCTGACTATTCCGGTCCCATAAACAAATATTTATCCTTCCTGTCCTTCCTGACATCTCGCACTCTCGCCCTCATTCAATGCGAGCTTTGCCCCCTTCAGAATGTGTGTGTGTGTGTTTGTGTGCTCATTTGTTTGTCTGTTTGATTCCTTCCTATCCCATTGCTTGGCTCATGCTTTATTGTGAACATTTTCATCTTTCCGTCATCACATTAGTCAAGGTTTTATATTCCAAAAGAATGGGCAGCTCAGACATTCATCTCGGCTATTAAAGCGTCAGCAGCATCAACAAACAAACAGACCTCCTCTTGAGATATGAAGACACCTATAGGTCCTATAGTCTGAAAACATGGCTCTAGTAAATGGAGATTGTAAATCAATGGGTGATTGAGACTGACTCTAATGTGAACTGGTCATTTGGGAAAGCTGTGTTTACCTTCCGGGAACTCTTAGGATGTTTTTCGTGAAAAACTTCCTTGGGAGATTTATTTTACTGGTGCATTTTTTTATGCGCATAAGCACATACACACACACACACACACGCACACGCACACGCACACACACATGCATCACCAATATTAAATCAAGTGATGCCGCCAAGCCAAATGTGTGCAGTTAGAACAGGCCGTCTCTGGCAGTGCAGTGTGTTCTAGCTCTGAGAAAATATGCAGGAAAATTTCTCAAACACGTCTCTGTTTTTCTTTCTTTTTTACCCTAGCAAGTGAGTTATGACCCAGAATTATAAAAGTCAGCACAAGCTGCCGCTGTTCGTCTTATAACAAGATTTACTGGGACTATTTGCTGTTTAAGCAAAAACTGGAACCGGCCATGGCACTGCTACCTGCAGTGTAAAATAAAATTTACAGTCGCACACTGACTCGAAGGGTGGAAAATAGGATTTAACAAAGCACTGATGTTGATAACAGCGCACACAAAATTGACGAATTAACTTTCAGTCCAATACTTTTCATTCAGTCATAAAATCATCTTGTCAGTAAAATACTTGAGTCATTTATGAAAGCTGTCACTGGTCTAGCCCGGGCAATAGCAGCTGTTTGCGACAAATGGAAATTTACACTTGAAGCTTCTTTTTTTCCTGATCAAGCATCCCTGAGTGCCTCTCTCTCCAATTAAATAAATGAATGGGTGCACTTGTCCAGTGAAGGGGGCGGAGATGGAGGAGGAAGAGAGGGAGGAGGAGGAGGAGGGGGGGGCTACTGCAGGGGAAGAGATGGTTTCTCTCTAGTGATCGTTCAGAATAAGACAAACTGTGCATAAGGTTTCTTCTAGTTCCCTCACCATATTTTATTCCATTTTGATTTAAGAAACGCTTTGAGTAAAAATGTAGGTGTTTTCAATTTTCATAAGTATCTCGCTCTTGATTACTGAAAGGCAGTCTGTTTTAGGTGCCCATTGATCAAATGCAGCAGAGAGGTTTAGAGGCAAACTCCTGCACCACAAGTTCAGAGACGCATCTTTCATCTTTGCTCAGGTTTTGTTGGCTGTATTTAGGAAGGTATGGATTCAAACAAAAATGCATGATCATATCCATGAAACCTTTTCAGTACTGAAGTGTCAAAATGAAATTGAAACTGACACGAGGACTCAAAACATGTGCTGTAGGACCGCTGCAGTGCATCAGAACATCGGAAAAAGCAAAGCGTGTAGATAAATTGGGCTGTAAGGGCCCTAATTTTCATAGGAACCATGAATATGAAATGTGTACACTGTATCAAGCAGGATTTTAAGATGGTTTACGTTTTTTCTTTTTCTTTCTAAATTTGATTCGACAGCATTAGCATAATGGAAGTCTTGGCAGGGAAAATGAGAGAAGAAGCAGATAAGTAAGGGGAGTGGGAGGAGGAGAAAGAGGAGGAAGAGGAGGAGGAAGAGGGTGAGTGTGCTGGAGGATGTTCAATAATTCAGCGCAGAGCACCTGCTGTATGAAACTGGCAAAAGCTCCCCACTAAATCTAAACAACTTCTCAGTAATATTTATGCTGGTGACCTGCAAAAAGTGCTGATAGTTCATCTGGAGATGTTAGGCAATGTGTGTGTATAATAGTGCGCAGATATGATTAAAAAGGTTTTATTTCAGCTCTATAGTAGGAAATAAAAAAATCAGAAATGACTTTGTTTTTTCTAACTTTGTGTTTTGGAAGCTGCTGTAGGGGGACAGCAGAACAAGTCATCATAACATTTTGACATAAAGCTATATGCACATTCCTATACAAACATTATAAAGCTGACATGTTATTAAAGAGTTTACATATCCAGACCGACTGAGCAACATTTTCTTGTATTGGAAGTATGGTCTTTAAACCACCAGAAAATATTAACGCTACCATGTGTTCACCAGCTATATACCTGTATCTGTCTGGTGTTTGGTGCTATAGGGTTAAGGTAAGGGGTTTATCAGAGCCTTTTTTAAACTGAAAGCTGTTGCCTGCCTGCTGCAGCAGAATGTAACATTGCTGACGACAGCAAAGGAGGGAACCAAAAAACAGTGAAGTCATGGGCTATAAAACCAGTACCAAGCTGAAAGGTGCTAAACTTTGTAAGGCTGAGGGGGGAAACTGCAGGGACGCTGGGTTATTCTATGTGGGTTTGTCAGGAACGAGCGACATTTTTTACATCCCAGCTAGTTATTAAATCCACTGTATCTTATAAGAATATCGATCGGTGCAGCTACAAGCTTTCTGTGATAAATTTGGCACGTCACTTCACTGCAGCAACGCAGTTCTGTGCCATTGTAGAGTGTACAGTAGTGTACAGTGTAGAACTAAAAGATCCAGTTAGCTATTCTAAAAGGTCTGAAGCGAAGCAAAACCTGAAAGTTACAAAAATAATTCCCACTAATATGAAGTCATTTCACTGAGCTGTTCTTTTGAAAGGTTTTCTCAAAATCTTGTGTTATAATCAATGATTCAAACAAGCAATCTGAGCAATCCTGCACTTGTCTATATATTAGTGATATGCAATAGAGTGTAGCTTGATATTATCTGGATTTCTTAACTGCACTAAAATCGGTAAAGAACCCAAACAAGCTCAGTTCCTTTCCCTTTCGTTCACCACCATCCACTGTCTAACCCTCCCTGTGTCTCATCCCCCCCCCCCCCCCTCCTCCTCCTCCCCAAGGCTGCAGCTGACTATGTGAAGGCCCACCTTCCAGACTTGCTGAAGCAGCAGCTGCAGAGCTTTGAGAGAGAGAAGAGAGAGAGCGCCTCCTCTTATGCAAGCATTCTCGAGCAGCGCATCCTGGACGTGGATCGGGAAATGTTGGGCAAGCTCTCTGCCAACCACGACGAAGCAGGTCAGGAGGGGGGAGTGGTAGCAATATTTATGTGTGTTTGTGTGTGTGTGTGTGTGTTTTTTAATTCGGAAATGAAAATGCACCAGAGATTTTCAGAGACAAATCAATCCCCCTAAATACCATCCACACAAATGAATTACATACGAGCAAATATGTGCACATGTGTCCTTTAGGTGAACTTTACATTGTTATGTGATACATTTCAAGTTAAAACTCGCACACATTTGCACACATTGTTCTGCATCCATAGCCATGGCCAAAAGCAGAGATGTTGAAATGTTGCCTTGAGTGCTTGAGTTTGCTTCTTCGGACGCAGTGCACCACAGCCTCTGGGCAATGAATTAAAATCTCACAACTTTCCTCTATGAAGTCCTTTCAGCACTCGGTGCGTTCCCCTGTACACTCCAACCATGATACTCACTGAGAAAAGCGAGACGGCCTTGTTGTAACATTAGTGCAGCTGATACACTTTGCACTGATGTTAAATTCAGAGCGACAGTACAGATCGATCAGTTGGTGGCATTTGATTTGTGTACCTCAGAAAACAGTTATTCCCTTACATGTTTTTTTTATTTAGCTTTGGCACTGTTGTCAGTTCAGTATCTTAAAAACGACCCAATGATGCACCCACCATGACTCTCTTTCTCGCTCTATAGGACTAATTTAATCTGTTTGTATTCCCAGTGCTTTGTTTGCTACCTTTTTTCCAGTGTCAAATTTAGGTTACTGTTCTTGTAACCCTAGGGATTAGGTGAAATCTAATCCTTATAAATCACTGTCATTTTAAAGACAATGTCTGCTATTAACAGTGGCAGATATCATCACACCAGAGAACAGCGGCCAGCTCTATTTGACATTTTTCCTACCTGGAGCCATTTCTACTTCAAGCTTGGACAACATTTCTGCAAGACTTTGTTATCTTAGTGTTAATTTTCACATTAACTCAGATTTTCTCTTGGCAGCTGCCATAAGGCAAGCTTGTTTTGTTTTGTTTAGAAGATGAAATCTTGCACAACATGTCTTTGAAAGTACCTGTTATATGGATTAATGGTTTCTGGGAAATCACTGCAGGCTACAGAAAATGCAATATTGCGGTTTATCCCAACTCCCAAGCTCCTTTTTACACCTTACATGTATGGCAAAAAGAGACTTATTTACATTATTAAATTATAATATATATTATTATTTGCCAACAGCTTTCCTCATCAGTGTCTCTCTCTCTCTCTCTCTCTCTCTGTATTTTCTCAACCCAGGAACGACATGCCTGGTCGCGCTTCTGTCAGACAGAGAACTGACCGTGGCCAACGTTGGAGACTCTCGCGGCGTGCTGTGTGACAAAGATGGGAACGCTGTTGCACTGTCACATGACCACAAGCCGTATCAGCTCAAAGAGCGCAAGAGGATCAAGAGGGCAGGTACATAGTGAAAGAGAGACAACCCTATCATAATCATACGAGAGAGTATACTGAATATACCTGTGCTGCGCCTTAATGAGGGCTAGTTTAAGGTCTCTGATCGCCATCTATTGGTTCATTAAGGAACAGCATTGTGTGGAGTAATAAAGCAAATTTGTTTATGGTTGAAATAGATACCTAAGCTGTGAGAGCTTTTGTTTATCGAGTTATCTCAAATCGATTCAGTGTTCTAGCCCATAGTTTGGATGGATGTCCACAAATAGCCATCAAATATGTTTTTCTCTCTCATGAACAGATCATCAGATTTAAAGGTGCACTATGCAGTTTCAGAGGAGGGGGATTTGTTTACATTTGCAGAGCCTGCAGTTTAAAAAAACACATTTACTCTAGATGTAATTCTTAGTATTGAATAATTCTATTATCATAAATCAAAACAAACTACTTTTAGAACCTGGAACCAAACGTAAGACTAGAATATGTTTGTAAACCAAACTGTGGGCCCTGCTGCTTTAAACAACAACGGTTACACAGTAACTTTTCAGGAAGCTTTCTAACTTCAAACAGCGTTCCAGGGATCCAATTTTCCCTTTTTGAGGAAAGTTTGTTCATTCAGTTATTAGAATATACCTTTTTAGAAAATGTTCACTTTTCTTACACACACCCCTAAGTTACATCGTGCACCTTTTTAAACTTCTTCATTCTTCTTTTTTCGGTCTTTTTTCCCAGGAGGCTTCATCAGTTTCAACGGCTCCTGGAGAGTGCAGGGTATCCTGGCCATGTCCCGGTCCCTCGGAGACTACCCGCTGAAGAACCTCAACGTGGTGATCCCCGACCCCGACATCATGACCTTTGACCTGGACAAACTGCAGCCTGAGTTCCTGATCCTGGCCTCCGATGGTCTGTGGGACGCGTTCAGCAACGAGGAGGCCGTCCGCTTTGTGCGCGAGCGCCTGGACGAGCCTCACTTCGGAGCCAAGAGCATCGTCCTGCAGTCCTTCTACCGCGGCTGCCCCGACAACATCACAGTCATGGTGGTCAAGTTCAAAAGTGGAGCAGCTGCGGGTAGTAGCAAGTCCCGATAGTATAGGCTATAGGTCAGGGTTTGGGTTTATAGAGCCCATATTGTAAATCAATGCCCCCCCCCCCCTCCCTGCCTCCCGCTGCCCTCCCCTCCCAATATCTTCTGGATGGATGGAGAAGCTGGTGTGTGAGATCACAGGAGGGAGATGTTATAGAATAGACAATGGGGAACAAAAAAAATTAAAAAAAAAAGAAGAAAAAAGAGAAAATAATGGACACTAAGAACTGTGCACACACATACAATTGTAAAAAAAAAGAGAAAAAAAAGAACTATAAATCAGGATTTCTTCTTGTTTGTGGATTTCCGATTGAGATAAGAACATTTAAACACAGATCTCATATCCATCTGTTTATCAGTCATAAACACAGGACAAAGTGACACCAAACAGAGAGGATTTTCTCTAAACCAGCACACATTAGACTGTGACTGATTGACTACTGTTTACTATACATACACCCAATTAGTACAGCTCCACTGGAGGCTTCTTCAGAAGAGGCTGAGACTAGTGCCTACTAAAGAAATAACTGTGCAACTGCAGGAAGCTACTGAAAATGCATTTTGTGGAGAAAAAAACATCACCCTGCTTGCTGCACTTTGATGATGTCTTGTATATTATGCATCCGTTACATCAGCTATAAAAAATGAAAAAGGAAAAACAGGCTCCAGTGGATCCATACCTTTATTTAACTTAAAGCCATGCCACACCTAAAGTCTACCTTTTGAGTATCAATCAATCACTGTACTGGTAATGCTGATTACAGTGCATTCTTAAAAGTGAGCCGTCATCACAGTGATAGAAAAGCATTATGATTATGTAGTTAAAACAGCGCGAGTTCTGATTGGCCAGATGCTATGTTTTCACTCTGACCAATCACAGCACCTCCTACTACTATGTTGGTTGGATTACATTTCATTTTAAGGTGGCACAATCTTATAATATGGATAACTTTCATCATTATAGTGTTAAGGATAAATTAAAACTAAAATTGTTCAATCAGAAAACTAATGAATTGTGAGTTGGAATATGAAAGGCAGACATTTAAAAGCCTTTTTATAGGTACTGGTGTGATTCCATTTAAAAGTGCAATTAATTAAACTTTTTATGTTTCCGCTGAGTTTTATGAAGCACCATTGTAAAACGGTTGAATTAATCACAGCTACTCTTATCTGGGGCTGACACTGCAAACTTTTAGAGACACTTTTAAAATGTGCAGACCGTTGATTATACTCAGAAGATAGCTTTTTTGGGTGGTGTATTTCTTCAACATACAACACATGCAGCACACAGACACACAAGCAGTGATGATGAAAAAAAATGCACTTTTCAGATGTTTATTTTATTTGTTGGAATGGTAAATTATTACATACCAGCCAATGTAAACTTTGTATGTCCACAGTAATACCAGAGGGTTTTAATGTATGCAGAACCTGATTTAACTCCAGACCCCTTCACCTCTTGGTACTGCGATGTCATGGAGTAAACTCTTCCGTCACAAGTTGATTTGAAGCCATCTGTATCAGGGCATGTGCTTTGGCTTATACGTGTTCATGAACAACCTACAAGCAGTATGTGTATATGGACACAGGTGGCTTGCCTTTGACCTGGGAGCCTAATGAACAGGAGGTACAGCAGACTTTCACACACTCCGCCTCCCTGGGAAACTAAAAGATGACAACATGAACTGTACAGACGCAGCCTGAATGCTAGTAGCTAGTAATATGATATGCTCGTGAAGCAATACAACTGGTGTGACAACCTGTCGATGACAGTTACAGTAAAACCATACTTGATTTACTACTGTTTTATGTTCAAATCCTTTTTTTTATCCACTGTTTCTTATGGTCTTTGCATCAGTTGACAAAGCCTTTTTTTCTAATTTAACATTTTACCTTATGCCTTATTTATTGCTGAGTTTTTTTGGATGTATCTGGTGGATTGCCAAATCACTTATATTAATTTGTTTTGTCCTTCTGTAAATGAGCAGAAGTTTACATTGCATAAGATACCCATTCCATTGATTTAAGAAGCATATCTTGATTCACACATGTTGAGCTGATGCTCAGTTTAAAAAAAGAAAAAAAAACTGTAAAACATTCTGTATGTAAACTATCAGTATTAAATAGTTTCATCTTAAAATGCATTTCCGTCTTAAGTATTTATCTCAGAGGCCTGATGTAATCAAATGTAATTCAGTTTATTTAAGGGGACTGCAAATTAATAAAACATATTGGTCAAAAGGCTATATTCATCTGTAGTCCCCACTGACACATTATTTTCATAACTCCCCCTATGAATTAGATTCTAAGGAGTAAACTAATCTTGTTTTTTAAGCACTCAAATCTAAGATTTACTATCCAAATTATAACACAAAGGGCACTTTACTCCACGTAATCATATACTTGAAATTTAACCTAGTTATTCAACCAACGCATTTAGGGTGCATTCACACATTTCCACCTGCTGCTGGCCCTAGCAAAAGGAACAACTAAAATAGTCGCAGAGGAGAAGGGTAAAGCAATGACTAATACTCGTCCTTTCTTCTGCTCTTTAGCGTCTTCAGACGGGAATTTGAATCAGCTATGTTCTTGGCACCAATCATGGGTCTCAAGAGGAACCTTTTGTTCGCGAGCACACAGAGTGAGGTTGCGGGGAAATCACGTACGTCTATACTGCCTGTTTCTGGGATGTCTCCACCGGACCACAAATAGCTTTATACGTGCCATAACTCTGCGCTGTCGCCCGCAAGGCAACTCGATCCCACTTCAAGAGGGGCAACAGACAGCTTGGAGGCGCACGTTGGTGCCATGTTCAGTGACGGTCTGTGCCAGGTGCAGACTGAGTCTCAGAATAGCTTTGACGTGGACTGATCTGAATGCCAAAACCCGTGTCAAAACATTCGGGCATCTAATGACCACAAGCTGCAGTGCGTCACGCTAAAGCTTTACGGGAAGTATTCATCCATATTCTATATGGATTTGGCGCTTTATAAGAGATGCAATTGCACACATGCACCAGTGGAAGACACTTGACATTAGGCAAACTCCGAAAGAAGAACAATTCTGATCTTATTTTACTTCCCTGGGAGACTCAAATTAAGTAACAATATGGGACAACAAGGCTCCAAGTCCTCCATCGAAGCGCGGGTGATTTACCAGCGAATAAGCGAAGTGGACCTGTATCAGAAAACGGCCATGTGTCCTACTCCACCCTCCGCTGTCCGCATTCAGAAGAAGGTGACCAGTCAGGCGACAAGCCTTCACTCCTCATGCCGGGCGATGGAGAGCTATTGGCCCCGAAGCCGCGTTGATAGCGGGGGGCTTGTGTACGTGATGGATAACCCAACGGGTGGAGTGTGGGTTAGGCCGGAAGAGATGCGCACCAGATCCTGATAACCTATATCTTTGGTTGAAATTCAACGAGTTCTTCGATTGAATTTAAATCGAGCACTCCGTCAGTGGATGCATCTTTCTGTGTCATGGCTTGATCCGAGCAGCAAGGACGCCGATGATTAAAGGTTCCTGCGCTTCCACACTGGAGCGTGTGTAGGCAGCGTTTCAAGTCCAGTCAAGATGGATTCAAATCGTCTCAGCGACACGAGAGAGTTGGCTGGACTGATCACTGTGATTTATTGATTTGGTATTTGAGACATTCACACATAAGAGTGTCAGACTGTTTTCGAGCAAGGTGATGAGAGGAAGTAAAGTGTGCCGTGCCTCACGCGCACTGACATGTGATTGTTTTAACTGTCAGTAAAGTTGGAGTAAAGTTCAGATGAAAGAAGGGAGCTTGGGTTGAGTCAGTTCTAAAGATTTAAACAGTTTGGTCTGTAAACACATTGCACTTTGGCCGAAGGTAAAAACTGATTCCTTCCAACGACAGACCAACCTTTTATTTGTCCTTCTCTTTCATCGTATTTTTAATAATCTGATTTATTTATATGTAATACAAAGAGAATGTATATTTATTTATATTGATGGTATTTGAACGTGATGGTCCGGAGATTGAAGACAGAATGTTTGTCCAGAATGTAACTGAATATTTTGTTTTTGAGAAGCTTCGAAAAGGCTGATGTGGTTTAGAGAAAGGGGTGATTCAGCTTCAGAGGGATCCAGCATCCACTTGACATTTAATTGTGTCGAGAGGATTACACACAGTTGGGCAGTTTGAAATGTATGTTGAAATGAATAATTTAAAGACAAATGACAACCTTTTTTATCTGCTTTATTGTACAATATAAAGTGACGATTTGTCAGCAGGGGACTGTATTTCTTTCTTTGGTGTCTAAATATTGTTTATGTTTACTTTTCACGTATAGGATTCAACGTGATTGATCCTATATCGCATCTGATAAAAAGGACAAAAACAATTGATTGTATCTCATGTGTGCAACAATGTATCCAAGCCACTGTGCACCATGGCACTGTATTAAAAAAAAATACTCCTTTAACCTTTGATCGGTCTCATTCACAAGAGGATGTTTTTTTAGTGAGAATTAATTCATTCGTCATTTCAACGTGCTTTAGATACTTAAAGCATAAGATAAGTAGCTAAATGCATTTCAATAAAATAACCATTTATAACCTATGCATGATAAGCAAGTTGTCATTACATAAAACGCAAAAGAACAATATTGCTCTTAGAGGTAATAACTTTGGATCTATACAGCCTATAAAGAAGGGATATGCTCTGGTTGGTACACACTTTGCCCCTTGGCGTGGCGTGGCACCTTATCAGTGAGCTATGAGTTACAGTCAGCAAGGAGCCAATGGCTTATATATTAAACCCCGGGAAACGCACTAAGCAAATATTGCGTCAAAAGACTACTGTAAGGGGAATATGTGCCTATCCCTCTTGAGTTGACAGGCTTTTTACTCTCCCAATTCGCCATGGGACTGCGAGGATCTAAACTACCAGAAGCCCAAGTCCTCTTTCTGGGCCTGGACAACGCTGGCAAATCGACTCTGCTCTACAAACTGAAGCACAATGCGTGCGTCGGCACCGTGCCCACCATCGGATTCAACGTGGAAATGTTCGAAGCGAGAAAGAGCGGTAAAAACATCGCTTTAACCGTGTGGGATGTCGGTGGTCAGGGGAAGATGCGCGAGCACTGGAAGAGTTACTACCAGGACGCGGCAGCCATCGTGTTCATTGTGGACAGCTCGGACAAGGGGCGGCTGCAGGAGGCACGAAGGGAGCTGGAAAACATTCTGAGGAGTGAGCCGCTGCAGGGCCGACCGCTGATTCTCCTCGCCAACAAACAGGACGTGGACGGTTCCCTGAATGTCACCGAGATCAAGGACAAGTTTAAAATGAAAAGGATTTGCTCAGGTCGGGATTGGTTCGTCCAGCCTTGTTCTGCGTCGACGGGATTTGGAGTGGAAGAAGTCTTCAGAAAGGTGGTCCAAATGGTCAAACTACCAGAGTCTGGGCCGATGAAAGACAATATTAAGGAAAGGGTGCACAACATAAAAGCCAGTAGAAGACATTAAGTTGTTTTTCTCAAACCAATGACTATTGACAAATTATTGGTTCAAAATCTAGACTGTATACCAACGATAAATCACTTTTCAATCGATAATACCTCTTGGTAAAGTATATACATGTATTTTTTGCGCATTATTAGGCCTATCCAAGCTGGAAATACAGACTTTAAAGAGTGAGTGAATGTATTAGGCTATAGTTATTATACTATAATCACAGAAAAAAACAAGCGAAGAATATTGGCTACTGTGCCATAAAACTATGAGTAAGTTTCTGTATAAAGGTTTGTGAAGCATATGTCTTCTTTCAATTATTAAACAAAATCGATAATGACATGGGCAGGTACATTGGACTCTATGTTCACATATATCAGCAAGGAAAGTGCATATGGACTACATATGCAGGATATGCAGGACTACACAAAATAATGCATTTATAAATGTTGTTACCCATGGCGATGGAGGGAATGTAGTTAAAATGCTGATAAATCATTTTTTAACCCATCCAGTCTGCAGTGGTATATGTTTAAGCTGATTGTTAATTCAAGAAAAATCCTGATGAATTAAATGAAAACAAGTGTCCTGCACAGCAAACACCAGCCAAAATGATTTTTAAACCCCTATATTGTTCTAATTGATGTTTGAATGAGGAGTGCTATAGCTAATTTAATACCAGTAATAAAGCTTGCCTTGTTAGAAAAGGGAACCAAACATGAACACTCGCTGTTGGGATCAAATGAACATTGAGCAGTCAATAATTGACCATTTATGAAGTCAAAAATGTCTTGCACAGAGGTACAGTTTGCTGCGGGCGAGGTAGCACACAAGTTGGTTTTAGGCCATATCTGACACACCCAATTGGTTGATAGCCTATAAAATACAATCTTAGATGTATCTGTAGTGCTGTAAAGTGAAGCCCCATTTTTTTCCCAACCGAAGTCTTTGTCATGTAGCTTGTCTAATGCTGGACTCCGGCCGCCCCCTGCCCCCATCCCGCACCGTTTCTTCATATGTCGGCAGACCTTTGCATTCGTCGTATGTGGGCAGCTGACAGGCAGGAGTTGGGTCCATGAACATCTCATGTGTACAGCTCTCCACGAGCGGTTCCTGTGACCTGGTACCAGTCGGCTGTCCGTCATGCAGCGGAGGTGAGAGCTGCCGGGATCTTGAACACAACATTCGCTGCACAAAGTATCCGACAGCGAACAGAAGCAGCATAATAAGCACCCCAGAAAGTTTCCGGGTGACCATTGCGATGTTGTAGTAAGTCTGGTCCACGAACTGTTTGCAACAGGTGACGGTGGTGGTGTTTACCTGTATGCAGCAGACCTGCTCATCCCGGCAGATGTCCTGTCCACATTTTCTGATGGAATAAACAACTGCGCGAACAAGAAAGCCAAAAGTGAACACCGCCAGCGCCTGACATTTGTAGAAACCCATCGCTGCTGTGCTCAAAGTGAAGTGATGATCCGTTAAATGGATGGTAGAGCTTGGGAAACAGGGTGCTGATGACACGATTCACTCGTGGATAATGGGCTGAAACGCTGATGCAGAGCCATTATCGACCCACCGCATGGCTAGAGTAGGTTTCGAAAATACTGAAAAGAGGGAAACGAAACAACAGAACAATACGTCCACTTGTCCACGCATTGAACTCAGTTCAGTTTACTCAGTGTTTGCCAACTTTGAATATACACAGATTGCTGGATGTGTCTGTGCAACTTATGCATATGATTACAAGCTTAAGTTAACATTAACTCCTAAGTGTGCTTCAGTAAGCCTGCTTTATTATGCACTTAGCGGGTATATTGATGCCGTCCAGCAAATCGTAAACACATGCACAAACAATGGCTCATTCATATGATATGAAATTAAACAGACGCCACAGAGATCGACCAGTCGTGTCTGAAGTACCGGCAAAATGCCCCGAGGGATTAATCGTAAAGGTGGGAGGGGACCCTAAAAACAATCTGCCTGCCGAAACCAGGATGGAAGTTTCAGCACCACGGATAGCGCTCAAAGAGGGGCGCTGTCCAAAGGTGCTGACACAACTAAACCCAAATAACTAAATGTTCGAGCTGGCAAGAGCAAACAGACTTTCCATTTGCAATATTAATACTCGTGTGCATTAAGGGGTCAAGTCAGGTCCTTCCTTAAAAGGCTGCAATGCTTTGGTCGACATCCATTTAAAATGCTGTTTATTATACATGATGCTGGAAGTGCAAAACATGGGACGTCAACAAGGACTTCTACTAAAAACTCTTATATTCTTGGATACAACAGAAATTATACTTGATATAATTTTAGCCAGTCCCGAGCAACCTTTCATGAATTTATTCTTATACACATATTTAGATGACTCACTTTTGATAGAATTTTCAAAGTGAGCCATTACAATAGAGCTGTATCTTATTTTTACTGGATGTGGCAGGCAAAACCAACATTATATATTACATCCTGTAACCTCACATTGATTAATCAATAATGTGACTGTGATGAGTAGATTGTGGTTGGCGATGGAGGGAAGTACTCCCTAATAGCATGTCTGTCCCTTTTCTTCAGTTCAAAATAGCTGCTATGTTGGATGAATCTTTGAAGTGGATGTGAAAAAATGCATTGTGTGTCGTTTGTGTTGTTAAACACACAATACATCCTTTTTCACGTCCACTTCTGTTGCATCCTGGGCCTAATGACTTTGAGTGCTTGAAACTCAATGCTAATTAAATTGTTTTCTACAAAGACAGTTATTGGCAATTAGCTACTGGGTTTTGTAGAGATCATATATCAGATAATTGAGACAATTGTGATGCTCATGTCTTGTATAGAGCAGATACAACAAAAAAAGTGAATGTAAAATATTTATTGGGGGAAGGAAAGGATTGTAAATTGTACTGAAAATACAACAACTGTAACAAAGAAATTAGTAATTTCACTTTGCAGAGGGCTGGGAGTAAATCCACAGGAAAACTGTTCAGCAAGATTGCATTTTCAAATTACATGATTAATCTATGCGCTTACAGGGATCGTCAATGGTGTCCAAAATGTTTGTTTGTCCTGTTATGGCAGCAATGAACTGTTCCTCTGCAGTCTCCACTGTGCTATTCAGAATCTCAGGGAGACCTGTTCTTTGGTGATGGTGCCTGTTTGAGATATGTTGCCTTTGTGTCCGTTTTGCTGGATGGTAGAACAGTGATTGGTCCCACCTGGATAGTTTGCTCTGTAAACAAATATGGTTCTCATTTAAGACTTAAAAAGGGTCACTAAAATGTAAATTAGTAAATTGTACCACATGAAAACAGCTAGATTCAAATACAATTTTGATTTAACCATCGATTGTTCTAAAATATATTGTGCTTATCAACTGAATGCAAACTGTATGTAAGCCTGATTACATACATAAATTGAGTTCAAACAGTCAGATTTTACTATGAAGTCTGTTTAAAACATGTCAGTACATATGTGGCTAATTTAAATATTTGCTAAATGTAAAATATGATCATAAAGTTAGTGTACGCAATTCATGTAGATTAAGAAATAAAACTAAGAATTCTGCAAAATGTCTATTTCACTTCACCTGATTTGACCTCGGCTGCTCTCTTCACCCATCCAGCAGAGGATTGCCGAGGTTTGTCATGTTGGATCTGGCGGCTCCCTGGACGATAACGGAAAAAACTGGCTGTGTGATGTTCCGTTCTTTTGTTGACTGAAGGCTCCTGTGGAGGCCGTGCTGTTGTGCCGATGGCAGTTCTGGTAGGTTCTGTGTGCAGAGGCTCCTCCACCCGAAGGGCTATATTGCAGCTTGTACAAGCCTGGTCATCTCCGTCAACAGACATCCATCTGGATGAGGAGGAAACTCAAAATTAAGAAAAACTCACTTATTTGAAATTGAGATCATCATAGCAAGTTTTATAGATGGAGAACATTTCCAGATGATGTGGCTTAAGAAGGTACAGCTTTTGTTCTTTATTTTCTAATACTGCAACATTAAGGAGAACTAACCATGATGTGTATTAGATTATTGTTGCGTCATTATATAAATACCGGTTATGAATTAAAGAGCAGGCTCTGTTCCGAGAGCTGACTGTTAAGCTGACCGGAACAGCCTTCACGTAGCAGGTTATGTAGACCTGTAGGAGAGAGACAATTTAGTTTGGAATAGGATCAGACTCCTCTTTTCGGTCTCATGTATATTGAACAGGATACAGTAACTAAAGCATCCCCATTACACTGGCATGTACTTTGGACAATACACCTTCAATAGAAATAACAAACATAGATTGAGTAAGCAACCTGATTGCTGGGCTCCTGGTAGAACTTGAAGGCATCAATCTGAAATCTCAGCCTGTGCTCTTCGACCCTTGGTAGGAAATGAGAGCTGGAGTTTGTCAGGGAAGCATCAGCAAGACATCTGTTTAAAAAGGCAGCAAAAAAACAAAAACAGACACATTTTAGGAAGACAGTTTAAGTTCAACAGAAATTACAAAAACTAGAAGATAATGTCATTGTGATGTTCATTTTATGGTTGGTTGGGTCTTAGGATCTGATAGAAGAGCTCACCCATAATGTTCAATAAAGTCATATCGTAACGTAGCCTGTGTGTCAGGAGTTGACGTGGCAACACAGTGGTCAACATAGACTCGCAGTGGCATGTGGTTACCAATGATTGCAGAAACCTCAATATGAATGGGGTCACCCAGGAAGTAAGCATGAGGTCCTCTTGCAAACTGCCAATCCTCTGAAGATTTAAAAAAAAAATGGGGAGATTCAATTCAATAAATCTAAAGTTCTGTTGCAACAGAGAAGCATTAATTATGAAAACTTTGGGAAACACTATTCTAAAAGATGCCCCAGAATATTTAAAAAAATTATTCAGTTAAATACCAGTCATGAGTAAAAGACTGAAGTCTATCTGATCCTCTGCTGAGGCTATGGAAACAGAGGGAACCCAGATGGGCTGCAGAGAAATGCCATCCACAGCGAAATTCCTGAAAATAAAAACAGCCTGTTCGAGAAACATTTTACAAACAACAAATGTTCTAGAAGGTCAAATCCAAGAAGCTGGTTCCAACAGGACATGTATACAACTTCTGTGTTAGTGTGTGCACAGGACTTACTTTTCATAATGACACTCAACTGGAATAGTTGCTCCATCAAGTCTAATCAAACCATTTGATGAAGGTTCAGGCGAGTAGACCAGGACATTTGAATAGATTATCTTCTCTTTTGTCGACTGCAAAGGAGCAATGTCAGCATTGAGTGTAGGCTATAAAAATATACATAGAAACACCAAGATGGGCCTTTTATTCTCAACCCAGTATTTATTTTCTAGCATTTTGAGAATTAAGTCAACTAGGCCTACTAAGTTAAGAAAGGGAACTGCCATGCCCGCTGCCTACATGCACATCCTGGGAGTGTGGAGGTGAGTTTCTAATGGTGCAACTGTCTATAGGCCTACTTCACTAAAAGCTGTAGGCCTATCATAACCTAGAGGCTGTTTGAAATGTTGACATTATTCTCGGAATGCAAAATAAATTGGCCTAATCTTCATCTTATTTTTCTCCTCGAGGTAACCCTATAGTAGACCAACACATCCCATTCAAAATAGCTTACTGAGAGTATAGTTCCACAGTCCATCCGGTGGGCCTGCATGGTGAATTCCGCCTCTCCTGACGGGACAGCTCCGCATGCACTCCTTCCACTCACTGGATCCGAGCCCAGGCGCAGATGGCTGCCTTCCACCTGAAGGCCGATGTCAAACATATCCGCCTGCACCACGACCGTCATCGAGTCCGGGTAGCACTGGACCACGACAGGTCGAGGCCGCACGCTGAGCGCGGGGGGCATTTGCTGCGGTTTGACCGAAGTCAGGTCAACAGACTGGAAGTCACCGCCAGTTGACCTACTGCTTTTGTGGATGTGGTAGCTCGTCGCGCTTTGGCCTCGGCTGTACGAAAACCGGCTTTCAGTGAGTGTGGAAACTACAACAAGGACGATAAAACACCACCATGAGGTTCTCGGAAAATTGCGCTCCATTATTGGCCTCGGACAGGTGTGTAAGGAGTTGCGGGTCTACGAGCACTGCAAATATGGCCGCAGCTGGAAGTAATTGTCTGTCTGATTTGAACTCCTCAAAAACACCTGGGCGTTGAGTGTGACTTTTTTCATTTTCTTTTTTACAAACATGTTTAACTCGGTCAGGTGTGTCTGTTTGTCGTCGCTTGAAATATGTCAACAGAAGAGTGTTTAACATGTGAAGTCCATGACAGTAATTAATTAATAGTGGTACTAAGCTAGCCTGCATGTCAAACGCTAAGATAGCCACCAGGCGGCAGTACAACTTCAAATATGAGCTGAGTTTGTTAGCTTCCGACTAATTTGTATCTACTTATTATTAGTTGGCTACGAGTAGGCGAGTGTCCCCGTTTGCAACCATTTAATCATTAATTGGAGATGCACAGTTGTAGGCCTAGGTTACATTCAGGTTAGTAGGTCCATGGGGTTAAGGTGCAATGTGTTAAGGTCATAGATAGTAAATAATAGGTTAAGGTGCAAAGATGTTAATGCACTATCGATATATAGTAGCCTGAAATTACGAAGACAGGAGAAGGAGCTGTCTATAAACAAGATTATATTGGGTAGAGGAGAGAGTGCAAGCTATATTTTGCCCTGGGTTTTGCATCTCAGGCTAGTCTGACCTACTTTATGAAAGACAGGCTTTGCGGCTACATGCAGCATGAGAGGAAGTTTCTTTCTGCTGTCTTTTTTCTATTGAAGTTTTTGTAAAAAGAAAATTTTAAAAAGGATTATAAAACAACTCCATTATATTTAGTTATATTTTAAAGGATGCTGTACATAGCACAAGTCAAACATAATGCAGTAAATAGCACAACATTTCATGTCATTAAGTAGCATAGTATCACATTTCTCATTACTTAAACTAAATATGATTTTAGGTGGGGTTATCATAATAATAATAATAATAATAATAATAATAATAATAATAATAATAATAATAATAATAATAATAATAATAATCAATAATACAGGTGAATACTCAACATTTCAGTGTGTTACGTTAACTCTTAGTTAAACAGTTTAAAAATAGGAAATAGTAGGCCTACTCTCCATCGAGAAAAAGTACATCAGCACTTAGTGAAGCTCCAATCAGTTTATTTCATCGCTAACGCAATAGTATTCCCCCTGACTCAGCTTTTCAAATAAATGTCTATTTTCTCACACGTTTTTTTGTGTCAAGAATGTTATAGGTCACCATCACTCTCAATCCTCCCCTCCAGCAGCCACAGACCTCAGCTGTGCCAGTTCCCATGAACACAGAAGGGACGCTTATTGAGTAAATTGCTATATTTCCCTTTCAGCGGGGTTTTATAAATTACTAATACAACCTACTTGCAATTTCCAAACATGTTTTCCCAAAACTTAAAGGTCATCTTTTATGCAATAGGCACCTTTAAAGCTGGGGCATATGATTTCTGATTGGTCAAATTTAACATGAGCTGTACACTTTGACCAATCAGAGCGAGGCTCCGATTCTCTGTTCTTATTGGCTGTTGGGACTGTCCATTCACTTTGGCACGACTTTGTTGGTGTAGAGCGGGAGGGGAGGGACCAAAGAGAACAAGTGGAGCGGTTGAGGTATTTGGATTTGAATCTCTATCCCAACTGCCATTTTCTCCCCAAATCCTCCACCCCAGCTTTAATGGGTTTTCAACATAAATATGTGTGAAGAGACTCCATAATCGAGAGGGAGGGTGGTTCGGGTCCACCTTTCTGAAAACATTTGTTCAAAATCCCCATGCAGATTTTTCTCCCCATTTGATGTCATAAAGAGGAGAGCACACCACATTGCCAACCTAACTAAGCAGTACCTCCACCTATGATAAGCAAACCCCCAGACATGCTACCCCCTGAATCTAACCGGTTTGAATCTAGAGTTAGGCTCTAAAATGGAGTGTTTCAGACAGAGGCTGAAAAGATGAGATTCAGCAGTGGCACTACATCATGATAACCAGAACTTTGCCATACATCTGTTTAGTGAGTTACAGGAATCATGAAAACATCACAGTCTTGAGCTGACTAAGAAAACTTTTGATTGTTAATTCCTTGCTGTCTATAGCTGATAAGTAGTGACACTTGACTATCTGCTGTATTTCTATTGACTCCTCCAACGCTGTCATTGTGACACATTTACAGTATTAGTTCATTCCAAACCCTAAACCAGACATTGAATATCTTTTCACTTACTTTCATATCCTTTGGAATATCAAAATAATCTTTACCAACAGTATATCGCTCACCTGATAGTATGTTAACAATAAATGCTGGACTTTCCCTATAACACTACGTTGTATTCTGTTAGTATAACTCTGAAACTTTTTTCATCTGACCCTGACAGTACAAGGCTTATTTCTGCTACAGTGCCATCTCCCCCAAACTCCTTCTAGTGAATGTGCTGACTGTCATCTCCATAAGGTAACACACTAACCATACCCTAGTACCCCATACAACCCCACGTCAAAAATACTGAACGATCCCTTTATTGTTATGGAAAACAACTTTAAAGAGACAAAAAAATAACAGTGAATAAATGAATAATAAATCAGCAAGAATTATGCAGGAAAAATATTTATTGTTATGAGTCTTAAAAAAAGTGAATAACATTATAATAAATAGTTGATAATAAATAGTCCAGAATGAAACACATTTTAATAAATAAATATCATTGTCTTTCAATACATGAATAAATATATATTTAAAAAAGTCTAAAAAGTGTTTTCTGCCATAACTAGATTAAGTGGATGTAACTAGGGCTGCAACTAACGATTATTTTGATAATCGATTAATCTGTCGATTATTTTCTCGGTTAATCGATTATTAATCGATTAGTGTTTTGTTCGGTAAAATGTCAGAAAATGGTGAAAAATGTTGATACATTTTCCAAAGCCCATGTTGACGTCCTCAAATGTATTGTTATGTCCAAAACACATAGATATTTCAGTTTACTGTCATACTAGGATTAAAGAAACCAGAAAATATTTTCATTTGAGAAGCTTAAATCAGAGAATTTGGACATTTTTTATTAAAAAATTACTCAAAATGATTAATAGATTATCAAAATAGTTGGCGATTATTTTAATAATCGATTAATAATCGATTCGTCGATTAATCGTTGCAGCTCTAACTTAGTTGCTGTCATTTGTATGTAAAGTGGTTTTTGCCTATCCTTCTAAAACTACTAAGCTGTTAGAGCTCAGTGGTTTCATTTAGTGTGTTCACCAGAGTTCATGTATGCCATGACTCTGTTGATGGTGATGGTGCGGACCTGGAAGCCCTTCAGCACTTTGCAGAGGCTCAGTCTTTCCTCGTAGGTGCTTGGACACTCTGAAGCAGCCTTAAAGGAACACAGAAGAATAACACAAGAGATATATTCCAGTCAGACTGTTACTGCTCTTTCAAAATACATTCATAGGTGTACTACACTGTTCAATCCTAAATCAAAAAAAAATTCTTAAAATGACATGCCAAGGGACACTTTTTACTCTGCATTACCTTAGTAAATACAAAAATTGTCTAAGAAGAACTGGTGTGCTTGAGAGATCTCTTACCTCGTCCAAGGCCAAGTCTGTTGGCAGAGACCATGCAAAGCAGTTCTGTTGAGAGAAAAAGAATCATTCTTAACAGTTCCCATCCATTTGAATTTTTTGCAGTATATAAGCCAAATCCTAGTTTATGATTGAAAACATTTGTAGTGGATGATTTGGCCCATCGGTCCCTTGGGAAACAGCAAGTGTTCATGTGAATAGCCTTAAACAACACTGTAGGCCTTGTGTAAAACGAGTTACCTCCATGAGTTCTCTGAGGCTGGACAGAACAGTTTTAGTGAGGTCACAGTCAGGTTTGGGCTGAGCAGCTAGAAATTTGTAGTAGTGATGCAGATCTTCTCCGATGTTTGTCAAACACGAGTCCTGGAAGAAGAAAAAGAAAGGAAAGGCCAATTGTAGAGTCAATATACGGTATACAGTACATTTTGTGTCCATACACTCAGTGGTTACTTTATTAGGTTCATCTGGACAGTGTAATCCTGCCATAACATCTATTGTTATAGAACTCATAATGTTCCGTTTTTTTGACACTTTCGAATGTGTTTCATGTTAATTATTGAGGTCATCGTAAAAATGGTGGCCTACAATATATTAAGAAGTATTTCCATTTTTTGGTCCTTCCCCTTTACACACATGAGGGGGAGCAGAATACCACCAAACACTTCTGAATATTAAGCAGTCTTGTACTCTATGACTATAATGACCTCATTGCAGAAATATATAATTTAATGTAACACATTTATGGCAGTGTCAACAGAAACAAAAACTGCACATTGTACACATGATCATAAATGGTTGTTTGGACTGCACTACTAGACTGTAACAGTGTAAGTGAGGTAACATACATTATTCTCACTGACTGAAAGTAATTGCACTTTCAAAGGCACTTAGAAATATAGAAAAGTAGAAAAGCCAAACAATAAAAAAGATTATCCATATGTCTATTAAGAACAACTTACCTGATCGAATTCAGACTTCACAATTTCTGCACATTTTGATTCCTATAGAACAAACACAGTTCGATTTGAAGTAATACATATTTCAACATAACATAATATATATATATATACATAACTGACCATCTCAAACTTGAAATATACTGTATATATGAACTTTCATTAATTACCATTGGTGCACAAACAGATGCCGTGTCAGTCTCCATGTTCAGCTCCACACTCTGCTTTTTGCATTCAAATCCCCTGGACATCTTATTCTGGGATAGGCAAAGATAATTTACTCTAAACATCGAAAATCTAATCAATTCATTTTAAAGACATATTCAAGATGGACATGTAGAATTCAATATTCAATGAGTTCTTGCTGCTGTCCCACCTTTGTGAGTGTGTCGGTGATGTTCTGTAGAAGCGTCCGCGCATGGAAAACACACGTGTCCGTCATCAGTCCTTTACTCATCACTGGCAAAGACTGGCCGGCCTGCCACAGCGGACAGGTGAGCACCAGCAGCAGCAGAGCAGGAGAGAAGTCTGACAAGAAAAATGTAATGTTCAGCAAAGTTCAACTGCTTTGCCTCGAGCAGAAAAGATAGCATCAAGTCAGGTTACAAAATACTCACAGAGCTTGTTCTCAGGCATCTTGGGTTGATATTCAGATTATTTGTTGTTAGTGACTTAACTCAGACATCCCTAGGTGTTTTATATACCCTGACTGATGCAAGGGATTTCCCTCGTGATGTTGCAGTTTGTTGACACCTAAAACTGTAAATTGAAACTGTGAATTCAAGGTTGTGTGTACTCTTTCCCTATATCACCGAGTGTTATGGTGAAACTGGAATGATCAGAAACAACGATGAGTAATGCAGCAGCTTCACACTGGTTACTGTTCATTTTGACATAAAGGGCATGAGTGAAAGCATTATGCTCTGTGCTTTTTTTATACTGTAATCCTGCACAGTGTATGTCATTTGTCCATGTCCCTGTGTATTGATAATAACAAAATAAAAAAATATACAATTTTATTCAAATTTGCTGCTACTTGTTAATTCGCACTACATTCTGTCCCTGATGTGTTTTTGTTATGTTTGTAATGTTGTATTGTGCTATGTGTAATGTGTTCATTTGTGTTCATTTGAGAGAAGCCAATGGCAAATCTCCACCAAGGTGAACGATAAATCCATATTTTATTTTATCTAACCTAAATGCCAGACAGAGAAAAAGTTAAAAAATAACTACAACATCTTGTATGATGTGATATAAGTTAATAGCCTTTTGTCGTTACAATGATTTCTATTTTAAATTCATTCAGTGAAAAAATATAGTAAATTCATAATTTTAAATTATTGAAAGGTTCTGATCAGGCATTTGAGATGGAAATTAATTGTATTGATTCTTGAAGGTGAAGCTGATTTAGATTTTATTTTATTAAATTTGATTTCAATAATCTTTGGCTTGGTTGTTTTTTAGTAATACTAATAATATTACTGAGTGATCTGTATTAACTGAAAGGGTGTATGTTTTATTTTTGTCCCCACAGTCAGTCTTGTTCCCCTCTTGCACGCGATACTTTTCGAAAAAACTACATAATTCACATACGCAAGTGTCAAAACAAGTGTGAATGTGTGAAGAGAAACCCCACTGCTCATTTTTTGTGCAAAATCCGAGGAAGAATATGTCAATGAGCGCACAATGGCTTTCCTAATGTGCACTTGATGAAGAGTAAACTGGAATACAACATGCAAATTGACTCTCATGAAAACCAGACAAATATAAACATAGTTCACACGCTTATGACATTTATTGTTGGAGTTTTTCCTTTTTACAATCATCATACAGTACATTTATGACACATACAATAGAAAAAGAAAAAATGACATTCTTAAAAAGGTGAGAGTGAATACACTAAAAAACAGCCAGACAACAAGGCATGTTCTTTATCCTTTTAATAAAGTATTGTTTAACATTTACATACAATATGTCCATAAATTATGACTCTCTGAGCAGATAAAATAGATATATGTTTAGACTTTGATTTATCCATATATTTGTTTTACATGTTTGTAGCCTTAGTAAATTGAGCATTGAACAAAAATCTCTTCAGTTTTTTTTTCATCCCTGGGCATTAACCAATATAATTGTTGAACCCTTATCTTGTGATTTTGTCCACTCTACCAAGTAGATAAAGGCTTTTGACAAACAAGAATAAAGTTCAAAGTGTTGTCCGTACATCTATAAATGCATCTTTAAAGCAGTTGGAAACTGTAGCAGCTATATCGAGGTACATCCAAATCTGTAAATCTTTAAATAAGATGCTGCTGTGAAGCTGCTTGCAGCATTTAAACACCACTTTGAAGCTAAGCTGCAAATCAGCACAGTGTTTCTCAATTGCAACGGCTCAGATAGTAGAAGTTTAATAGTAAATCCCAGTGTTGAACAGGGATGACACATGGCTCTTAGTGAAATAAATTATAAACACGTAAGCAGAGCATGTCAACAGATGAATTTATCAATCCTTCTCGTTTTTCATAAAGACAAACTAAAGACAAAGGTAATTGATATTCAGTCTAGTCAAGTGTGGCCCTTATAGATGTCATCATCAGCATTAACATACATATACAGTTTACCGTGCAAAATGATGAAGAGGTAAATCAGCATAAGGGAAGGACCTATGAGGATTCCCCTAATTCTATGAAAAATCGCATGATTAATCCCACTGAGTGTAGAGAAAAGCCTGCACAAAACCCAAGTGTCTCCATTCTGAAATAAGTGATGACTTCTCCGCTTCAAGGAGATGTCCTCTGTCCTTTTCAACAACATCCTTAAGTGCAATACATTATGTCTGTGTGTTAACATTACAGTGTGTGGTGTATGAATTTCTCCAGAAACAGTCAGCACGGATGGAGTGTCATCTGTGCTGACTGCACCGAGTTCCATTAATAATATTGGTGATAGTCCATGGAGCGGGAAGTAAGATGGCGTGCAGACACGGACACACGTGTAGTAGACGGGTCGTTTATTTGGAAATGGCTTTCTCTGCCTGGTGCCGCTGATGGCTGTGAGCGTGCCTGTTGCAGCAAAGACAAGAAGAAGTAGATGAGTGTGAGCACAGGACACACAGCTTATACAGGTCTACTCAGACAAGACTGCAGTATAAAAAAGGAGAATCTGATAAATATGGCAGATACAGAATCAAAGAACAGAGAAAGATAAGTGGGGGGAAAAGGAGATTTACCTGGTGAGGTCCTCTATGTCCACCAGCATGGCATCCTGCTCCACATGCAGCTCATCTCTCATCAGCAGCAACTGCACCAGCTCCTCGTTTAGACCTGTGTTACATTAAGGAAGAGTGGAGGAGAATAAATATTTGAATGGAGGTATTTTTATAATTTTGTTGGATGGACAGGAGGTGTGAGGGTTGGGTTGATCAAATACTTGCTGTGATGTTGAGTTTGTTTCGTGTGTGTGTGTGTTTGTGATCTACTCACTCTGAATCTGTGAATGTAAGTCATTTGTGATGACTTGCAGCTGTCCTAGACTCATTTCCCTCATGTCCCCTCGCCTCAGATTCCTCTTCATCAAACACTCACTGATGTGGGGCAGATGGGGAAGCTGCACGAGTAGACACATAGACAGGGCATTACTGCATGTCAAAATGAGACTAAAGACTAAAACAGTATTATTCGGAGTATGAATTCCGGAAATTATCTGGACAATCTGACCATAGATCTACCCTTTCACACATGCCACTTACATAGTAGATTGTTGGTGTGGGACACATTCACACACGTTATGCCCATTCCCGAAATGCTCATCCGGATAAATTCTGGATAATTTCAGAGTCACAGTGGATGTGTGAAAGGGGCTACAACACACACATCCGCTTAAAAACCCAGACTGACCATGTTCAGGCCTTTGTAAGTCCCTTATGTAATTTCTATTGGGCTTTGTTTACTGTAACCCCCCCCCCCCCCCCCCCCACACGCCTGCACATGTGACACAGGTATTTCATTGTCCTCGATCATCTCCCTAAAATACATTTTCCATTGAAGAAGAAATAAATTATCTCCACACAGAAGAAAAAAAATTCCCTGATCTGTAATTCTCTCTCTCTAATTCTCTCTCTCTCTCTCTCTCTCTCTCTCTCTCTCTCTCTCTCTCTCTCTCTCTCTCTCTCTCTCTCACGGACTTACCAAGTCAGCCACCGGAGAACGTCTGTGCAGTTGGATTTGCCTCTCCACCTCCACCTGCATGCGGGCCATGGGTCGAGCCAGGGCCAGAGCCACCCGGGCCTCCTCCTGCAGCCTTCGTTGCACCCGCCAGAAACCGCCGCAGTCATCCAACGGGTCCGAGTCCTCCTCCGCTGTGTCTCGGTCGGATAACGATGAGCTCTGCTTGCTCTGTGTGGAGGAACTTGTGTAAGTATCACGGGGCCTTGAGATTCATAACTGATTGTAAACCCCTCACACATCACTGTACATTGTACTCTCTCACAAACTGGTCTTCACTTTCCATGCGCAGAACCACTCACTGGTATCTTTTTATCTATAAATCCATTACCGGACTGCTCCCCTCTTATTTGTCAATGTATCTGGCACGGAAACAGTCCGATCACAGCCTCCGGTCCCTGGACTTCATCTCATTGGCCATCCTGTCAGTCCGTACTGAACTGGGCAAGAAGGCATTTTCCTACGCTGCGCCTGCAACCTGGAACAAGCTCCAGCAGAGGCTAAAGCTGTCCAGTTTTATTTCTTTAGGGGATTTTAGACTGCTAGTAGGAAGGCTGTTGAGACAGTCCGTGGGGGTCTGCACTTGTACATAACTTAACTTGTACTTAACTTGTTCTTTGCCCTTTGTACTGTGTTATTTTACCGTTTGTGTTCTGTGTTGTGTCTCCTGTATGTTTAGTTAGTCTGTAACTTTGTGTTGCTGCTGATGCCTACCTGAACAGGTCTCTCTTGTAAATGAGACCCTGGGTCTCAATGAGATTTTACCTGTATAAATAAAGGTTAATAAAAATAAATAAATAAAGTGTTGTTGGTGTCATGATGTAATGGCCAATGTGGTTCCCACTTGTGTTTTTTTCTTTTACAAAGAGCAATGAGAGTATTGGGTTGAGACAGAAACACACACACCCACAGTAACAAAGGGTAAATCTCTTAGCTGTAACATACCACAGGTGACAGCGGTGTGTCCAGGCTGGTCTCTGTCCTGCTGTCTTCAGCATCGCTGTCCTTGTCACTGCTGCTGTCATTTACAAAACACACCTGCAGGTTCACCCCACTCTGATGTCTGACAGGAAGAAAAAACAAAGAGAGGAAATATTGATCTAGTCAGAGTGGAACCTACTTTATGTAGAGAAAAAGGGAAATTACTGATTGATTGTACCAATTTGGTTTGCACACAAATAACACAAACCATTAAAATAAATAAAAATCCATTATGTAGGAATTTTGAATTATATTCAATAAGATTTCCCTAAAACAATATCAAAATTGTCCATAATACAGTTATGAAGAAAATAGTGGAAGGCCAACAAGTATTTGGACACAAGGTTGAAAAATTGGCCTTATTCTACAAGTGAACAATAACAAACATATTTAATTGAGGTGATTTTGTAATTATCACAAAAAAAATTGTTATAAAAAGTTTGGTAGCTCTCTATAGTACACTGTACATACTGTGCCACATTCCATGAGGAATCGGGCAGAAAGAGCACGGCTATTCTTTCATTTTCTTTTTCCTCATCGTAATGGCAAATGGTGACTTTTAACACTCACACACTAAATAGTATTAAAATAACGGACTCCGAGATGCTCAACCAAGTCACATGGGAAAAATGAGAGAGTTGGTAGCAAAAAACAAATGTCTAAACGCAAAGGAGATAATAATAAGTTGATGTGAAATAAATTATTATTGCTGCCCTTTCCACACATTGTTATGTGCTGTTAGACTTAGGGTGGATGGGATGGTTTGGTCCAGGCCCCCTAGATCCAATTCATAGTTGTTCATTTTAATGTTACAGCATATAATTAAATGCCATGACATAATGATAGTGCTTCAAAACTTGTAGCAACAGTTTGGGGGGATGAAGCTGTTCTGTTTCATAATAAAAGTGGTCTATATAGGCTTGCTTTTCCGAGTTTGATGTGAAAGAATTTGACTAGTCTGCACAAATTCGACATCAGGTTCAAGTTCTAACATCAGCCCTACCTGACCTAGACCTCACTAATGCTGTTGTGGCTGAATGGGAGAAAATCCATGTAGCCAAGTTTCAAAATCTAGTGGAAAGTCACAAAGTGTACTGATGTTAGCAAACGTCACAGTCTGTGACCTAATCAAGTAACCAAAGCAACTGAAAGCTTGAATGAAACAATTTAAGCCACAAACATGACAACCAGGCCCTCCACGCACATCAGTTCTACTTCAAACCTCAACCTTTCCATGAGCTCAAAACACCGTTCACTCAATTCTAGATCATGACACTGACTGAAAGAACCTTGCAAACCAAGGTCACCAACACTGGGAGGAGATCAATGCCTCAAATAAAATCTCACTTAGTGGACAGGGTGGTGTTGGAATGTCCACTCCCAAACTCAACCCCAGAGGGTCCAACTTTACTTCCATTGAAGGCTCACACGACTCTCATTCAACCACGGATTTATATTTGGCATCACTTCTCCTTTCAGGAACGTTTGGACCATAGAACAGAACTGCACTTCCTCATACAGTAGCAGTAGCGGGGGGGGGGGGGGGGGGGGGGGGGGGTTGTCCTCATTGTTGGACCTAACCGCACCTTCCAATGAAAAAGTCAAAGGCCAAACAAAGCTGTCATAAAAACAAAGCAGATTTGTGTCGTAGCTGTAGTGGCTTCAGTTAACTCTCTAGTGTCTGATGTCATGCAACTATTTCCACGACGTGTGTGTGTGTGTGTGTGTGTGTGTGTGTGTGTGTGTGTGTGTGTGTGTGTGTGTGCATGCGTTTGTGGTTGTCCAAAACCTCAACAACAAACATGGTTAACACTTTATAATAACTATCCGTTGTAACTCGTTAATAGATTATTAGTAAACTCTTAATTAATGATTATTAATGATTTGTTAAATGTTTGTTAGCAGTTTGTTAAGGATTTATAACAATGGTAGATAGTTAATAGCTTAATAATTGAATCAGTTCATCTGGGTGGTAATCCGAGATTAACTGATCACGTCACGTTCAAGTCCATGGCATGCACAGTGTGTATTGAGTTTATTTAAAAATATTTGAAAATGGGGCTGCACTCCGTTGCCCATGCACTGTGTATAGTCTATAGCCTATTTCAGCCTCGTCGGTATCTCGGATTACCTCCCAGATGAACTGATTCAATTATTAAGCTATTAACTATATTGTTATAAATCCTTAACAAACTGCTAACAAACACTTAACAAATCATTAATAATCATTAATTAAGAGTTTACTAATGATCTATTAACGAGTTACAACGGATAGTTATTATAAAGTGTTACCCAAACATGAAATATCAATATAATAAAAAGAAAAAATGTTTGGTACTCATGAAGCCGGGGCATCACTTAGTTTCTATCTCACCAGCTAATCACGCACCAGGGGTTAACCACTCCTCTGCTCAGATACTTACTGTTAAATCTAATGTCAGTTCCCTTGGACTTACTGTAAATAGTGGCTTTTTTGAAAACTTCTAATCTTCCCTCTGCAAGTTTTTATTGCTTATTATGGTAAATTTTTGTGATCATATAAATCAAAATAATTATGATCATGATTTTGGCTATAATCAAGCAGCCCTTATGTCTGACAGGAATATGAGTTACTCATTCTCTTCCTCTGTTTGTTGCCAAGAGGTCAAACATTCACTGAATCTATACATCAACTAATCAACTTAACCTGGTGATGCACTAAGCTGCACTCCTACACTACAGTACATAGACACATGCATGCATGCATTTCAGAACATGCTGATATTGAAATATTTGTTTGCCAATATGATGGATATATAATCAAATGTCTTATATTGGCCAATAATGCAGTCTTTACGAAGTTCCCTTTAAAGGCAACACATACAGACTACTAAACCAATAATACATCCATATTCAGGCTTTCATTTAGGCTAATTTAATATACAATGGGTTATAAAAAAATCTGCAAATCAAAACTTAATTTAATCTAGGGCATATTTCACTGTTTCCCTGCCACCCATCCAAGAATAAAAAGAAAAGAAAAATAACAACATCGGTGGCGGCCTTGAAATGTGGCTACATCGATCAAACCCTAATACACTCATATAATACACACGCTCCATTCCAAACTCACCGGGAGGACGTGCCGTTCTTGCTGCAGCTGGTGTAGATGACTGGCTCGTCGTCATAGAAACTGCCAAAGGCAAGTTTCTGCCTGATGGACTCTCGCTCATTCCTCTGGGCCTGTCATAAAAGGGAGAAAAAAATACATGATAGAAAAAAGTATTAATAAAAGGGTTTGATGCTGCCGTAGTTCCATCTCTGCTTGAATGACCAAGTGGGGCATATACTCGCGGGAAGAAAAATGAAGGCGGGTTGGTGGTTTGCTATTTGAATTAAAGCTCTAGAGTCATGCAGTGTAACAAAAGATTATAGGCTACTATACACTATATGAAAAGCTCTACCATAAGCTTAAATAATAGGTACAGATATCCCTCCTTATTTAATTCTCCTTCCTACTCTCTTGTCCTACTCTGTCTCTTAATCAGCTTACCCCAAAAGTAAATAAATAAAAAAAAAAATATTACAATAAAACAGAATACTTGTTCCTCATTCTAAATGTACACTATAAGAATTACTGAATTTGAGAACTTGTTTTAAAAAGACACATCTGGCAGGTTCAGGTGACACTTCTCCTCGGTTATCATTTGCAACCACATTGTAATTGCTGAAAATCATCGATACTATTCACATTCCATCACCAATACAGTGAAATGGTTCAAAATGCCAGGTCATGATGCTTTCTGTTTGGCAAAATGACATTTTCTCTACTTTTGTCTTGTCTCAATTATTGCTTTTAGACCAGAAATGTTGGTTTACTTTGATTCTCAGTTTCAAGAGGTTCCGGTGTCCTAATTTTATTTGGTCCCCTTTCTTCCTTTCAAGGACCCCCTCGAAAACGAGATGGTTTCATCTCAAGGGGTTATCCTAATAAAGAGATTTGAATTTGTCTTCCTCTACTGGTAATTCTCCTTCATTAGTTTATTTCCTACCCTGGATGATTTTAACTTCATCTCAGCTTGTTCTCTTGCTGCCCTAGGTCTTTGTCTTTTTCTCTGAAAAATTGCAGAGAAATACAGGACAAAATTAGATGATTTCCTATTCTGGCTCCACTGGGGAAAGTGTATTTATATAATGGGATTGTGCCAAGTCCTCATGCTGTCTTTGTGTGCGTGTGCGTGTGTGTGTGTGTGTGTGTGTGTGTGTCCGTGTGTCCGTGTGTCCGTGTGTGTCTGTGTGTGTGTGTCTGTGTGTGTGTGTGTGTGTGTGTGTGTGTGTGTGTGTGTGTGTGTGTGTGTGTGTGTGTGTGTGTGTGTGTGTGTAAGTCTCCATTCACCAACAAACAACACTTCAAAAATTAGGGATGTTTTTCCTATGTGTCATAGCACTCTTTCTATACTCAACTGGCCTAATGCAAACAAAACCTTGTTTTGTGACGCATCATTGGGTGAGGCTGTGATGCAAGAGCATAAATCCCAGTTGATCGCCTTCACTCTCCCAATCTCCTGCTCCTTCAGACAGCTGGATGTTCTCCTTACCAGCAGACTGTCTACACACAACATGGATTTACACACAGCCCATTTTACCCTCCCGGAAGAAAGCATAGCAAAAGCACCCTTGTGGCAGCTGTTAAAAAATGCATGATGGATTGAATTTATTTAAAAATTCCACAAAGCATGTTGTATGACATCCATTTTAGAGATAAAATGATTTCAAATTTTACTGAGGAGATGTAAAAAACCAAACACAGAGATGAACAGGCAAAGATCACGTATTGAACACACCCACGCCACCTCAGAGTCACACATCCACACATCCATTATGGCAGATTCATCTACAGCAGCTCACTCACGATGGACACATATCATGTATACCTCGGAGGATTACGCGACAAAATGCTACAGACCCCTCAGAATCACTGAAATGCAGACACAAATCCACACACACCTGGTAAACGCGTTTTTCCTGGTGTACCATCCTTCAGCGCATCGTACTAAAACAGCCGCCCTGCCCTTCTCTACACTGCAGTGAAGCTAGACCCAGGAGACCCTCTCATATACTGCAGCCCCGTGCAGGAGAGCAAGGGAGGGAGGGAACAGGGATGGGAGGGGTGAGCAGGAGTGGGGAAAGACGGAAGTGGAGGAGGAGGAGAGAGAAATGGAGGATGGAGTGGAGGGGAGAGAAAGACCTGCTCAATGCTGCCACCGCTCTCCTGATCTGTTATCTGTTCCTCCATCTTCCTTGCTAGCTGTCTTTCTCCCTGCTTTTTCTCTTCACTTTTATTTTAATTGAAGGAAAGGAATGAACAGCAACTGCTACAAATCTGTCCCTATTAAATAGCTTACAGAAATAAGGGCATATAGCTGGTTGCAAAGCAAGGTGATGGATTCACTGGGCTAAAAAGACCAGGCTAAACATAGTCTGATAAATGAGACTGTGATGCTAGAGAGAAGAAACCATTAAAGAGGCCATGCTTGATTTATAAATTCAGCATTTGTGAGCAACACTGACATGGCGAATGCATTTGCTTGTCGGCCCAAAGCAGAGCAGGGCATTTCTGATTAGCCGTTTGTTTCGTCTCCTAGAGGAAACTCTTCCAGCCCATTGCCACATGACCGCGAAATAAAGTGTGATGAGCCATAAGAGAGACAAGGATGCATGCACGTGCAAGGAGAAACACAAATACTAACACAATGGCACATACGTATACAGACCCACAGTTAATTCCCACAGTGGTGTGTCACAATGCAGTAGTGTTCTGATTAAACTACACAATTGTTTTAGTCGTCTTTCATCCCTAATCTGATCAGCTCCAGAGGCCAAACATCTTCATCTTTACAGCCTTTTCCCATTTCTCTAAGGACAATGTATACAACACTATTATCATATACAGTATATACACATATACATAGAAAGCAGATATGCATGGCCTCAGATTGCAATTGCTGTTATGCACATGTCATCATCCCTTTTTTTTTTTTTTTTTTTTTTTTTTTTAGGTTGTTTGTGTCTTTCTATTATTCTTAGTTATTTGTAGAAACCTGGACTTGAAGCCCTGTCTTTTCCTGAACAATTGGACTCAGGGTGGGGGCAGTTATTCAGGGCTTGTGTGAACCACACAGACAGAGAGAAAGACAATCACTCACAGAGATGCTGGGCAGTCTGGTTCGTCCTCCACTGTAAGAGTCTTCTGTCTGTGGTGCAAAGATGTCCTGGAGTTCTTCAGCCCAACTGCGGCTGTTTACCATGCAGCCTATTCCTCCTTGTTGGTATTGTGTGTCACAGTTGCCATTATCAGCACAATCCTCCCACCAATGGTTGGTTGTATCCTTTCTTATGAATAGATCTCCCTTCTCCTCTTCATCAATGTCCACATCATAGTCTTCCATAAAGACAAATCTTTTGAAGTTGGTAGAGAAAATCTAAGGGTTGGTGGATGGATTATGTGTCCTGGCTGGGACTATGCCCACAGATGGACCAAAAATATTCAAAGCAGGGACACAGATCTCTGAGTGAAATCAAATGTTGAATGTAGGTTGTGTCAATCTCTTCCATTTCCAGGGTAATTGTTTCCTGTGATCGCACAGATTAAGTCATTAGAATATTATAACTGCAGGATAGGCATAAGCATGAAATTATAGCAATATCATGTCATATTTCTGATGCCTCATTCCCATTATGTGATTATAGCCCTTTGTCTTTTTGATGTTGTCAATATGAGTCATAAAACTACTTTCTGCTAAACTTTCGAACCACAAATTTAATCTAAATTTAAATCACTTGTAAAATGAAAAGTCAAATCATATAGAGCACATGCTGTAAATATACACATACTCACCATCGTTGCAGAGTCCAACTCAGTTTTGAATAAAGGGACAACTTGTTCTCGTGCGCTGTGCAGAGATGGTGACAGGATGGATTTTAGGATGTCTTGCTCCTCTGCAGAATAGTTCTTATTCCTTAGGTCATTGCTCCATAATTCCAGCTGGTTAACTAACAAGAACTGTAGTAAATTAACATAAAGAAATACAGATACGCATCCTTGCTTTCAAATACCACCATTATACGTCTCTCTGTTGTCACGTGTGGCTTAGTTTCAGTGGTGTGTGTGTGTGTGTGTGTGTGTGTGTGTGCGCGTGCGTGCGTGCCTGCGTGTGTCTATCGACACGGAATGGCCAGAGGAAAGAGCACCATGTGGAAATATATAGGGACAGACAGAATGGGGTTTGTGTGCACTGCATCAGTGTATATAAGAGTGAGGAGTTTTCACAGAAAATAACTAAGAATAATATTTAAAGACAGCAAAGATTTATTGTAAAAAAAAATATTAAAAAGAATTAAAAAAATCTCCAAACTAAATTTATTCCACAAGGTTATTGAGAATGTTTGATATGCTCAAACATTCATAAACTAGCTTCAATACCCAGCCTGTTGGGTATGACCAGGCTTCCTCTGACATTTTCACAGGAGAAGTAAAAGATGAGCCCTGGGTACATAAAACAGTGCCTGGCTGAGAGTTAATTTCATTGTAGACCAGGGGGTAGACTATGAAGCAAACTCAACAGGGCCTGGGTCTCTTTTCTTGATCTGGTTCAACATAACCCAAACCCTTGCTCAGAGCTGACTGGTATCACAAAGGCAATTATCAACTTCCTTCTTATATATTCTAATTTTGAGATCCTGGAATTTAATGAGCAGTAAACCGTAATTGTAGCCTGGAAATCCAGACCTGCCGATGGCAAATTAAATTTGCTGCGCTTATATGGGTCTGGATTTCCCGGGTACTTTAATTGGCAAAATTAAACAAAAAGAGCCAGAAATATTTCACTTAACTTTCATGAGATGCACCAGTACATACATTACATCGTGGTGTAATGGTCATTGAGTCAAATGCTGCAACAAAACAAATCTCAGCAGACTTGTCTTGAGGTCTAGCGCTGCCCCTATTAATGTTCTGATAAGTCTAATGTAAAATTTAACTGGATGCCAATTCACACCACCTAACTACCATAATGTGTTGACTTCCAATTTAAAATCTAAACCAGCCCAGGACATTGTTGAGCTGTGGTGCCCTCTTGTGTATATCATCCCAAAGTCTCACTGACCAAACCAGAGTGAGTTCAGAAACCATTTTTATATCCAATGACTGATAAATGTGTACATTTGTATGGGACCACTGATGCTGAATCTTTATGTATGAAATAAATGCTCATTTGTATATGCAACAAGTAGATCCTGTCGATCCACTTTGTCCAGAGTAAGATTATCTTCCATTCCACATGCGGTCCATATTGAAGACAGCATTTACTGTTAAAGATTTCAGAGGCTCTTCAGATTAGAAAACATTTCAAAAGACTTCTTTACCAACTTCACATTGAAATGCTGCACCTTACAGAGGCAAGGCAAGGCAAGGCAATTTTATTTATAGAGCACATTTCAGGCACACGGCCACTCAAGGTGCTTCACAGGGTTAAAATCAAATAAAGAATACAAATACAAAAAAAAAAAAAAAAAAAAAAAAAAAAAAAAAAAAAAAAAAGGGCTAAATATACAGAGAACCAGTCAAGTCATTTTTGTTTTCAAACGTTTTATTAGAACAGTTACAGCAGGCTAAACTGGATGATATGGCATGAATGGATAGTGGGCATGTGGTTGGTAGTGGGGTGGAAATTGTGGGGGATTTACAGGCGGTGGTGTGGTCTTAGTATCTGGATGCCCTTTGGTTGTTTGAGTGTTGGTGGGTTCAGCAGTGTCTTTTATAGGCACATTATATTGCCACTTGAAGGGAGGGTAGTGAGGTGGCTGAACAGGATACTGTGGAGGAGCTGTGGTTGGCGGTGCTGTAGTTACATGAGGAAAGAAAGGCAGATACGGTTGGTGCTTTGGGTAATGAAGTTTGGCTGTGGTGGGATCAGCAGTTTGATGGGGAGTGTAGTATTGATGTGGATGAACAGGATACTGTGGAGGAGCTGTGGTTGGCAGTGCTTTAGTTGCTGGATACGGTTGGTGCTTTGGGGACTGAGGTTTGGCTGTGGTGGGATCAGCAGTTTTGTGCGGAGGCACCGGAAATAGCATCTGATAGGGAAAGTAGTAGTAGTAGTAGTAAGGTAGATGAACAGGATACTGTGGAGGAGCTGTGGTTGGTGGTGCTGTAGTTACATGAGGAAAGAAAGGCAGATACGGTTGGTGCTTTGGGTAATGAGGTTTGGCTGTGGTGGGATCAGCAGTTTGATGGGGAGTGTAGTATTGAGGTGGATGAACAGGATACTGTGGATGATACTGTGGAGGAGCTGTGGTTGGCGGTGCTCTAGTTGCTGGATACGGTTGGTGCTTTGGGGACTGAGGTTTGGCTGTGGTGGGATCAGCAGTTTTGTGCTGAGGCACCGGAAATGGCATCTGATAGGGAAGGTAGTAGTAAGATGGATGAACAGGATACTGTTGAGGAGCTGTGGTTGCATGAGGAAAGAAAGGCAGATACGGTTGGTGCTTTGGGGACTGAGGTTTGGCTGTGGTGGGATCAGCAGTTTTGTGCAGAGGTGCCTGAAATTGCCACTGATAGGGAATGTAGTAGTTAGGTAGATGAACAGGATACTGTGGAGGAGCTGCGGTTGGTGGTGCTGTAGTTACGTGAGGAAAGAAAGGCAGATACGGTTGGTGCTTTGGGGAATGAGGTTTGGCTGTGGTGGGATCAGCAGTTTGATGGGGAGTGTAGTATTGAGGTGGATGAACAGGATACTGTGCAGGATACTGTGGAGGGTACTGTGGAGGAGCTGTGGTTGGTGGTGCTTTAGTTGCTGGATACGGTTGGTGCTTTGGGGACTGAGGTTTGGCTGTGGTGGGATCAGCAGTTTTTTGTAGAGGTGCCTGAAATTGCGACTGATATGAAGTGTAGTAGTGAGGTGGATGAACAGGATACTGTGGAGGAGCTGTGGTTGCAGGGTATTTTGGGGCAGCAGTTGCAGGATGTGCATCAGGTGTGGGACACCTGAGAGAGACTGGAATCCCATTCCAAAGCAGCGGGAGAACATGACATCCACCCTTGGGAAAAGAAAAGTCAAAACAAGGCATTGTAAGCCAGTTAAGGCTACACACTTTAACTGCAGGACAATTATTGTTTAAGCTACAAATTATCTTAAAGTAATTAGTCCTTTAAAAAAAAAAAAAAAAAAAAAAAAAAAAAAAAAGAGAGATTCACTCCAGCCATACTGTACCCAAAGTTATCCAAATCCCTATGGTTTTTCCCAATCCAAACCCCAGTTATAGTGTACACTAATTTAAGACAGGAAAAATATTCACATGCAAGAATATGGAGCCATTTAATTTTTGCTTAAACTACCATTCTGCATTTAAGGAAACATTACTTCTTGAACCATGTTGCAACCATCAAAAGGAACCATCATCGCAAGTGCAAGGGAGTTCCTCTTCATGCTGTAGCCACAGGTGGAAGGGACCTGGGACAGAGGCATTGGAGGTGCATGTTCTGTAGGAAAAAAATACTCAATGTGAATATGCAATGACTAATGGCAAAACATACAGCGAGATAGTGTAGCAAATCAACCTCATTGATTCAGTGTGCTTGCACAATGACACACTTGAATCTTAAAATACCTTGTTTCAATGCGAACTGTGAAGCTCCTGGTCCCACTGCTCTGAACTTCATGTGGTCCCCAACACAACGCAGGGAAGTCGCCATGTTCTTCCATGATGAATCTTTGGAACTGGCGTCTTGAATTTGACCTGGTGACCAGCCTGAAAGGGAACATTTAGATGAGTGCCCAATAATGGGACTGTGCAGTATATTTTCTGGTTTCCATTCTTATAAGGTGGTAGTTTGAGAAATAGAATGAATCTGCTGAGACAGGAATGAGCTGAGGTGGAAAGTACTTTATTAAGACAAACTCAGCACCTGTGTCAGACCTAGGTTGGCCGGCCTAGTTGCTCCAATTGCATTATCACAGCCTCTGCCCTATGTCTGTGCACATCTTTTAAAGCCCCTCTCTCTTAAGACCTACCTACTTATTCTTATTGGTAAACTAGGATAGATTGAGCTTTGGTCTATCCACTCACAGATAGATGCGATGAGCACCCATGGCCAATTCTAATTGGCTGGAAACAACCATTACCTCACCAACTATGTATTGGTATACCCATTAACTTAAGCTCTGGTCCCTCTACGCAGGGCCATACATTAAGATGTTCCTGGAACATCTTGACGTTTGTATAAACACAACTGTGTATTTCCAGACTTAACCCATAAAATACGCATCCATTCTTCTTCTTCTTGACCCTCGCATGACTGGGGCCTCCAACCTAAACAGTTTGCATCCCTGTCTTCAAATGCACACACACACACAGGACAGGGGGAGCCGCTCCTGGTTTTCCTTAGTTAAATATGCATTTAATTAAGCAAGAATTTTGGAATATGTTATTCCAAAATTCACAAGTGTTATAAATTCAATTATGCCTCCAACATCAAAAGATTCTTACCTGGAGAGTCCGCTTGATAAGCAGCTTCATCCTCTGCAGAAACATTTGATGGGGAACTCTTGGATCCATTTTTTGTCTGAAGTTCTGACCCATTCACAAAGTATTTCCCAAACACAATTGCACCCTGTTGGACACCTATGATTTTGTGTGCACCAGCGTCTTTTCGCCCTTCTAGCCTTTGTATTTTCTTCAGTCGATAACAGTCTATCGTTTGCATCAAAAAACATGTCAGAAGAACAGACGCAACAAAGGAAACAGTGGCACTTTTCCATTTTCCTTTAAGCACCATTCTGTTGCAAGTCCTGTAAACTCTGAGAGTTGGAAGCTAGTTGGAGTTGAAGCTATTTGTGCTGCACCATGTTCTGCCAGGAGGTAGTCTATGACAAGCAGGTGCTGCAACAACCAATCAAAATCTGTGGTAAGTCGGTTAATTGATTGTTCTCCAATCACCTGGCAATTGGTTCCACCTGGATAATGTAAAAACTCAGTTCAGAACCAGACAAATCACACAGGTCTGTTGAAAAAGGTACACTTAGGGTGTATTTAAACTGGGAAAGTCCGCTAGTTCACTTGCTTTGGTCCAGACCAAATGGAATTTAGATTTTTTTTGTTTGGTATGGTCCACTTTCACATTGCACTTTTTGCAAGTGAACCAGCATTATGAAGAAGGTCATACATTAATTGGACAGATATTCTGGGGCGGGGAAACGCAGGAAGTGAAAACTGCCAAAGTGTAAACAATCATGGATGTATTCTGTAGGCCTACTGCAATCGTGTGTATAGTGATTCGGTGCCATCAGCCAATAACTGTGCATCATTAACATCTGCAGGCTAAAGACTGCGAGTCATTAACGTTGTTTAAAGAGAGAAAGAGAGAGGGGGAGGGGGGGGGGGGGGTAAAACTATTGCCTGATCTACAGTATGATCTAACATGGGGTTAATAATAAATAAATACATCTTTAAAGAAAAACATCAAATTATTGTTTCATATGGTTAAAATGTGTATGTCAATGGCACGTTGTTTGGCTTGTGGCCACCTACGATGTTAAACCATTTTCACTGTATTTTTGCTGCTGGACACGCTGCTCACTAGAAGAATATGCTCCTGGGTGTGTCAGTTTGGCAAGGCTCAATTTTAATTAATTATTCAAAATTAATATTGGTATATTTGAATTAATTGTAACATTAAGATAAAAGCCGTTTATAACTAGATGAACGTCTGATGAAACACAACTGCAGAATCAATACGGTATCTATCTATCTATCTAAATGGTGTTAAAAATTGTTATTGTATAAAAAGAAATATGGAAAAGCGTTTTAAAGAGGGCTTCTGAAAAAGGCTTGATAAAGCATCTACTTAAAAAAACTTTTGAAAAATGTCAATTTAGGCCTACATTTTAGAAATTGTAGCCTATTCTTCATCCATTTGAATTACTTTGTGGAACTTTAAAGTTCATATTGGACCTATGCTATACTGCAGGCAGACTGTCACATTTGAATGGACTTTACGTGAATAGACCTGTACATAATTCATAAACTCCTGTTTAACAGGTGCTCAGGTTTAAAAAAAAAAGAAGAGCATTTAAAAATCAACAGCTCCATGACAACTTGGCAAACTCCATGTACTGAGGAGCCTCTCGAACAGATACTAACTGGACTTTGAGGTGTTTTCTTTTTGTCCCCAAATCCACCTTGAACCATCAGAGTTGGAACCTGGCTTTAGGGTCTTTTTAATTTTTAATTAGTTTTTTGAGCATGGACATAAAATTAACTTACAATTAGGATACACATTTTCATCTTTTCCACATATCAAATTGAGGGACAGGACAGCCAACACTTTTACTGTGTTATTGTATAATAATTATGTTTCATAATATGTGTGGGTTTGAAACCAGTCAGTCAGCAGCCAAAACTAACTCTTATATTTACAAGTTGCTGTAGAGAGGTATTTAATCTCCAAGGTTACTGACAACACTGCTAAGTGTGCTGCATTGAGGTGAGTGCATAATCATCTTGTGAACTTAAGTTTAAGTAATATAGATAGAATTTGGTAGTTGATATTTTTCATCTGATAACTTATTAGTCTTTCTGTTGTATATATTACTTTAACAGGAACTAGCCCTTCAACAGACAGTGAATGCTGCTACTCTGTCTGTGACTACTTCAAAAAAAAAAAAAAAAACATGAGGTCCAGCTTTACCCGTGAGCCAGCTCAAAGCACATTCAAATCCTTTTATGGCAGATAGTTACTTCTCTTAAGGAATGACTTCCTTTGAATGCCACAATACATTTTTGTTTTACCATTAGATGCTGCTGCTGCTTCTACATCAAAGCATGATTTGAGTGAGCCACTATTTGTCATGGAGGACCATGTAAGACAGACATATTTTACTTTTCATATCTGTCTTTTTTAATATTGTATTAACATCTTTAAATATCACAATTTGCTACAGTGATTAATTACTTTTTTGCTTCATTTGCATTGTATTATTCTCTTGGTTTGGTAAGAAGATACCAAAGTGTTGTCCACCGTCTGTCAGTGACCCACCCACTTATTGTACCAGAGCAGCAGGAGTTCTGAGGTACAATCGGGAGTCGGACAACCACAGTATAAAGTTAACAACCATTCCTCCAATGGTACTAAGATCAAGTTTCTACCTCCTGTAGTAAATTCTCATGTCGAGTTGCATGGTGTTAATATGACTGGTTAAACCAACTGAACACTGTCCTGTCTAGTCCCAGCCTGTGATAGAATACCCAGTGAAATGTGAGTACTGCGGGGAAAAGGCCAACCCTTCGCTGGATCTATCAGGGTTAAAGGGGCCTGAGGTAATGAAGGAAGTGAATGTTCCAACAGACATTCCGCAAATATACCTGATGCACTGCTGACCTCCATGCATCCTATTTGCTGTCCATATATTAGACGGCCCCACTTTTCTGCTGTGCCCGGTGGAAGCAGCTGTGTGATATGCTGGCAAAGCGGAGATGTTTGATTGAGTGGAAATGTGACCAGAGGACCGATAATCCAACATCACTGGTAGACAGGCCAGCCACAGAGATGAAGGAGCTTCTCCTCAAAAGCATGGAGACAACGGATAACAAGTTAACTGTGGACTTACTGAGTGGACATGGGTACTTATGAGCATCATACAATGACACAAACACAAATATAGTCAAACGTGTCATGGCAAAATGATCTCAAGTCACCTTTACTGCATTTAAATCAGGAGCAATGTAATCTGTTTCTTTTATAAGAGAACAATCAGAACTGAGAATGTACGAGGACTCAATCCAAGCACCTGTTGATGAACCCTGTGAGTAACTGCTAAGTGAGCAATATACATTAACAGCTTTAAATCTTATCCAGGCTTGAGAAAACAAATGAGATGTCATAAATTGCGTGTACGTTATCTGTTTGATATCGTCCAAATTATTGGTAAGAAACAAAACAATTGTGACTCCATATACAGTAGATTGTTTTGACTGATAGGCTACACGTTTGATCTGTGCTATTGTTTAGTTTGCTCCTCAAAAAAGGTGATCAGCTTCCGGCTGTCCTGTGCTCCAAGAAAAGGATGCTGGACAGTGGAGCCTTGCAAGGCAGCTGAAAAGCAATTGGAAATAAAAGAGGAAGAAGAGCAGGCGCTAGTCCCATTTTGTGACCACAAGCCAATTCAGTTTGGCATGTGTCATCATCAGGTAACCACACATTATGTGTTATCCTTGACCCAACACAGTATTAAGCAATGTGATTAAAATCCAAATAAGAATACCGAAGGTGATTCTTGTTATCAGCACTAATGAGACCATACAAAGAATCACCATTTCTTTGAAAAGAGGTCTGTATAAAATGGAATATTAATCTGTGCACATGAATGTAGACACTGTCCCCATGTGGCCACACTGTGAATGATGATTAATACATAAAACCATACAACAGCCACCTTCACTTAAAGAAAGCTATTTGTAATTGTAAATAGGCTAAATGTGAATGATTATGAACATTAATGGCTTTTAAAGGGTTACGGACTATGTACATAAAGTGGCAAAAAGATAAAAGGAATCGTTAAAATCATTACCAGCCAGCAGTTTTACCTGTCAAATCTTTTAAATCTTAAACCACAGGTGTAATTAAAAACAGTTTTTACAGACTGTGTAGTATTTGTGGTGATGTGTATTTTACTTTTTCACATTTTTGTGAACTCAGTTGAGTGCCTCGCAAACAAAAACATCTTCCTATCTTCTATTTTCACAGGATGGGGCAGAATTTGTGCAGAAGTATTATTCCAATGGCACAACATTTCTTACTGAGTTTCTTGATGGCTCTGCTCAGGTCTTGTATCCATTCACAATTTAGTTTCTGTAGATTAAAAAAAATATGTATCAAAGGTAAAAGCCTACATGTGATAAGATTTGCAGTTGGCTTCGACCAAGAGATGGGACAAATGTAATAAAAGCAGCAATGTATAGAAAAAATGTGTTAGATTGTATGTCTTCCATTCCTTATCGTCATTACAACAGCTATCCATCAGGCCTCTTGGCTCTCGTTGTCGTGGTCACTGAGGAAAATGGACGGGTCTGCATCGTGTTTGATGACAGCGATGCCTCCTATCAACCAGTTAGAGCCTTGTTCCAGCCTGATGGCAGGGCAACGTGTTATCACAGCAATGGAAGCATATGGTACAAAGCATAAGTGTATTTACAGTATTATGTAGGCTATAATATGTAACATTTGTATTAAAATGCTTTAAACTAGTATTGTATGGGCAATATAGTATAGTTAATATTTTTTAAACAAAAATAAAAATGGTTATTCTATTGGGTAAATCAACATATGGTTGTAGGATGAAATGATCTAGGTGTACATATGTCCTATCTGTAGCCTCATGCGGAATAACATTGTGACATTAACATGCGTGCCTTTATGTTACAGGCTGACCTTGAACACATCAGGAGGTCAGTGTTTGGATGAGGAGGGTGCCAGGGTTCGTCGGTGGGCCTGGAGTAGTCCGAGCCTCACTCCCACTGCCCTGCACCCAGTCTTCCTGTCCCTCAACAAAACCGTTGGGGTCCGAGTCCTCGGGAGCGAACAAGTGTTTGTCTCCATCCTGGCAAGTGGCCAACAGGCAAAGTTCAATGTGGGTGCTTGCTGCGCTCAGGTGAGGCATCGTTTTCTAGTTTGGGACAGACCTTTTCCACAAAGATAATCAAATTCAAAGCTCATCACCATCCACTTATCCGGGGGGTCGGTTCTTACCAAATGCAAGGCAAAACCCCCTTTTTTTTTCTACCCAGGCTAAATGTTACCCAGACGGGGCCGCTGCAGGCCCATCGGTATTAAAGGAGGAGCTCTTACTGTGTGCAGCCAGGATTAGGATCCACATGGCCATTCAAGGAATTCACCAGTACCTGTCGACACCCTCCCACCCCCGGCTGCCGAAGACCAAACAAGACCCTTACCTCCACGTTCTTACCGAAAGGCTTCTGAAAGTCAGCGCTGGTGCGACGATGAGTGAGAGTGACAGAGCCTTTATCCACAGGTGCCTTCAGGAGTGTCTCTGATGTTCCAGTAATAGAGTACACTGTGACTCAAAGACAGCGGCTCTGCGGTAGCATTAAGGCTTACAAGTTGAGTCATACCCCACAGAGCATGTCAAAAACCATTAAAGTATAATACTTTTTCAATTTCTTTACTTTGATTTTTGAGTTTCACATTGCTTAGGTGGAATCTGGGGGGGGGGGGGGTTAAAGGTTTGCTATGGTATGATGGCAAACCTCAATGCCATGTTTTAAACAAAATATGTTTTGAACATGGACAGTATCTAAAATAATAAAAAGACCTCACTCACAATCACAAATTAAGACAGGTAGAAGAATAAAAATATACATTACTGTGCAAATGTTTTAGGCAGGTGTGAAAAATGCTGTGAACTAAGAATGCTTTCAAAAATATAAATAATAGTGTATCTTTATAAATTTAAAAAAATGCTAAATGAGCAAACAAGGTAGGCTAGTTAAACTGCATAAGCAAGGTCTCTCATACAAAAATGTCAAAGCAGAATGGGGTTTCAAGATGTGCTGCTCTTTTGACGAAGCACAAAGAAAAGGGCAAGGTTGACGATCGTAGACCCAGTGGTCATCCAAGGAAACTTAGCGTAGCAGATGAGAAACGCGATTTGGTCAGGATTAATGTTGTCCTCCTCAATGCTGAGAACAGTAGATGGGTGTACCTGGCTGGCTTTTTTCACACCTGCTTAAAACCTATGCTCAGTACTGTGTGCCAGTATATATTTTGGTCAAGTCTTTTTTTTTTCTCCCCGATACTAAAAATCATATTCAAGTTTATTTTAATTTTGTTACTATATATCATAAGGAGATATGACCTAGTTAATTGTGTGGAAAACTAAACATGAATAAGGCAATGTAACTTCCATATGTTTAAGTCTTATGCTTAATCTCTTTTGTGTTTTCTAATTAAATTAGTGTAGATCCTCAAGTCCCTTCTAATAACATTAGGTTGAACATATGGCTTAGACATGAGCCCTCTGGCCAAGCAGGTTGTTAAAAGTTTTAAATGTTGCCCCTCATCAAGTTTACAAAAGATATTAATTATAACACTATTCCACAACATCAAACAGTAAACCCACACACAACATTTCACAGTTAAATAGTTACAATATGTTTTATTAATCATCTTCGCTTCTTCCAAGTTATGTAAATATAAAAATTATTCAGAAATCATACCAAGACACAATTCCCCATTGTTATTTCCACAACATTGATGACAGATTTGAAGTGTCGCCTTTTCTACACGGCTAAGCTACTTTTAGAACGATAAAATTATACATATGGCTCGGTGGTACAAATGACACAATTTTCTATTTTTATTCATATGGGTCAATCATATGCAACAGGTTAAATACTATACGAAATCAATGTTAAATCTCTCTTAATGGGACCACTGATGTCAACTGGATGAAGTCTGCAGTAGTATGAATAGCACAAGAGATAAGACCGGCACTGTTGCCATGGATCCCACTCTGGCGTCAGAGGCGGGACGTCTCTCAAGGAACATAGTGAAGAGTGATGGGGGCATCCAGTCTGAGCTAGCAGTCTTCCTGCCTTCAGCGCAGACCTTCATAAACATCACCTCACAGCCCAGTGAGAAACCCACCTCAAACCTTGACAGGAGGAGAGAGAAGGAGTAGATTTCATTTAAAAATGGCAATTCTTTGGTGAAATATTAAAATGAACAACACTTTAAACACTACTGTACTTACATGGAGGGGCTTTTAGCTCCAGCCAGGATGTGAAGAGTAGGGTTAGGAGTGGTGTGGTTTTGTGTTCATGTGAACGTTCATCTTCATCTCGTTGTCAAGGATTTGCACAAGCTGCTGCATGGAGGGCAGATGACCCGACTCTAGTTTCGACCACACTGGCACATCTATGGAATAGACATAACTCACGTCACCGTTTTTTCACATCATTGTTTCACACCACCAGGCAACTTTATACACATTATGTTACAAAGATGGTTCTTTTTGAACTCGTTTGCAGATAACTAATTGTTAAAAGAAATAATGATATGAAATACAACTACTGGTTGTTAAAAAGGTTTTTAACTGAAGGAAAATAATGTGGGTTCTGTCAGATAACCCATGCTGTGAATCAGACTCACCGTTTAATGTGATTTCGAAAGCTCCCGTAGACATTAACTGGTTTTCAATCATATTGCTGAGGAAGAACACCATCATGCAGGCATAAATCTGAAAGAAAAATTTGAGATTGATATAAGGACTTGTGCAACTATTCTCGTACTTTCTTTTTTTTACATGGAATTACGTATGCAGTTGATATTGCAGCATCACTCAATAGATCATACGGGCTATTGCAACAATAGAGGACAAAGACCCACAGGATGAATGTGTTGCTCCATTGTGGGTTAATGTAAAACAGGATGTCCTATTGTTCCATTAGTTTCTTTCTGCAGTAAGGGGTTGTCGGGAATCGACCGAATTGTGCATGTCATGATGGTGGGCACACAGAGCTCTCCCTATGGTTGATCAGTTTAGGGCGCAGTTAGGTTACACAGAGGAAAATAATTAAAGGGCCTGGAAAAGTCATTGAGACCAGACATCTGTTGTATGAAAATTAGATTACTTGATAACTTTCAGGGTGTAAAGGGAGTTTGGCCAGACATTGTGAAAATCGTCCTGAAAGTTTACTTACGGCGGCTTAAAATGCAATAACAATGCAGAAGCGGCTCTCAGCCACATGCTCATTGATAATTAAATGAGTCTTTGATTTAAAAAAAATCCAAGGCAAATGCTAACTCAATCTTTTATCGGTCCTGTGTGCAATTGAAAGGATTCATGTTTGTTATCGGTTAGGCTACCACACAGCACTACATCATTAACAGTCCTAGCCTCTGTTAAAAACACAAGAATAGCCGTTATTTCAGGATTGTCTTTATTTGTAAATATCTGATGTTAGCAGTCACCAACCCTGGGGATAACAGATCCAAGCAAACCAATACTTAGCAACGCGACCTAAAGATCCTGGGTGAAGCTAATTAAGTCCCATGGGTTTGTGTTGTCCTTGGCAGTGTGAATGTAGACAACTGTGTTAGAAAACAAACCAAACTGAAGCCCATTGTCCTCTACTACTTTATTCATCCATGTGCATTCTGTGCAATATAACCGTGATGCAAAATAAATGCTCAGCTGCATACTGAATCCACCTCCCTTACACATGTCAATCACTGCGCACTCTCCCCACACAGGATCAGAGCTATGATACCCTACCTTGTTTCCCTGGCCCCACTCCCAGATGCCCGGGGCTTGCATACCAAGGAGGGCGAATGGGTCCTTGCCGATAATAATGAGCCCAATCACAAACAGTTTGAAGATAGACAGGAAGGAAGAAGTGTGTCTGAGGAAATAAATAAACAAGAACTGGCTTTTAATACAATTCCTTGACATGGCATAATCAAGCAGACATGGTGTAAAGCCTTCAAGACACATATAATTATCAGGATAGATGTAACCTTATTAGTTTGTCTTTAAAGTGGGTTGGTCATGTTCAATTAATATAAGCAAAATGATTTTGAGGTTCATAAAAAATAAGGTGTAAACTTAATAATGGTGTCAAAATGGATACAGCAGCATATTTAACACATGTTAACATGGAATTAATTGTGTACGTTTTTAAGGTTTAACTTTTAATACAGTTCACATCAGGAATCACATTAGTTGAACACTATGCAAAGGAGAAAGATGTAGTCTTGACTTAAACAAATCAAGTATTTCAGACCGGCACAGCCTGCACCGCGTACATATGTTTATTATCCATTTCAACGGTGATTAAGATTCTTCAAGGGAAATGTATAGCTTTAATCAATTAACTATGAAAATGGCTTGACACACTACAACATGTATCAACATCTTGTTTACTATGATTTTACTACATTTAAACTTTTACATGTGTAACTGGTTAAACTACAGTCAGTTGACAAAGGCTTATTCTCACAGTGACTGGACCACAGATAAACAAACACTTGCTGGGGAATTGAGACCTGCAGTGTAATACAGTATCAATTCTGTAATGGGGCTAATCTCTGGTGTGTTTATTAAGAGTTCAACTGATAAGGTCTTAAGGGGATCGGAGATACACAGCACACCTTTAACTACAATACCTGGGACTAATGTACAAACCAGTTTCACATCAAGACTCAACCTCTGATCTAGTGGCGTGGGCCCCATGTCATACTTCATCCAAGAAGTGATATTGTGCTAAAATGTGGATTTTGACCATACCGTCATCACCGGTATAAAGCAATAGCCTGATTCTTTAAAATAAGGCATTCAATTTCATCCAAATGTTCAGTAATTGTTCTAATAGTAATCATAATTGTCCTTCTACAGCAGCATTTGCCCTATGCTTTATTTAGCAGCGCTCTGTCGCTAATGAATTGTGAGTGCTGCTGCTGAAATCCTCCCTCTCCTCATTCTACATCTTGGAAACATAGCTACAACTAAAGGATAGGGTCGTTCATATAAAGAAACGTAGCGTAACAAGTGTGTGGATGAGTGACAGAGCAGGACTCAAAAAATAACGGTGGAAAGCAGTGTAGCAGAGGAAAAGACTAGCACCAAGTGGTCAGTCTGGTAGTAAATGAACATTATACCCTCTAGTAAAGTATGATTTTTTTTGGCATTACTGTTATGTTTGAAAGCACTGTTTTAGCAAGTTGTACCTAATAAACTGCCGAATCAGTGTGCTGTCATACTGACACTTCACCCAAATTAACTCACTTCTATTATTATTATAAAGTATAATATGCTATTATAATTACAATAATCCACACACAAAATAACCTGATGCACCTTTGACCTAAATATTGTCTTTTTAGAGTCAGCAGTTGTGTCCAACCATCAAACTAGCAAAGATAAATCCCATGGCCAGATAAGCCTAACTACAAGATGAATCCACTTCCTTCGGTCGGTTCACAGCTAATCCCAGACAGCTTTAATAAAGCTAGAGGTGATCCATTTGTAACAAGGCAGACACAATGTCTCTCTCTCTTACCGATAGAGGGGTACAGGGAGATAGTTCTCCGCTTCGATTCGGATGTCTGGGTACCGCTGGTACAAGGCCTGCATGTACTCCTCAAACACCCTCTTGTACCCTCAGGAAATACTGTGTGTGAAGACAGACACTGTTAGAGAGATATACGCAGGAACACAGAGTGAAAAAAGGCAGCCAAAATAATTCAGTGATCGCAAGCAGAGATTGTGAACTTAACCTTGGGACCTGGAAAATGTTCATTCCACAGCTATTTGTAAATCATTTGTGGTATGTTTGAGATTCATGTTAGCAGCACGCCGACCTGCTTTACAATGTAGGAAGTTTTGTTTTAGAAAAAACTATTTACAATGCAAATGTTTGTTTCATGTTTTAATTTTCTTTAGAAAATCCCAATGTCCACGCAATAAATACAAAGAGCACATTTACGCTTCTCTGACCTGTGGGTCAGAAAAGACCATGCAGGGCGAGTTAATCTGCACTAACACTAACGTTATGGCAAATCTCAATAGCAAAGGCAATACCACGTTCTCCAACGTCATAAGAGTTAAAGAAAAACCACTTTAAAACGCTAGGCAATATAAAAAGACACATATACGAATTACTGGGTGCGATTTGACAGCGGAAGTGGGGCCATGTTTTCGACGGATTGTTTGGACCTGGCAACTTTGACAAATGTTATTCTCCCCGGGTGTTTTAACAGTGGTTGGGGCTAACAATGTGGGCTCCCTTCCCTTCCTATATTATGTTAACAAGCTGACCCCTTGTTGTTTAGCAAGCTTCTATCGATTTTCGGCCTTCGGTGTTATTAGCTGGGAGCTAGCTAGCTCGCGATGACTCGCCATATTTTCGCTCGTTTCGCTCACCAAATTTGAAATTTAAGGAGGGGTCCCGTAGCAAACTGCATCTTCATCTTCTTCACGCCATTGCTGTCACCAGACGTGGCACAGGACAGCGAGAAAACCCCCAGGGCGATGAGGGCAAGACGTAGCCACTTCATAGCTATCCGTTTCGGGCTCGTTTCCTCTCAAGCAGCTGGAGAGGGTATTTGGTATGTATTAATCTGTGGTTCCTGGTTGGTCCAATGGTTAGTCCCTCCCTTTTCTTCTTGCTCTAATCCTCGATTTTAAAGACAGTTTGCCTCTGTCTGTAGCGCTGCCTACTGTTGTGGCTGTTCAACTGACCTATCAGCTCCCTTTCTGTTAGTATTGTTGCAGATTGCGTCTTTTACTTTGTGTGTCGTTGAAAGTGTTCACTGACTCGGCCGAAAAACATGATTTCCTCCTAAAAAAAAATCCGGACTGGAATCATTTTAAATAGCCTACATGAAATATTGAAACACTTAATAATTGATTGAATGTTCAAGTGGTACAACAGTTTAAGGCAAGTTAAATTTAAGACTTTATTATTCCACTATGAATGAAATTCAAGACCAATTTTACACAAGCCAAAATTGAAAAGAAAATAATTAGGCCACTTAGGAAGCCACATGAAAAAAATTGGGTTAGGGATTCGGTCCAGTGAAAAAGTTTATTAAAAATCTACAAAAAAAATATTTTATCTTATTTGGTATTTTGTTTCATTTCAAGTCATTCAACTTAAAGACAAAAATAATGTGACACGTAATTCATAAACCGAGATATGTGACCATATCAGATCTTGCCATGCTAAACTGGGCGTCTATTACTTGAATAATAGATGCTAGCAATTATCTTGAGTTTCTAGATTGTAACAAGAATAAAAACATCATAAAAATCCTTATTCCCAGGGATTGGCAATTTTAAGACGTTTGAAAGATTGATTTCAGACATTGTAATACCAACTATGCCCTTATTTTTGAATTCAATACTTTTTCAGGATTTTCAGGAAGGAACTATGATCGTCTTGCAGAGATCATTACAATCTGAGCATAACATTGTGTTCAGAGTGTTTTATATTCAAACCCTCAGCCTTATCAATTAACCTGTTTCTTTTTAATGCAATACAACCAAAGTTAATCTTTGTATTGGGATTTTCAATCATATATATATCACATCAGGGCTTTCTTTCACACCAGATAACAAGTTATCAGTTTTCTCCAGCTATTTTAAGCCTCTCATGTTTAAATCAACTTGGATGAGTTTTGAAACTACTCAAGTCTACTGCGCGTCTTCCTTCCAGCTGTAGTGCAGGATGTGGAAAATCTTATCTTGAAACCAGTCAGTTTTAATGAGCAGGTTGCACAATAATTATTTGTTCCATTGTTCCATCTCAATTTTAATTTCCAACAGCTAACATACTAGCCTGGAAATCCAGACCTGCTGCTGGCAAATTAAATTTGCTGCGCCTGTTGATATGGGTCTGGATTTCCAGGCTACCAACATACAAGAAAAATATTTTAAAAAGAATTTAACACATGCAGAATTTCTGATGTCATGGTAGAAAAGTAAACATCAACACTGACATAGTGCTGCATTCAACCATAAAAAGGCTTTCTTACAAGACTCATTTTAAAATGTTATGAGTTTTATTGAACACTTTAATACAAGAAATATATAGGCATTTCTTTAAAAACGACATAGCATTAAAAACAAAAGTTTTTGGGGGTTTGACATTGGGTTCTTCTCAGCATCACAGCCTTGCCAATTCCTCCTCATTCACCGCCCTCTGCAGATCCAGAACCCTCTCTGTGGATGACAGATAAGACTGAATAAATAAGGTAACGCACATACATCCACCCAGATTTTGGTCCTTTATTTTCATTAAGTTGTCCTTGCATTTATTGACATTTGATCTGGCCAACACAAGATTTATTCTCCTTTTCCCCCCAGTAGGCATGCAGTATTGACAGGCTTACTAGATTAACTATTTGAAAATGTCATGCAGACTCTTACCGCCCCCTCGCTACCACATAGCTTCCGACTGGTCAAATAACAAGGTGATCAGTTTAAGTTAAAGTCTTAAAAAGGTAACTTTCAGCTTTTCCCACAAACACACCAGCTCCAACATCAGGTGTGGGCAAATTGAGTCTCAGTGAGATTTATTTTATTTATTTTTTAAATTCAACAGCAGTATTGAATTTAGTTTTCGGTATGTTGTGAAAATAACGGACAGAAAACCAAAGTCAAACTATGGTGATGTACAAACCATTCAACTTCTTGACAAACTCCACCAGCTCTGGAACTTTGGCCCGGATGTTGAACGAGGTTTGCTCCATTACTTTGACATAGTCAAGACTCCTCTGAGAAAAAAAAAGTGATACATGTTTGAGGTCATACAAATCCCATATTATTTTATTATTTAAGCAGATTTAAGAAAACTACCTGCAGCTCTACGTAAAAGTCCTCCTCCTTCTCTGCTACATTGGATATAGCCTCATACGCAGTGGTATCCTCAACAGATTCCTACAACACACAAAATGGAACAGCAAATATGTAAGCAACATAGTATTTGATCAACATTAAACATGATTTTGGTATCATTTTGTGCAATCAGACCTCCTCTGTGGAGCTGTTTATAGGCTCCTGTGCCTTAGCTGTTGCACTGACTGTAGAATTGCCATTCAGTTCCTTCACTCTGCCGAAGAGACATTTTTTAAAGTTTTATCTTCACATGTAAGATATTCCTTTCATGATAACATTTTTGGAATCAATTTCACTTTGTAAGTATGAACCTGTCAGCATAACGTAGTGTGTTCATTGTGTATTCACATGAAGCCATGCCAGGAGACACCATAGCAATCTATGAAGGAAGAAAAGGGAAAATATGTGTACAGAACATTCTGTATTTTGACCGGCAATATTTCAATCATCTACTGTAATGCCAGCTGTATGCAAAACTCAAGAGTTTAACGTACCATGCAGGTCTTAGACTTTGCTCCGATAAAGGAATCCCTGAGAACCTTGGTCAAAGTGCTCATCCGGAAAGGAATATGATCGCTGTTCATTCCAAGTGAACGGATGCACTCCTTCAGAACATAAGAGTTGATATTAGGGCATGTTGAAGTTTCATTTTTCAACATCACTTTTGATGCTTTGCATTTACATTTTGCGCAGAGTTGTCAGAAGAATTAAGAATGTTCAGCATTTTTCTCTTTGCAATGTCTTTTTCTTAAAGGAGCCAGGGTTACTTAATCTGCACCCCCTGGATGGGGCGCCGGAGAAAAAAAGGACTTTGCCTACCAGTGGAAATACTGGGGTTCCCCAAAACCTCCTATTTTCACTTTGTAGCTAGAGCTAGATATTAACCTCCACAGCCGGCCCCAGTGTACCTTGAGAGCCAGCAGGCTGCGATTGATCTCCGTCATCTCAATCATGGTGTTGCGGTCACTGCTGCTGACATCAGTGCCGCGCTCGTTGCCAGCCAGATCGACCAATGAAAATTTGCCATGCAGCGTGGAGGCACGGTCGTTGCGGCGCAGGTTAATCTGGAGGATGGCATGAGAACGGGACGAGTTGGCATTGGCCGAGGTCTGGCCTGATGTTCTGGAGAGACAGTAGGACAGAGGGAAAGGAAAGGGACTCAACTTAATGTGGTGTGTGTGTGTGTATATGTATGTAATATCTATATCTAGATATATAGAAGAAGAGCAATGGAACTTAATAATAATTAATAATAAGCATTTACAAAAATCAGATTGAAAATGAATGTTCATAAATACTATGAAAACAAACAGCTTTTTTGTTGTTCAGACTAGACTGTGTGACAGGACTATGTGGACGTGGCCGTACCAAACGGACTCTATGGTTGTATTTATAGCATGTTCGGACGGAGAACTGCCATGACTGAAAATATCTTTAATTTGGAGTGATAAATATGCCTAACTCTTTTCAGATGCTTACTATAATGCAACTAACTCCCCATAGTGGATTTGGGTTTAGATGGGCTTTATCATCCAAGTACCTGCATGCACTGCCAATCTGTATCATCTTGATGACCTCTTCTGCTGTGGACACATAGACTTCCTCCAGTCCAACAACCTGAACCTGCTGATGCTCGTCCTCCAGAACCCGGAGCTTGGCCTTCTTGTTCAGCAGGTCAAACACCTACATCAAAACAAGACATTTCACTTTAAGGATCATTTGCATAAGGTTTATATTTCAGTAAAATATTATCCATGTGTCGATGGGGGTAGGAGGAGTGGATTTTCTTACTTTCCCATTGTAGATCTCAAAGAAGCTGACATAAGCGCAGAGATCCAGGTTAGAATACATCCTGTGGTTGAGATGGGTGAAAACATCGTGGGCTAAAAAGAATTAAAAAATTATTCAATAGAAGTTCTCATAAAAAGGCTAGTTATGTACATCCTGATTGTTCTGTAGTTATAGAGTAAAGCAGTGGATATGCAATAGGACTTAACGTGGATAGGAATAGGAATTCTGTAAATTGAAATAAAAGCAAATCATGCACATGAAAAAAAAAACTAATTGGATTGCTTTTGATGATTCCTGTTGCGGTTAATGTGACAAGCCAGATTAAGTAATTTACTACAACATAGGGCACCTAGGGATGGTTTTGATCGTACCTGCCAAGGCATAGATTCCTTTAGCGTTGTTTTGCTGTTTCCCTGTGAAATCACCTCCCATGGTCTAAGGAAAAAATGTGTAACGTTTTAGCAAAAATGTAAATAAATAAATGGAAAATTCTGAACAAAACAAGTCAACCCTATACAGCAAGCAGATACTTACATGAGTCTTACCACTTCCCGTCTGGCCGTAGGCGAAGCATGTTGCCATGCCACCGTCAAATATGGACTGCACCAACGGTTTGGCTGTGAACCTAAGAAGAAAAAGTAAATAAAACATAAAAATATATCACTCACAAATTTAAAACCAAGAAAAACAAAAGACGATATGTATGGAATGTTAACCTCAAGTTTCCAACATTTCGTCTCCAAAACAGGTCATACTGTATTAGAAACACGGACATCTATATTTTCCCCTCACAAAAACTTGTTGAGAATTTAAATACTAGCCAGAAGAAATGTATAGAAGGTATCAGTGAGATCTTGTAAAGACCACTTCTTATTCAGGGAAACCTGCCCGCGGATCCACCTTGTAAAATAAAAAAGGGATGAATGAGGTTATTACTTGTAGACCAAGTCGTTGGTGGAGGTCTCTTCGAAAGAGTAGTCAAAGTGGAAGACCTGGTTTTCCAAGTACTTGGTTAGGTCCACCTTTTGTTTTGTCTCATGAACCAGCATAGCACCTTTTCCAGGCACAGACACCACATCGATCTCCTTTCTATTAAGCTCTGCAAAATACAATGTTGTCAAAGTCAGCATTTCAAATAAAATAAAACATAATAGCTAGTGACCCCAGTGTAATTAATTACGCTTTTAGATTATACATGTATATAATTATACTGTATACAGGATGTAAGATGTCCCTCCCAATATACCTTGCTTGTTAAGGGGCCGCTTGCGAACACACACACAAATTCTTTGAGCTTCAATCTGTAAAAACAAAAAATGTACTGTAAGTAGGGGCTATAATGGAATACCAGCAGCACTAGCTTCATGCAAGAAAAGTGTTTCGTCAGGCCAAACATACTTTGTCAGCAGTTGACATGGGGGTTATTTCCATGGTCTCTCTGAAGTCTTGGATCATATCATAGAACTTCTGCTGTGGTCGAGAAGCCTCACCAAACTGAAAGAGAATGAACAAGTAATTAAAAACATGACTTTGACCTTCTCTTGTTTCTAAGAAGAAAAAAGAAAAGAAAGTTCCAACCGAGTCCCACTTTTCCCATTAAAACCTAAATAAAGGAATAAATGTATCTCACCTTTCCCCTCTTGGTCTGCATTTCGGTGGGTTTTACGAGACAAGACATCCTTTTGTTGCCTGGGAGAGCCACAGATTTTCTTCTGCCTTTGAGAAAAACAAATATCAATCCTTTGCATGTGTGAAAGCAGGGTGCAGTTATGGCGATGTGTAGAGCTATTCAACTCCGTCCATAAATCTAAGGTGGTATTCTGGTAGTCACAAATAGTCCACATCCTTCGTGCGTTTCAGATGTTAGTTGGATATTTTTTATTTTTGCGTACTCAAAAAAGGCAAAAAATAGAAATAACCCCCCCCCAAAGATAATAAAGAACTCATAAAAGACAAACATCATAATAGTTATTTTTGTAGCCCGTAATTTACTCCATAAGAAGAATATAAAATGCCAACTTCACATTTAATGAAGACTACTGGGGGCAGTTCATTTCAACAACATAAGTGTAGCCTCTTTTTTTCACATGTGAATAGGGATTCAAGTGGCCTTAAATATTCCCCTTGGCCAAGTCCGACCTGAGTGATTCACACTCTGTTGGCGACAACCTGATTTAAATCAATATTACGCATGGATCGAACGAGCGCTTGTTGTAGTCCATTTTTGTAAAATAGTGTAGTTTCACGCTAGAGACTCACCTCAGCAATACTCGCCATCGCGCAATGACGTCGGTTAGGAAAAGTGGAGTCGAATTCATTTTAAACAGTGCTGTCTTTTCCTATGTTTGAAAGGAAGCACCTTTTCATCTCTCCTTGACCCGATGACGTTTAGGGTTAAGGTTAAGTAAAGGAGGCATAAAAGTTAGGAGATTTGACTATTCGTAGAGGCCCCTGGTGTTGCACGTGTTACACGCTCCCCTTGTTCGTCAAAGCTACTGCTAACTAGAATCGCCGCTACTTTCCTCCACCAGCCGGTGTTACAATATCAGCAGTTTCTAGCGGGCGGCGCATATGAGCATATGCTGTGATGTAGTGTTCCAGGGTTAACTTGTCCGGTTGTATAATTCAGACCAACCCAAACAAACTGCACCAAGGAAGGGGTTAAACACTCCAGGGTTCAGTTCAACCGTACAAAACAAGGCTGACTTAAAAACAACCCGAGTAATCATACATACTGTACATACATGATATTCTGTCAATGTAATAATTTGTTTCTGACCTTTGGCCGAAGGCAGCAGAGGTTCATCGTTTTCCTTTACTGCCTCTGCCTGAGGCTGTGCTGGTTTTGCCTCGTTCTTTCTACGCTGCTTATTGAGAAACCCTAGATAAGACAGGAGAATGCACTGGAGTTAATAAGGATGACAAATATTTCCGAATAACAGACAAAATAAAAGTATTTAAAGACCAATTTGTACTTGGAAAATAACTGAAAGTCTACTCAAAGACGTGTTCCATATCTCATGATTTACCGGTTGATACGTATGTGTCATTTGTGTACACATCATGGATGTGCAAAATATACTGTACAGGCAGGACTTGCAATGACATTTAACGGAGAACATGTTAAATTTACATGTGGCTTTTATCAGTTTGACTCAAATATTTATTATTTTTAAGTTTGTGAATTTCCTTGTTCAATTATGTTTTTCAGAAGATCACTACCAACCAGAGTTTGTGAGGACTGATGAAGGGGCGATATCGGGCTGGTTCGTCTCCGGCTTCTTCTTAGAAGACCCACAGGTCGGAACTGGGGCAGAAACATTAGCCGGGGCCTGGAACAGACACGTCTGCCTGGACTGAGACCGAACAACTGAAAGCAAGAGAAATTCCAGTCCGATAGCTGCGGTATGAGAGTAAGTGAAGGTTTTTTCCTTCAGGGGTTAAATGGTGCAATGACAAAGACAAACTGTGCATGGCTAAAGTCTGCCAAATCAAAAGCGATCAAAGCAGCAAGTTTACTTTTGAAAGGAAACAAGGTTATCCAGAGACCCAGGGTAACAGGTGGGCTGTGAGGGATTAAGCTAGGTACTGAACACTGTGAGATTAAGCGTGTTATGCTGGGTTTACACTAGAGGACTTTTAAAAGACTGCAGACTGACACCCTCTCACATCGAAAGACAATCAACTCACACCTGAAGAATATTAGCCATTAGTTCTCTGAGTTTTCACAGAATGTCACAGAATGACATTTTGAAATGACAGAGGGTCTCATATTGCAAGACTACAACTAGATTCCTTTTGAGATTAATATTATGTCCAATCTTGCTACCGGAGATGAAAGTGATTTCAGTCAAATAAAAAAGTATTTTTTTAGCAGGTAAAATGGACTGGGTGTCAAGTAATTATATACAACTAGGCCTACAGTATATGCCCTTACCACGTAGGCTAAATGTCATGCATGATCATGTTAAAATGCAAACACGATTGTGATTATTTAATTTGAAAAAAAGTTAATTCAATATTCCAAGCGGAAGACTTCCTTTAGTTATTTGTACAGCTTTATTTGCTGATCTCGTCCCCCAATAACTAACTCTTAACCCTAAATGTGACGTTAAAGTGTTAAGGTTGCACAGTTGTCAGCCTGGTTCTCCAGCCGAGGCTGCTAGCTAAAAGCGTCCGAAAAAAGTGCCTCACAGGCAGACACAGGTCGCGACTAATGCCGCTCCTCCTGCGTCATGTTGGTGCTAGAGAGAGTGTGACAGTGTTCACGTCATTTCACTTGAGCCAACCCCTCAAGACTAACGATAATATCAAACATGTTTGATAATGTCTTAACGTCAAGACGGAAAGGAGACTGAATTCGGGTCGGATGACCACTTTACACCAAACGACTGAGATTACAGGCACGAGCCACAACTCCAGCAAGACTCAGTGATTTCAGTCCGACGTTGAAAAAATTGTCAGCGACTGTCAAATCCCATGAAAAGTTGAGTAGTGTAAGCCCAGCATTAGATGATTATATTTGCAAATGCATACCCAAAGTTGTCCCATCGACCATCCTTGTGCCACCAATAATTCAATCTTATAGAAGATTGTTACTGATGTATAATCACCAGTGGCCATAGAGCACAGGTCCAGTTCAATGTGGATTGTGTTTCCCATCCCCCCCAACCCATTTTAACCCCCAATCTCATTCACAATCATCATAAATTAGTGATTAGAAAAATGAACTCATTTGCTTTAGTGAAGAAGAACATGCATGACATGCCGACCTGACTCTTCAGCATTGATGAGTGTTGGACCAGAGGCTTTTGGAATGAAACAAGCCGTTAGAAGACACACTACAAGACATGTCCATTTAAAAAGAACAAACATTACAATATATTTACATACAGGAGGGAGGGGCAGGAATCCTGGAGGAGCGTAGTCGACCATCATACTTCTACAGGAGACAAAAAGAGAGGGGAAAAAAGTGGGTCCTGCATTCGTTATTGAAACTATAACACCAAAGTACAAGTCCCTTATATCCAGTTTCAACCAATCCAAAAGGATAAACACATTTGTAAAACGTCTATGCCATATGAAAATGTAATGGAACACTTACCTTGTCTGCAGCAGGAAGGGGTGTGACAGCAGCTTTGTTGGTGGCAGAATTTATATGCTCCATAAGCTCTGGATTGAGTGCACTTAGCTCATTCCAGTCAACCTAAATCACAAACAACCAGCCAAGAGAAATACAGGAAGTGTTATTTTCGTATGTGGTAATTATAGTTATAAGGGTGCAAACTAACTAATCGGCAGTTTAGAGTTTGGTATGGCATTATTTTTTAAAGTCATTTAAATACACAACTAAAAGCCAGTAGGAAAAAACGAAGAGTGTGCTTATGTCACTCTGTGACTAATGAAATACATCGTTTAAGGATCGGTGTCCTTCAAGTGCAGTTGATATGGCTGCTATAGCATACAAGGCAGCTTTCTGTTTGGTGTATCTAAAATTGGTTTAAAACGTTGTTAATTACTATTCAATATGTGACTCTGGCCTACTTAAAATCATTTTCGTACCAAGCGTTATAACGTTAGAGACGGATTCGTCTCTGACTGACTGACCTCCAGCGCTCCTGGCTCATATTTTTACTTGTGTGAAATATATGTATTTTCTGTGTTTATGGGATCGCTCACTCACCTCCTTTCCACGGCATATGTTCTTCTCATGCCACTCTACAAGAACCGTGGACTTGGCGTTATCAACAGTTTTTACCACTGCCGAATGAACCCGACCTGGTGCCCACATCACAGCAAAGTTATAACAACATCCCATGCTATTATTTAAAAGGTGAACGCGATATTTTCATATTTTTTTTAAATCAGCTCACCATCACTTCGACTGATTTGGACAGAGATTCCAACAAGAAAAAGTCTGGACATATTGGACTCCATTTTGGCAATTTTCTGTGTTGTTACGACAAAAGCAAAAATGAATGCAACGTTAAAGCTTTAGCAATTGACTATCTCGCGCTATCTAATGATTATATCGTGTTCTCTATATAATGATATCCCCATTGTATCGAGACGTGCACAAATATACTGTCAACTGTAGTCTTACTTTTCTTATTTTTAGTTTGTTTATCTCACTGACTACAGAATCCAACTCACCTCCGTGCCACAGCCGCCCAATATTTGAAACGGGGTTATTTCCGGGCACTTATAGCTGTGATTGGTCCTCGGCCATAGATTGTATATAAAATATCGTCATGTCCGCTCTTTCTTCTTCTGTTGCTTTTTAGGGTCAAATCCAACCAAAGGTATACTGCCACTCCATGGATAAAATAGGAATTACCTCTGCTATGAAAATAAACTTAGCGTTGCTAACAGCTAGGTTTTGAGAACCTTTAATGCAAACTTGGCGTCAGAGGAATGAAAGTATCGTGATACACGTTAGTATAAGTAGAAGTCTATATAGGCTACGTTTATGTTTTATAAATAATTTGAAAAGGCTATGAAACATCTTTGTCACTTTAGGCTATTTGTTTTGCACCACAAGGAGAGAGTAGCGTATTTTTTCACTCTACTAAACTTCTTGATGTCACTAGCCTACTTTACAGGAAGATGTTATAGGGCAGGCTATATGCAAAAACAATATGATGAGCTCACAATATTTGATGCATTATTAAGAACGTATATAGGCACCATGTGGATATATTAGATTTACCACAATGTTAATTAATAGCCTACTGCTGATTTTTTTGGTTAACTTTATTTTTCTCTGATTATCTGATAACAAAGACAACATATCACGATAACTATTACATATAAAATTTAAGAGCAATTTAAATATGTTTTCTAGTAAATAATTTTCTGAAAAGAATGGCAGTTTTAACTTTGTATCTTACTCGTAATTTGTTCAGTAATTTACATGTGTTTTGATCAGCATAATATTCAATTTTAAATATAAATGTGGAAATGCATGAACAACATTACAAAAACGTATATGGATAGGCCAGGTATAGTGGCTATTTTCACATTGGTATGTTAAATTCAAAATTGCAGTGTTTTCGTCAACCCTTTCCTTCTGTAAATAATAAGCCTCATCCAGCCTCAATCGGATGTCCTGGACATGGATGTAACAAACATGGTAATATAACTGCTACTATCAATTTATACAGCCAAAATATTCTGTCTTATGAATGGAAGGTTGCAGAGGACAATATTACAGAACTGCTGCATCAATGAAATTACATACATTGATTTTGTATTTAAATCCCTGTATTAACATTTTAATCAATTTTGTAATCTAATAGCTCTGATCTTCTTTTTTTCCTTCTCTGTTGTATAGCAGAGATCTCAAGCTGTTTAGGATGGTATCATGGGAAAATACATTTGAATCATATTTTCACACATTTTTGTACATTATGCAGTTTGTTCTGTTGGAATGAGATGTTTTCAAGTCCGTTTTTTTTTTCAAATAAAATGATAAACTGATTCAAACACAAAAAAACACAAGTGGTTAGAAAACTTGCATATAATGTGAATATATTGGAATACTTTGGTACAAAAATACTGTTAGTTATTGTGAGATCCCACTCGAAAAAGAAAAATATGGAATATTTATTCCTTTACTATGACTTTATTATTAAAATTGTTGTGACATGTTGCTGACTATTGATTGATAATTTGTATCAGAGATACTATTGGCTTTTTTATTGATGCATGATGTCATGTCTATACACTGTGTCTGTACAGTATAGTGGTTTTCCAAGCATGCAAGTTATATTTTTTGTATTGAATTATTCCTTATTCAGTGTTTTTAAAGGTGAAGTAAGCGATTTATTTATGTTAATATAAGTGTTAAATCGCTCTTTATTCATAAAGTGATCACTTATATAGTGTGCGCAATGCGCATCCCATTAAGCCGATCTCTCAGTCACTCGCTCTGCATGTAATCGGCAAATAAACTTTTTCGGGATCCCACTACTGATAACCAATCAGAAGAGAGAACGTTACAAACCGGCACCCGTCTCACTGCCGGTGCACATGCAGAGCAACAGATGGGTGAATGTGTATGCGCCTACAAAGGCGGAGCAGGTAAAAATCCTGCTCAATGTCTGTTTTGATAGTTTTTATCATGTTTTATCACACTTATAGGCAGGGCCGACAGACTGGGGGGAAAAGTGATACAGTCGTGGGGGGGGCCCAAGGCAGAGGGGGGCCCATAATTTATTTTTTATTTTTTTAACAAGCTAAATGTGGGGCCCCGATCTTCGAAGGGCCTGAACAATGCCATTCCAAAAAAAGAAATAATTGACTGGCTCGTGATAGGCCCCTGACCCTTGCAAGGAGATCAGGCGCCTGCGCATGACTAAGGCATGTGTGCGGGAGAGTAAGCAGGAGCAAGCCAACATTGAATTGAACTGGTGGCGAAAATAAACGCAGCGATGTTTCTATGGGGATATTTAGCTGTACAGAAATAAGTGCTGGCAAAGGGACAGTTTAAGACTCCACATCACTGTGGCAACACAACCTATCTATCAGCTCAGACAGCGCAAAGAAAAGTCTGATGAATATATGAGAGTGATGGCCCCTGCAAGTTTCAGTAAGTTTAAAGAAGTGCCACACTGTTACTGTCTTTGAAATGCATTTAGACATTTTAAGGGGAAAACACATTGTATTTATTATTTCAACTATTGAGTTATTTGTAGAACAGCATGCTAGTGTAGGCCAACAAGATTTATTTTCTGAATTTTCAATGCTGCTTTATATTTATGTTTTAAATTGGGAAAGACATGTTCCAAAACGACCTATATTTAAAAAGAAATCAAGCAAGTAGGCTAATAATAACCATTAATGAATTATAGGCTATCGCATCACAGTAGGCCTATTGTCCACAATAATCACAGCCCCCCATCCATAAAGGAACTTTAAAAAGTTGAATTTGCACTTGATGTGCCTACACAAGTGTATGGTCTATTATTTGTATTTAGTGTGTCTGCATAGTATTGCACTAAAACAGTAGAAGTTTTCTTTAATTGTGTTTTGTACTGTCTGTGAAATTATACCTCCACATAGCAAACAAAATTGCACAACTGTATTCAAATAAACAGTTGTTTATTTCTATAGTGCGCATTGGCATCTTTGAGCAAAAGACCCCCAAAATTTTCGCCGCGGCGCTCGGCGCCGCGCCTCCTGTGACCCTGGCCAGCGACCACCTTGACTAAGACATATTATGGGGGAAACACCGGTAAAAGTAATGATTTGGTCATTCATCAGCTGAAATATTGTGGAGTTGTCTGGCTCAGAGAGCCATGTGTATTGTTAGACCGCTTTTCAGGGGGCCCATCAGGACTTTTTGTATAGGGGCCCAGAATTTGGTGCTACACCCCTGCTTATAGGTCTGAGATGATACTTTGTACTGGACGTGACGTATCTTTAGATGTTGAAAATCTTTTAAACCCTGTGTACACCACCACCTGGTGGTGGCGCAGTAAACAGTTACTATTTCCAAGGTTGAGGACTTGAAAAGGTAAATCGTGATCAGCCATACCATTAGCAGTTCATTATTATGGAAGACGTGGAGAAAAATGTAGGCCTATGAATAAATACATAAAATAATAATAAGCTCAAATAAATTGGAGTTAATATATCCACTGCAACATTGCAGTGAAACTGCATTTTTATTTTATTGATAAACAAAATTCTATACAAAACTCCCGTAGGAGAAGAAAACACACATTCTGTATTCATCAGATACAATATAACAAAGAACAAAAACAAAAGGACAAAATCAGAAGTCGAAAGCCAAAAGGCTAAAATAATAACAATTAGGAGCAATTCAGTAGGCCTAGCATCAAAACAACTATTTCCTGGAAATATCTGTATACATTTGTCTTGTAATTTTACTAGATTTTACTTTTTTCAAGGAGGAGAAAAACAGTTTAAAATCATTAGTAAACCATACAAAGGAAGGCCTAGAAGCTTACCACTTACTGCAATGGATATGCTATTTACCCATGAGGATGATCATGATACAATCCAATTAAATGTGTGTTTCCATATTAGTATTTACTGTCACTGGGTCACATGACCCGTGAGCTATTGAAGAAAACTTTCTAAAAACGATTATAGAAAAGAATAAGTGCCTAGTCCAACTAACCTCCCAAATAATCAACTACACTCAGTATCCCGATGTGATCCTGACCAATTGTGACGCTAGCTAATTTGCTAGCTGCAGGGATACACGCCAGGATTTCTCAATCCTCTCCTGGAGGACGACTTGTCCTGCACATTCTAGATCTCTTCCTGCTTCATACAATACAGGTGATTAAAATAAGCAGCTTATTATCAAGATTCTTAAACTATAAGTAACTATTTTAAAGTCACTTTTCTCATCGACGTTGGAGATGTTTGCATGGTTATCTCCTGTCATTACAGGAATGATGTGTCAGACCTCGTGGCGCAACGGTAGCGCGTCTGACTCCAGATCAGAAGGTTGCGTGTTCAAATCACGTCGGGGTCAAGTGTTTTTTTTCGCCATCGTATTTTTAGAATGATCTGCCTCCTTTAATGTAGGCTATTCTCTTTCTCCACTGTCAGTAATGTATTTTGGCCCTAAACCATTTAGTGCTTTATGAAAAATATATATATTAGGCCTACTAAGAACAGCAGAAGAGGCTTATTTTACATAAATCACTGGTTTTCATCATTGTGGGACACCGACATTTCTTATAGTCTATGGTTACGACGACAGACCAGCTGTGCCTTGAAAAACTGGGCTCGTCCGGGATTTGAACCCGGGACCTCCCTCGCCCCGCCCTCTCTCTAAACTGATACAGTTCATTCTCTGTGGTAGGCTAGTTGTTTACGCGGGGGAAGTCAAGAGGGGACTAAACATACTGTCTGTAAGATGATGAGTTGCATAAAAGACAATTCAGCCAGATTTAAAAAAGAATAAAAACACAGACAGTGATAAAAGTGCACCAACCAGATCACTTTTTGGTTATTTTCAAGCTAGCCTCTGAAAAAACTATCATCATCATTTTTCCGCAGCCATAAATGGGTTCGATGGCATTTAGTGGATTTGTTTCCTCTAATTCTCGGTTTCTTTATGTTAAAAGTTATAGTCATGTACTGTTTTTATTAAAGGATCTCAGGTAGGCCTAGGCTACAATCAGTTTAACTCTGAAACAGACCAATCAGGACACAAGCCATATATCATTAAGTAAAATACTCAAGGAACTGTGCTCACGGCTCCCTGGTAGTCTAGTGGTTAGGATTCGGCGCTCTCACCGCCGCGGCCGGGGTTCGATTCCCCGTCAGGGAAATACATTTTTGTGTTAAGCCTTACTTAAAGGTGCAGTGTGTAATATGACATCATCAAGAAAGTTCTACAAAGTTCTAGAATGCAACGCTCCCTGGGTAACCCCACCCCTTTAGAATAATAACAGAAGCTACAGTGGCCTTCAAGGACAAGAACAATTCTAAATTTTAAACAATGCACCTGATGACATTCCAACTATGATACTTTCAAGATGTCGGCACGAGGCCTTGGTCCAAAATATGCAGAAATATGGACATATATGAGACTCTTTCTAAGGGAAAATAATAATAATTCAAAACATTTTTTTCAGCTATTATGCACTAAATTAAATGTACTTATGGATATTATAATTACTTTCTACAAAATCTGCTAGGAAATAAAATCCAAAATTCTACACACTGCAGGTTTAAGCGCTCAGCCTGGCCTAGTAAAGGAGAAAAAGGTGATAACTCTGCTACTGCAACTGGATAGTAGGCCTATAATTGGAGTCTAGTTAAGTAGTCAACTTCATGCACAGTCAAACTAAACTAGGCCTACATAGTAGTATGAGGTAGGAGGAGGCAGTGAATTGTGGTGGATGTTGGCTAACATGGGGCAGAAATTAGTCTTCTCCTTTTTGGCGCACAAGACAAGAGTAGGCTAAATCGAAAGGGGTCGAAAACTTACTCAGAAAAGCTACGCAAAGTTTGCTTTATAGGTTCTCTATGTAAAAGGGTTTCAGATTCTATCAGCTCCAAACTGGAATAACTAGCCACCAGGATAATGTATATCACTTTTATCTTGCCTTCACCCTTCCCAGGTGGTCTAGTGGTTAGTCCCCCACCAAAATGTTGCAGATGGGCATCAATAAGAAAATACTTCTGTTTCCAGTTAGCCTATTGGTTAGTTTATCTATTAGTAATCCTCCTTTATGCAATCTATTTTCATAGTTTCCTTCTTTCCATTTTCGAATTGATCTTTTTGAGGATGATGCTTTATGTTGAACTTTATGTGTTCTGGTGTACTTAATTAGTGGTTTATAAGATTAGATTTATTGCAGGACTGTTTAAGACTAAATTAGTTGTTCACTAGTTTTGGTGTAATCAACTTGCAGCTGAGTGCATATACATGTATTGCATTCAATGGTTGTGTAACTCTATCAATTCCATAAATGATTCTATTTTTTGTACTTTGCAGAGAGGCCAAAGATCATAAAGAGCAGGAGCCAAGCTGGAAGTGATCCAGCATCTTGCACAAGGACACATAGCAGAGAGAGCATGTCTTGTCAGATGGGCTACAAGCAAATAGCATACGTAGGCCCATAAAAAAGAAGATGTGGGTATTTTAGTGGAACATTTTAGACAAGTAAGTATGCTAATTAAAGGAGAGAAAACACAGCTCGTGACATTTTGCACACACGCCAAATGTCAAACCTCTGATGATTCAAACTTCTTAAAGAAAAGACGTCTTGAAAAGTTGCACATATTAACAAGTTACCATTATTCAAAAAAAATGATTTAGAAAAACGTTTTTGAGTTCCATTTTTAAAAACTTTAATTTTAGTTTACTGAAAAAGTAGCTGATTATGCAACGTTTACCAATTAAAATGAATTAATGTGCTTTTACTTGCAACACGCTTTTTAGTCTATTTACCATCAGCCCATTTCTATAAATGTGACCACAATAGCAAAGTACATGGGTGTTTCAAATCCTCTGATCTGGCGGTTTATGTTTGACAAAATAAAAGAAATGAAGAAACAGAAAGAAGTGGTTTCCTGAAGCTTTATATAGTGCGTGACGTCATGCTTCTTCTTTCCATTGTATTGTGTCGCCCAAGACAGTCACACCAGAGCCAGAGTCACAGACAGAGTGGAGGGCAAGCAGAAGGTACGTCTTCTTGTTTATGCTTTGCACAATAACAGCATTATATAAAACACTGTAGCAGGTTGATTCTGCTAGTGATGTTATTCATAGGAAAGCTTTCACCTATATACTGGTAGTTGATAATAGGTAAATCCATTCATTATTTTCTAAAAGGAATAGTTCGACATTTTTAGTAACTGTGCGTGCATTTTTTTAAAGAAGAAATGGGCATAGGTCGCTCATTAGTGCAAACACTGGTACTCAAAAAATGTGCACTTGTTACACCTCAACTTGTACACCACTTACTTGTGGCACATTGTAGTTCGGTTTATTTGAAGCTATAGTACTTACATGATTCTTGTTGTTCTGAGTTTGTACCTTTCATGGTTGAATGCACTCAATGGAAGTCGCTTTGGATAAAAGTGTCACCTAAATAAAATGTAATGTAATGTAAATACGTCCCATCAAGTGATGTTGTAAAGTCTTCTTCAAAAATTCATGTACAGTTACAGGAGCGGTTTCTGTCGCCTTTTCTTGAGCCTGCATGAGATTGAAGCAAATAGCTAAAAATGTAATATGTTGAACTATTCCCTTAAGATATAGTAGCAAGCTCAGTGTGAAAACAAAACAAAGCGCTGATGACTTCTTCTTTCTTTCTTTTCTACTCTTTTTTGTGGTGAATGTAGAGAGCTTTTGTAGGCAGTGGAAATGTGGATCTTGTTAAAAGTGACCGAGAGCCGAAATAATACTCTTAATGGGAAAGCTGTTTATCTGTATTTGAGTATACAGCCGCTGAAATGTCTCACTGGCAGTCAAACTCTTATGTGTAGACATTAAAAAAAGGGGAAGTATAAACAGTCAGGAAATAACTTTATGTTACAATTGAACAAACTTTGAGTATCTGTTGTATGCTGCCAGACACTGCCTACTCATTGGTGTGTGTTTACGTACATCTGCTTCTCTGGTTCAAGGTGATAATGAAGCTGTTTCCTGTCCATCGACAGCTTTGGTCCAGTTTGCTGGTATTGTTGGCCACACAAAGTGGTGGGTGACTTTTTGCATAAAACACAAATATTGAAAAATAATACATGATCAGGAACTGTTCTTTAGTAGGTCCCACACCATTATTCATTCTGGCATCCACCACTACCTCGATCAAGGTAAAACAGTTGAATTAAAGGTCTAGTCAACGATTCTGGAGAATGCTTGTTGTCAAAACCTTTAAAAAAAAATCCAAATCAGTTATCACAATCCGGTACTTGTCTGTAATGTGTGCACGCCAAAAAACAGTCTGGTTTTAAAACACACAGCTTAGGCTCTGTAAACGGACATGTAAACAAAGGTTATGTAAAAACAATTGTGGGGCCTACCAGAGATAGCAACATACCAGTTTAAAGAGCCTATAAATCAAATCAAATCAAAATCAAATCAGTTTTATTTGTATAGCCCAAAATCACAAACACATTTGTCTCAGTGGGCTTTACATTTCATACAATATGATATATGATACAATATGACACCCTGCCCTTACACCCTTAGCTCGGCTGAGAAAAAACTCCCAGTAAAAACCCTTTACCGGGAATAAAAAATTGAAGAAATCTCAGGGAGAGTCGACAGAGTAAGGGATCCCTCTCCCAGGACGGACATGCTGCAATAGATGTCATGCAGTCATATGAAAAAGTTTGGGAACCCCTCTCAGCCGGCATTATAATTGACTCTGCTTTCACAAAAAAAATATAAAAGTGGTATGTCTTTAATTTACCAGGAACAGCTAAGTACTGGGATGTTTTCCAAACAAAGATCTTTTGAAAAGCAGTATTTGGTTGTATGAAATAAAATAAAATGTGAAAAACTGGCTGTGCAAAAATATGGGTACCCTTGTGGTTTTGTTGATTTTAATTCCTGTAACAGCATGTAAAACTGATGACTTTAAACACAAAGTTGATTGGATTATGTTGTTAAGCCTTGAACCTCGTAGAAATGTCTGTTTAATCATGAGAAAATGTATTTTAGGTGCCTAAATGCAAGTTGCACTTCTCTTTGACTCTCTGCTGAAGTGAGACAGAATGGGATCATCAAAACAGCTCCCAAAAGATCTGAAAAACAAAGATTGTTCATTGTCATGGTTTAGGGGAAGGCTACAAGAAGCTTTCCCAAAGGTTTCAATTGTCAATTTCGACTGTAGGGAACGTTGTCAGGAAATGGAAGGACACAGGCATAGTGGCAGTTAAACCCAGGCATGGCAGACCAAGAAAAAAACAGGAGCGGCATAGGTGGAGGATTGTGAGAATGGTTGCACACAACCCACAGATCACCTCCAAAGACCTGCAAGAAAATCTGGCTGCAGATTGTGTATCTGTACATCGTTAAACAATTCAGCGCAATTTGCACCAAAACATCTGCTTTTTATAAAGACCAAATAACTTAATTTTTGTCTCATCAGTCCAAAGCATTTTCTTCCAATATGAAACTGGCTTGTCAAAATGAGCTTTTGCATACTCCATGCAACTGTATCTGTGGCGTGGGCGCAGAAAGGGCTTCCTTCTCATCACCCGGCCATACAGATGTTTTGGTGCAAATTGCACTGAATTGTAGAACCATGTACAGATACACAATCTGCAGCCAGATGTTCTTGCAGGTCTTTGGAGGTGATCTGTGGGTTGTGTGCAACCATTCTCACAATCCGCCGCATATGCTGCTCTTGTACTTTTCTTGGTCTGCTAGACCTGGGTTTAACTGCAACTGTGCCTGTGTCCTTCCATTCCCTGACAACATTCCTTACAGTAGAAATTGACAATTGAAACCTTTGGGAAAGCTTCTTGTAGCCTTCCCCTAAACCATGACAATGAATAATATTTGTTTTTAAGATCTTTTGGGAGCTGTTTTGATGATCGCATTCTGTCTCACTTCTGCAGAGAGTCAAAGAGAAGTGGAACTTGCATTTAGGCACCTAAAATACCTTGTATCATGATTAAACAGACCTTTATATGAGGTTCAAGGCTTAACAACATAATCCAACCAACTTTGTGTTTAAAGTCATCAGTTTTACATGCTGTTACATGCATTAAAATCAGCAACACCACAAGGGTTCCCATATTTTTGCACAGCCAGTTTTTCACATTTTATTTAATTTCATAAAACTAAATACTGCTTTTCAAAAAATCTTTGTTTGGAAAACATCCCAGTACTTAGCTGTTCCTGGTAAATTAAAGACATACCACTTTTATATTTTTTTTGTGAAAGCAGAGTCAATTATAATGCCGGCTGAGAGGGGTTCCCAAACTTTTTCATATGACTGTAAGTAGAGAAAATCACAAAGGAATTTGATCATTGGATTACATGGTAATACTAAGTAAAGTGTGAATAGTGTGGATGCAGGAAGACTTCAGATGCTGCCAGAGGATCCACACCGTCTCGTCTCCACAGGGAAAACTAAGGTTTCCATCGCCAGGATTACATCCCACGTCTCCAGGTGGCATCCTTAACCACTGCAACATCTTTCGCGTTGATGGTCCATTTTCTCAGATGGTACCGGAGGGGGGACCAGATCCACACCGTCTCGTCACGACCAGGGAAAACTGGAAGAGGACAGACAAGCAACCAGTGAGCAAAGCAAAAATGAATTTAAAGATTGAACAAGCAAGCGAGTAGAAAGAGTACTATCCTGATGGACGATGAGTCGGTGCTGATGTGAGGCAATAGCAGGCGGGGAGCATCCGTTCATAGGACAGCTGATTCCGCACAGAACTCGGAGTCAGTCGAGTAGCATGGAGAGTGCTTGGTAGACAGAGGGAGAGAACCCCCGGGGCAACGCTCAGCCAATCATGGAAGATAGACAGAGGAGAACAAATGTCAGAGAAATGGTATCAGTTATGCAATTAGCGTCGGCAAGACAATTTTTCAGTGGGAGGACAACCGGTACTCAGGCCCAGACAAACCGAGACTGAGGCAGCTCCTCAGGCTGTTAATAATAACGCTATAACAATGGTAAACAATAGGAAAACAATTAACATTAAATTACATTGATTTACACTCAACCGTTCCCCACCGACACACAATCGGCGCCAGCCCCCCAGACCCAGAGCCTGCCCCCCAGCACCCCGCCCCCAGAGAGCACGCCCCAGTGCGGCACTAGTCCCAAGGAGGACCGGGGCCATAGATAGAGAATAGAGTATAGAATAGGGAAAATAGCCAAATGCACCGCTGCCACGAGGAGCAACCACAACCGAAAACCCCCGGAGGGGCGGCCCGTACAGCCCACTTGGGCCCACCGGACCGGCCATGCCCAGCCCATGAGGCAAGGCCAGAGGCGCCAAGCACAAAGGGCGCGACGCATCCGCCGCCACCATCGGCACACCCAGAGCTAGGACCGGCCGGAGGAGCACCGACGCCGGGCAGGCCTTTAAGCAAGATGCACTGAAGAGGTTTAAATGTTGTGGGACTTGGATGGATGTTCATACAGCTGGTCCGCACAACGCCGGGTGTATCTTCTGAAATTCCTTGATCCCCAGCGGCTAACATCAACTCTTAACAGTGCTTTCCCTTCTGCTTCAAGGTTCTCTTTCAATGGGGACGCAGGCAGACAATCCGCATGTCTGTCATAATGAGGAAAAGGTCCCTGGTAGTGTGAGTATCAAAATGTTCTTCTAACTTCCAAAGGCCACACAAGCAACGCAACAGCTGAATGATTCAATATGGGTTTATTTTTGGATTTCTATATTGTGTCTTACTCTTTTAGTTAGATCGAGAGGGTTCGCTGCAGAGGCCCTACGCCGAGGTGTCTGAGGAAAACTTTCTCTGCCTCCTTCACCCAAACAATACACTCAACTGCTCCTGGTCATTTCAGACTTTACACAAGGATGCTCAGCTCTCTGTCTGTATAAGGTATTTTATTTCAAATGAGGCCTATAGAATTGCCTTTATATAAGTATTTATATAAGTGTGTATATGTACAATACAGTTTTGTTGTAACACATAGTTTTGAATGTGTGTCTCTTCCTCTGTCTGTTATTCTAGTATTTGTGATGGTGAGAAATCAGTCAACTCTCTAAACCATTCGTCTGAGTCAAGAGTCGGGTCAAGCTCTTGGGTTCTGAGTGAGCACGAGGATTTAAATGTAATCGTCCAGTTTCACGTAACCCTGCACGGCGAGTGGACAGCCTATAACTACGTCTACGACCTGGGCATGATAGGTATTAACAGTGCAAGTATTGAGAATGACAGATGGATGGTCCTCAATGGCGCCTGCCGTTGGAATAATGCACTTAGGTAGCACTTTGTTTTGATATATTTAGAAATTTAACCATCGGTTTGTCAGCAGTCATTTTTTTAACAATCAGATGACTAACTGAATGAACAGGCAAGTCTGTTTAAAAAATATATATTACATTATTGACCAGTTATTACATGATGGGTTAAGGATTGTTGTTACATTATGGGCTCTTAAAAGGTCACGTTTTATAAAGTATTATGTCAGCAACCAGTGAACTGTAAGGGGTACATGGCTGTATTAGATTCATCTTGATGAAGTGACTTAAATTACTGTGAGGATAAAGTACAGCCCTGGAGGATTCCTAAAAGTTGTGCCGACATCTGTCTCCCTCTCATTTTGTCACTCCACAGAGGTCCTGTCTCCACCCCAGAACATCTCCGCATCGGTCAAAGATGGAGGCCTGATGGTGAGATGGAGTCTGCCCCGCAGTCGAATAGGCTCTAATCCTGCATGCTTTGAATACCAGCTGGACATGGGTAACCAGGTACAGTTTGTCTATGCGGATGCTGATATTCCAGAAAATAAGATATACCCTGAATAGAAGTTCATTATGTAGAGAATCTAAGAGAATTTAAATGATTTTCAAGCAACAGCAGATCTGACAAGTATCTTAACAAGGTAAACTCACTGATTGTTTACTAGATACTCTTTATTTTTCGTGAACAGGAAAAAGCCAGAACCTCTCTGGGCCAGCTGTCTTATGAAGAGCAGAATGCAGATCCCAGCCGCGCCTACAGAGTGAGGATTAGGACGAGAAAGAAGAACCAATGCCAAGAGAAGAGTCAGTGGAGTGACTGGAGTGACACTGTCTGTGAGTGCTGTTTGTACAAGTCATCACACAGAATGGTTTATTAAATAAAATAAAAACTCTCCTCCATTCCTTTTGTTGATTGCTTACTGTCTAAAAACCTGAATACACTTGTAGTTCATGAAGGGAATCTCCTCAGTACAATGATCAGCATCTTTATGTGTGTGTCTGTTTGTAGCGGTTTGGCCAGCTCCAAAAATCAGCATGCTGGTGATCATCTCCATCTCCCTGGGAGTACCCATGATCCTCCTGGCTGTGCTGCTGTTTGTGCGCTATCAGAGGTGCTAAACTGAATGACACACACACACACACACACACACACACACACACACACACACACACACACACACACACACACACACACACACACACACACACACACACACACACACACACACACACACATTCATAAGTGTTGACCCGTTAATACATTTGTCTAAGTTCTCGGGGAAAATCTGACCTATATAAAAAGACTTTGCTTTCACTGATGTTCTCGTTTGCTGTTACAGGTCATTTAATCATCTGTGTAAAAACGAGACTGCTGCATGAACATTTAAAAGTTCCTCGTAGGAGGTTTAAAGCGGCTACGAGTAACATTTAAATATCTTTTAAACAGCCTCATGTTTCCTCTGATAATCATAAATTACCTTTAACAGCAAACGAGACCATCAGTGCAAAGAAAGAAGTTTTTAAATAGTTTTTATTACTGCTTTTGGTCTGGTCGCACACCCAGTCCGATTTTCGGTTCGCTCGTGCAAGCTCTATGGTCACATATCCGTATTGGTCGCAGATTTCAGTGTGGCGCAGCAACGTGAATTGAGAAGCCTATCCCTCCAGGTGAGGGAAGGGGAGCGGGAGCCTTGTTTAATACAGTTATTTGTCGTCATACTGACTGATAACGGGCTGAACCATCAAAGAAAAAATGCAATGAAGAAAAGCTAAAAGGGAGAGTGATATAGGCTAGGGGGGGACGAGGGCGTTGCCAAGCAACGTGTATACAATTTCACAAGAGCGAAACTAGACTGCAGTGTTTACTCCTAAATGAATGAGCGGTTGGTACTAACACAAAGTTTGCTTTGCTTCACCATCATCAGATAACCATTATCTGAAATAGTAATTATTTACAACAACATAAACACATTACCTCATCGTGATCCATACTAACTGCCGTCTATCGTTCATTCGCTTTCTGTGAGGAGTCGGACACGTAATCTTTCAGCTCCGTGAGAGAGAGTAGTTAGGTGACACTGCTGCATCAACTCATTGCAATCAGGTGCGTGTGGCAGTGACTGGCATTAGTTCATGCAGTGTCAAAACCACTCTCACAGAGCCGAAAAGAGTCCTCACACTTTCAACACACGGACATGCACTATATTGCTCCCTTCTCAGTTCACACTGACACGCCTGGCACGAGCTAGAAAACAGCTTTGCGACAGCGGGCGTCGTAAAAATACTACCGCTTTTGTCCAAAGGGGACGCCAACGTGCCATGTTACTCGTAGTGGCTTTAAGTTAGGAAAGGAAATTGTAGAAAGGAGAAGTGAGAGGAGTGTATGGGTGGTGGTACTGTTTTTTTTATCTCTTAAAAGCCACTGCAAAGCATCCACCCTCAACTTACTTAAGGTGCACAGACAGAAGCTCTCCTGTTCCATTTCTAATATTACGTATGCCAAAACATGTAAAGCAAATGCAAAAGACGACACGGGTAGGATGCACGTGGTTTTTCTTCTTTCTTGTGAAGTTTTACTGTTTTTGTTCTCAAACAAAATGCATATCAAAATAACAGTTGTATCCAGCTCCAACAGATGTGTATTGACATTCTTGTGTGTGTCTTAGGGTGTCTGAGGTTCTGTTTCCTCCGATTCCTCGCCCCCCGAAAAAGTACAAATCTTTCCTGGAAAAAAACGACACATTCAACGTGAGTACAACAAACACCCATACTGTTCACACGTTTCCACTCGAAGATGACTTTGCAAATATCCAAAGAATATTGAGATTTGGTTGAAGAGTGAGAGAATAGACCTCTTCAAAAAAGTACGTCAAAACACATACCAATTTGTAACCACTATTTTGGGACTTAATAAAGAGCAAAAATGGGCTGACTTAAGATACTGTATAGCTGAAAAATAGGATTTTTGCTAAACAGCAGAAGTTGTATTTTTGTGTGTGTGTGTGTGTGTGTGTGTGTGTGTGTGTGTGTGTGTTGTGTTTCCAGTTCTTCCATCCTACCCCGCCAACCGAGCCTGAGATCACACAGTTGGAGGACACACAGCCAAACCCTGAGAAGACTTCATGAAAGCCATATGGGAAGGACACATTCAATTTCATTTTTTAAAACGCCTAAAAACTCTATGCTCTGCCAGACTCAGTTTCATACACACGTTCATTTCAACTAGCATAAATGTGTTCAGTTATGTGCATTGTGTGTGTCCAGGGGGTGTATTTGGGTAGAAACTGTTGATTTGTGTGGCTAATATCTTTGAAGTTTTGTGAAACTTTTCTACATTTAAAGACTTATAAAAGTACAGCAATATGACTGTAAAACATGCGATGCTTCATATAAAAAGGAGGATTTCTCTCTGCGTAGTCATGTAACTCACTTGGGGGATTTTTCTTGGTCAATCATTTAACTACAAGGGACATTGAGGAGAGAAAACACACTTGCCTGAACTAGCATGGCCCAGAAATGCATCAACAAAATGTGAAATGAGGTTGATTCAGGCAGTTTATTATCATCTGCTCATTTGAAATTATTTCATTGTTTCAATCTTTATTCCAAATGTACAAAAAAAACAACCAAGAAATGACATACAGTTCATGTAAATAAAGCGTAAGGATAAAACAAACCAGCATTTATAACATTTTAACACAATACGTCATAGAGGTCAGTGCCAAGCAAGCCATTTCACCCTATTTATGTTATGCGACCTTGGTCCACCTGAACTCTAAAGTGCTGAGTGTATGTATATGCTGTTTTCTTACAATTGCTTCATTAACATGTGCTAAGGAGTTCAGGTCTCCCTCAATGAGAGGAGCTTGTTGCAAGACCTGATAAATGGCCTGCAGATTGTATACAGTATTATTGCAAATAAATAAATAAATAAAGTCACACAGTAAAATGAGCATGCCCAAAATGGATTTTCTGACTCACCTTTCACACATACAATTGCTTCATTTCCTGTGTTGCTACTGTGAATTTCAGATACGGTTTAAAAAAAAATTGCAGACAAACCACACAGATAACTGATTACTCAAGGGTGACTTCCCCAAACAGTGTGCATTGACAGGCGAACCTAGCCTTTATCACATACAGTAACGAACACCCTACTCACCTAAAAGGAAACTATACAGCAATAGAGATAGTGTGAGATATATTCACACAGCATCTATTTTTAATTTTGTATTTTACAAAAGCAATGTTCCCACACTCACTTTGACACCAAATCAAAAATATTTCACTGTCTTTCTATGTCTCTCGGGTACATGGTGAAATAGATCCACTTGAATAAGTTTGTCAAGTAACACACTCGGTGGGATTTCAAAGACACTAAAGGGACACATATTGATACATTGTTTTTGTCAACACTTGTCAATTTGGGGATTTTTGCCTATTTTGCCTTCTTAACATGTCTTCTTTTAGACTGGTATGAATTGAAGGTCTAAAATGTACATTTAGGTATTTATCTTACCAAACCCTGTCTGTTTGCGTCTGTATATTCCTCCTAAACAACCCTGCATGTATACCAGGCATTATCTTAATTGTCTTAGTTTTTGAACCAAAAATCACAATTTCCAAAGCACTTACATCAACTAAACTTTCCATAATCACTCTTAGCACTATTCTGAAAGTTATTACAGAAGGACTTTTTTCATATGTTGTTAATACTTTGATGTATGAAACATTTTTTTAAATTTTTTTATTAAAATTAAAAAGGCTATTCTGATCTGTAAAATCTTTGGACACTGAAATGTTGTAAAAATTAAACAAAGATTTGTATCTCTTCCTTCATCCAACATCTACATTTGTTTTAAAGTGATGCGAATTTACACATAATAAATTAGATATTGACACATTAACTTATTTATGTTGCCCTATTCAACCTTATAATAGAAACATAAAAGGTTACAGCTCCCTGATGTGCCATGTTTTGTTGTGTGTGGTTGGTGGCGCTGTTGAGCCCGTCTGGAGGGCTCAGTAGACAGAACTGCTGCATGTCTCCATGTAGGTGAACTCTGCGGATGACATCATATCAGATGTGTTAGGGGCGAGTCAGTAGGGCATGAGGTCAACGGTAGACAGACATTTCACAGCTGTAGAGGAAATCTTTGAAACACCACAAACACAAAAACACACACTGAATTCCTTGTCTGTGACTGTGTTTGACTCTGTGTGTTTGTGCCTGTGTGGTTGCATGGACTAGATTCAGTGATTCTCAAATGATGGTACGTGTTACCCTAGGGGTACTAAGGGGTACATGAGATTGTTTTTTTAAAGATAAAATACATGAGATATGTTTTCTCTGTCAGGTAGAAAAACACTTAAACCTGCAGTGTGTAGAATTTTGGGTTTTATTTCCTAGCAGATTTTGTAGAAAGTAATTATAATATCCATAAGTACATTTAATTTAGTGCATAATAGCTGAAACAAATGTTTAATTTTTTTTCCCCTTAGAAAGAGTCTCATATATGTCCATATTTCTGCATATTTTGGACCAAGGCCTAGTGCCGCCATCTTGAAAGTGTCATAGTTGGAATGTCATCAGATGCATTGTTTAAAATTTTGAATTGTTCTTGTCCTTGAAGGCCACTGTAGCTTCTGTTATTATTCGAAAGGGTTGGGGTTACCCAGGGAGTGTTGCATTCTAGAACTTTGTAGAACTTTCTTCATGATGTCATATTACACACTGCACCTTTAAAGCTCAAGAATTAACAGCCAAAAGAATAAGGGAAAAACACATGTTGCTATGGGGAAAAAAACTAAATGAAGCAAAAATAACATCTGATACTATTCTGTGCAGTTCTTAGAAGTAAGAAGTTCAGTTTGGCGCGTTGTGTAGGGAATATAATAAATTGTAATCATTCTAAAGTGACACTTTACCAATAATTACTAAAATAACCATACTAGAATAAGTTAAATAAAAAGAAATTAGCCCTAAATTAAAAGTGCAACTATAGTTAATTGTTTTTTATTGCAACGCTTTTTTAGTTACAATGTTGTTTAATAAAGAACACTGATAGCACATCACTGTCATTATTTATATAGGCTTTTCTTTATCAAAATGGGAACTTGGCAGGGAAAATATTTAAAAGGGGGTACATTATAGGAAGGAGCTAGCTATTATATGGCTGCAGGAATTTTCTGAATTGTTTTGCAGTTTGGAAAATACTTTATATTATAACAGAAAATATCAAAAGTGTGTGTGTGTGTGTGTGTGTGTGTGTGTGTGTGTGTGTGAGTGTTTGTATAGGTCATACCTTGTCCGAAGCTGCTGTGCTGTACCTGTGTTTTGTCCAGTGGATCGGTGAGAGGAGGTACACTGACGTTAGAGGCCACACCTCTTCTGTAGCTCTCTATCAATGTTCCCAGAGAGGTAAACTTCTGCAGTCTTTCTCCTGAATCCTCCTAATAGCATACACACACACACACACACACACACGCACGCACACACACGCACGCACGCACACACACACAAAACACACACACGCACGCACGCATGCACACACACACAAACACACACACACACACACACACACACACACCGCACAAATAATGGAACAGTTGTTGTTATGACCAGAAGACGATGCTCTGGGGTGTACTACCACACACAAACACAAACACACACACACACACACACACACACACACACACACACACCATAAATAACATCCTTCTCTGTGTGTGTATGTGTGTAAGTGTGTATGACGAGGTTCACCCACTTGAAGACACCAGCCGTCGGTGGAGTGCACAAGCCTGTAGGTGTGCACATACGGTGTTTTCCTGCAAGTTGCAAAAGTGGAGAAATTTGAACCTGAAATCACACCAGTGTACACACTTGCACTCATGACTCATTGTGAAAGAGAGATGGTATGTGTATACAGGCCAGAGGATGACTGAATTAGGTTGTGTTTTTGACACACTGTTTGATGAAGCCAGACGTCATTTCTCCGTATTACAGTAAACACCAGAGAAAGGAAACTGATTTGAATTGTCCTACAGATACATTGAATAGACATTTTGATTTTCTTCACAATTTTACATTGAAAATATCAGGTTGGGATTTTTGTTCAACAAGTTAATTCTGTTAACTTGCTACTTTGACTTTATTAAAGACTCTGAGTACTTTTTCCCACAACTGCAGCATATGCACTGTGCATGTAGTTTTACACTTTATTGGAGTGGACATTCTATGGATTTCCACTTATTTCTGCCTCGAATGGTTTTATTTGTTCATGCTCTGTATTTTGCCCTGCTGTGGGTTTTGCTGTTGTAGAAGGTATTGATCGATGGCGGGTTCCCTTCAGGGCAGGGCAGTGCACTGCCTTAAAATGCAGCAAGAGAAGAAAATCAAACCGACATTATTTTTGTTTCAGAGTTGAGTTTGGAGCTAGCTGATAATATTCCTCAGTCTCTTTCACTCTTCTCACATATAATGTAAATTTAGCCATTGAATGTGTGTGTTTTTTATGGACGAATGTGTTAACCTAAAAAAAGAGTTATTTTAATTTGTTTAGGCTTCAGTGCATCACCCCAATGGGACACTTCCATGCTGCTTAATGAAGATCATAATGGTTAATGGCTACATCTAATGCCTACACATCGACGTGTGTCAAGGTTTCAGAGTTATTTCTTCACTTATAAACCCTCTGTAATCCCGGCAAGGCCTTTTATGTTTGTCTTTGTTCGGCACAAGCTGTCCTTGCTTAACATTCATGGTAGGCTATGAGGTCAATTTAACAAAGTATTACTGTAGTCTGCCAGGAACCCAAATTACAATAAAAACCTGGCCCCTGTAACACTGTAAAAAATATTATAACGGAAATCATTGTACAAGAGTTCATGGTCGAAAAAACGTGCGCTACTATTCATACATAAAACAGCAAAGAAGAGAGTCTATCTACATGTAAAATTGTTTTATCCCAAATTGTTTCTGTGCCCCTTTCTTTGAAAGCCTATGCATGCCTGTAAATAAAAAATAAACAATTCACAGTTTTATACAGTTCTCATAAATGTATTTGATATGATGAAGAGACTTAAATGAGATATTCTTTAAAACCCTACAACAACAACAGCACATCCACCTGCTTTTCTCATCTTGTATCGGAGACATTGAAAGTATCTGGTCTTGATTATATACAGGTATAAACATATCAAGCATGCTCAGTGTATTCACCAATGTATATGAATGACAGCCTAAAAGTAGAAACAAACAAATAAACAAACAAACATAAGGGTGCGACAGAACTGTAATAAAAACTGTGACAATTTGGTCATCCAATGGTCCCGGCTCACCTGACACACAGACAGTAGGCCCCCTGCACGGTCTCGCTGTCCCTTAGCAGAAAGCTTCCCTCTTGTCCAAACCTCTCCAGCAGCCTCTCCGTGGCCGCGCTACCTATCCTCCCGTAGTAAATAGAGCGGACCATCATCCCCTCCCTGTCCATGTTGCCCGGCAGACAGGCACCCATACTGTGCTGACGGCTGGGGGAAGGTGCAGCAGGTTGTAGCAGCGAGAAAAAGGCGAGTGAAAAAGCTACGAGACAGGAAATAGCTTTTTCTGGTTTTCACACCTTTCAGTCATGCAGCTGCACCTCGCATGTCCTGCGCCGTGGTCTAAACTGAACTATAGCATAGTACATTTTCTTTTCTATGGTTCCTGTTATTCAAGTCCCGAAATGGGAAGATACTCTCACAAAACACAACTAAAAGCTTGGCCATGATACACAATCTGTGCCTCTTGTGTTCACACTGTCAAATGTACCAAATCAAAAATAGACATGTTTCAAGAGCCTGTGCACTTCTACAATCTTTACCACGCATTCCTATCAAAAGTGATTTTGGTGGTTTAGGCTAAACTCACAGACAGCAGGAAAGTATACATGCATGCAGCAACAACCCACACACACAAACAAACAATATACAGAGAGACATCAGACCTGTTATTGAGCTGTGGTTAGATTTGGTGCGGTCTCCAGAAGTGATTGCATAGCAAAAGCTTTAAAACCTTACCGTTGTGCTCGTCATTCACTTACACAAAAAAGGCCAATTACGGTATGTGAGAGCCCCACAAGCTTTAGATAGGAATGTGTACATGCATAATCAACATTCACTTCATTGTCTAGAGACTGCCGTTTAAAAGTTTCTGATTCATTTATTGTATTGGGAGAGTGGGTGCTTATACTTTTTCTTAACATGGATTTATTATGTTGTGTCTGTATAAGCACATGGGTAGATTCTACTATCATGACTATTCTAAATTAAAGAACGAAAACAAAGAAAAGGAACACTGGTCAATGGAATTACTCAGATTTGTTTTATTTACAGGTAACTTTAAAGCCTCTGGAAACCTGGTCTTGTGGGTCTCAATAAGCTTTTACAAAAATATTTTGAAAAAAATAAATGTTTCATAAATATTATAAAACTCAGTTAAAACAATGGCTTCTTTACTGTCTAGACCATTTTACAGGACTGTGTGGGGGTGGCCGAAATCAATGTCAACAGTAATTGTTTTTATAGAACGTTCGGGCAGAGAACTGCTTTGATTGGTTCAACATACCTATTGTGTCATAAGAATCAGAGCAAAGCCCGCCTCATCTAAACTGAATTTCTGTAAAGTTCATCAAACTTAAATGACAATATCTATCAATCACTTTGTGGATTTAGGTTTACAGGGGGCTTTATCACTATATACTATACATGGACAAGCTGTCACAAAACCCTCTTTTTCTGCTGAAATTCCAACATTGACCGATTTCAAATGCTCAATATAAAAGATGGTGCACAATATACTCCTCTTTCCCTTTGTCTCCTCTTCCTCCTTCTCATTCTCTGGCTTCCAGTGACTTGATGGCTCGGAGCTCTGTAGAAAACCTCTGGCTCAGATCTGTGTTGGCCTGCAGGAAACCACCCAGCATCTTCAACTGCTCAATGTCCTAAGGAGCAATAGACAGAGAGTGGGTTGAAGTCATGTGACATAATTCCTTATATGAATTTTATCAGGGTATCGGGGAGTGTAAGAGCCCCCGAAATGTAATAAAAAAATCAAATAAAACCCAACATGTAATAACTGATTGATAATGTCACAAAATGTAATAACTTTTTGCCCATAACTTATTTACGGATAAAAGCGGCAATCGCTTCAATAGAGTGTAGTATCATACAGAAATGTACAAACATAATGAAGGCCCAATGAAAGGATTACACTAATGTTTTCCCGCTCCATAATGTTAGAATGTCCAGATGCTCATGGACATCTGAGTTCATTCTCCGCACCTGTGTCTTTGCGTCGTCACCATCATCTGCACCCAGCAACTCCTGCAGCCTCTCTTGTAGCAACTCAGCCTCCCATTGGCCGATTGAGTCTGCGCTGGTCTCTGCCTGTTGACTGACAGAATCAAACTCTATTCCATCAAGGTCAACCGAATCCACTCCGTCCAAACCAGAAACCTGCATTGACAAGTCGGCCGCCAGCATCTGGACAAAGTAAATGCACACCGAGATGCAAAATGACAAGATTGAGATCACACACACACACACACTTGGACGCCTATACCTGTGAGGATACAAATTGACACAATTTCCTAGCCCCTTACCCTAACCATCAAAACTAAATGCATTACCCCAACCCTTACAATAACCCTAACCTGAAATAGGCATTTGAAGAAGTGAGGACCTGGCAAAACACACACACACACACACACACACACACACACACACACACACACACACACACGCTCACCTCCTCCATCTGACGCCCAGCTGTTTCCATCTGTGGTACGTGGCTAAAATGCTGCAAGATGTTCTTCAGAGCGACCTGGAAGTGTCTCATCCATTCATCCCTCACACACAGCTCACAAGAATGCATCAACTCGTTTCTGTAACGGATCACCTGGAACCACACACACATACGCACACACGTTACACAACATCATCCAATCCAGTCTCTTTCCTTTGACAGAGAGAGTGTATATTTCGTTTTTTTAGGCTTAAACCCGCAAAGTTTCATGCATGGAATAAAGAGCTTGACCTGACAACTTGACTGGCTGACCAACAGTAGCATGGCATTCAATATCAAACAATATAAATGTTTACCTCTGTTACAACTTTTAGATCCACAGTATGGAAACAATCACAGTGGCTTATGAGGTTGAGCAGAGCAGAGGCATCGCATTGGTCTGCCCCTTTCACTTTGCCCTGACCACGCGGCATGTAGGCCTACACAAAGACACAGAGAGAGAGAGAGACAAGTTAAATGATTCCAATGGGAATAAGTGTAGCATACCTGACTTCATGTACTGCAGTAAAGCCAGTTTACACACTTCCAAAACTATGGTCAAATTAGCCAGCCCTTGTTCTTGTGGTTTGTGCATGTACTAGACATTATTGTTACAGTGTGTATTAAAAAAAATAAAAAATATATATTCTAAAATAAATGTAAACATGATAAAGTCCATCCATTGTAAATGACCGAATAAACTAATTTACGAATAAAAATGCATTAATGACTTAACAGAAAACTAAATTAATTAATACTATAGAATTTACATAATTAACCATAAAAAACACTAAGGCCTACTATTATTATTATGAACAATTAATTGAGGGTTTGATGTTCTAGGCTTTGTATTTTAAATTGTGTAAATAATGTTCCCAAATAGTAAGTCAAACTAAATAATCAAAGTATTTCTAAATTAAAGCCTAATAACATGCCACATATGAGTTGTGCTACCACTGATCTCAACTGGATATTAAAAGGAAACGCCCTGATTCCACACAGACCAATTTCACTTTAGTGATAGCAGACCACCCTAGAGTGTCACTCGGGCAATAGCAGTTCTTTCACAATTACAGCCCCCTACAATACACACATGAGCTATGTTCCCTCTTAATTCAAACCCTGACGTCCTTCAGTATTGACTTGGGGTTGTTCTCAAATATGACTTCTAGATGAGGTTACGGCCATTATTACACATCTTTTTTAATTAAGATACACCTTCTATAGAGGCAGGCCCACGGCAGGCTGATCAGACCTGGGTGTGTATGTCTTAATAGTCTGTCTCTAGACGGTCACTTGGCAGCACACTTGACAGTATCTCTTCTTTCCAGCCACGGCGAGTGACTGCTTCTTTCAGCAGCATTGGCGGGCATTTTGATTGCCTCCGGGCCCTGCTCTGTGATTCTTATTTCCCTCAGGAGCCTTGCAGGGGGAAACTGGCTACAAACAAAGTCCCTGTAACCAACCCCTCCTCAACTGGATGCACTATTACATCCCAACCCCGCTCATCTGACTCAGCTGATATTTTGGAGTATCTCAGCCTTTTTTGTTGGTAAGCATCTTCCACAGCATCCTCCCAAAGAGACAATCAGCTCAATGATGAAGACCAGGGCCGACGGACTGGGTAGAAAAGTGATACAGTTGTGGGGGGGCCCAAGGCAGAGGGGGGCCCATAAAAAAAAATGTTTTTTTTTTTGTTTTTTTAAACAAGCTAAATGTGGGGCCCCGATCTTCGAAGGCCCTGAACAATGCCATTCCAAAAAAAGAAATAATTGACTGGCTCGTGATAGGCCCCTGACCCTTGCAAGGAGATCAGGGGCCTGCGCATGACTAAGCCATGTATGCGGGAGAGTAAGCAGGAGCAAGCCAACATTGAATTGAACTGGTGGCGAAAATAAACGCAGCGATGTTTCTATGGGGATATTTAGCTGTACAGAAATAAGTGCTGGCAAAGCTAGGACAGTTTAAGACTCCACATCACTGTGGCAACACAACCTATCTATCAGCTCAGACAGCGCAAAGAAAAGTCTGATGAATACATGAGAGTGATGGCCCCTGCAAGTTTCAGTAAGTTTAAAGAAGTGCCACACTGTTACTGCCTTTGAAATGCATTTCGACATTTTAAGGGGAAAACACATTGTATTTATTATTTCAACTATTGAGTTATTTGTAGAACAGCTAGTGTAGGCCAACAAGATTGATTTTCTGAATTTTCAATGCTGCTTTATTTTTATGTTTTAAATTGGGAAAGACATGTTCAAAACAACCTGTATTTAAAAAGAAATCAAGCAAGTAGGCTAATAATAACCATTAATGAATTATAGGCTATCGCATCACAGTAGGCCTATTGTCCACAATAATCACAGCCCCCCATCCATAAAGGAACTTTAAAAAGTTTAATTTGCACTTGATGTGCCTACACAAGTGTATGGTCTATTATTTGTATTTAGTGTGTCTGCATAGTATTGCACAAAAACAGTAGAAGTTTTCTTTAATTGTGTTTTGTACTGTCTGTAAAATTATACTTGCACATAGCAAACAAAATTGCACATCTGTATTCAAATAAACAGTTATTTATTTCTATAGTGCGCATTGGCATCTTTGAGCAAAATACCCCCAAAATTTGTGACCCTGCCCAGTGACCACCTTGACTAACACATATTATGGGGGAAACACCGGTAAAAGTAATGATTTGGTCATTCATCAGATGAAATATTGTGGAGTTGTCTGGCTCAGAGAGACATGTGTATTGTAAGACCACTTTTCAGGGGGCCCATCAGGACTTTTTGTATAGGGGCCCAGAATTTGGTGCTACGCCCCTGATGAAGACACACCTGTGGCAGAAGCATTTTATAATTTGCAATTTCAGGTGAGACAGTGAGTCTCTCTCTGGCTGAGGACCCTGGCAGCGTTCAGTTGGCATGATACAGGAGGTGTGGGTAGCACCCTGTTTATCACTTTTAGGGATAAATATGATGGTTGTGGGGATGTCGTTTGGGAATTATCTGAATTTAGAGGGAACATGGCTCATATATGACATTGTTGGTGGAGTCAGCGATTCTGCACAACGCTTGTTGTCAAAACTCAGTTTTTGTCAAAACGGGGGGATGATGAGGAGATATTTACTGTTTTTTACAAAAAGGGATTTTGAAAAGAAGCGTTCTCCAGAAAAAGCTGACTCCACATTCAATTTTGAAAGCGGACACATCGGACACAAGCGACGTAAACCACCTCCGAATGTGGTTTTTGTGATCCGATCTCAATGCGTCTTGAGAGTGTTTTCACCTGTAGTTAAAGCTTTATTCATCTGATCCGATTACAAAAGTCAGATGTTAATGCCAAGTGGAAACGGGGAGGTGGTCTGCTATCAGTCTGAAGTGAAATAATTTTGTGGAAAGAGGAGTTTCCTTTAAATATCTAATATCACAACATTTCCTTGAGCAACAGTAGTTTTTCCTATTGCGCAATAAAACTATGACAGTGAAATAAAGAAATTAAGAGTAAAGGCCAGTGGCGTATTTTAAGTGTGGGTAGTTTGTGTGTGTTTGTGCACCACCTTGGCCAGTTCCCAGTGGTCTGTCCTCCAGTGAGGAGGGAAGCAGTTGCCCCAGTTCACTGTGGTGTTGCGCTGTCTGTGGTGTCTGAGGATCACCGTCTGCCACTGGGAACACGCCCTGCATGCTGAGGAAAGCTGTGCACGCGCACACGCACAAGTTACTATTGAATACTTTATAAATAAAACAGTGATATTACAAGAGTTATAAAATTAACCCAAAACTAGTCTAACCGTATTCCCTCTCGGTCTGCATGCAGAGTTAGCACACGGCTCCTTTAGAAGAGAGTCTTGGTTGAGCAGGTTTCCGTGGAAAGCTCTCGTGCGCTGTGCGACAAAGGGATGCAGCGCCGCTTTCAGTATGAGCAGACACCGTCCTGCTTTCAGCCAGTTTATATAGTCACAGTCGTTGAGACGGACCGCTAGTTCCTCAAGACCCATGTTAGCCAAACTTCCTGTTTGAAATAATCATACCAAAGAAACAGACAAAGTCCACTATTGACTCCACCCTCTCAGTGCTGACAACAGAGCGGCCACAGGATGGCGCCGTCTACTCTGGAAAGGCTTCAGCCAGAGAGTTTCAGATCTCACACACTGTCTAAAATACCGTGGGTTCAGCAGCATCAGCTGGCGACAAGATCACCGAGAAGCCCATGCATTCTATAGGGATGAGTGAGTTTGAGGGCACATCTCCGAATATATGATTTTAGGGGGCAATATTTCAGACTGGCTGGGGAAGAGTAGAAAATGGAAGTCTATAGCTTGGTTAAGTGGAGTGGTTGAAGGGGATGGATGTTTGACATTGCAGGGTCAGTTCACCTGAATTAAAACACACACACACACACACACACACCTGATTTGACACATCATTTTGTCTGCAGTTGTTGCAGGGTATAAAATGTTGTAAGTAGTACAACACCTTGTGTGGCCGCAAAAATTTGATAAATGATAAGATCATCCATGCCTTTGTCTAATAATGTATTTATATCCATGTCTGATTCCATAAACCTGCTGGAGTCTTTGCATTGCCATCCTGAGAGCATCTCCTTATGAGAGGTGGCATCACCAAGCTGCTGCATCTGCTTTCTGCTGTGAAGAGGAAGGTAGCAACACCCAGAAGAGCCCGGGCCAGCAGCTGTAGCACTGATGGCCCTGAGGCTGCCACGGAGAGGTGTTCATCAAGGGAGGAGCTGGGCTTTCTGACAGATACCATGTATCAACTGAGACAAGGGTAACCTCCACCTTATTCAAGACATGCTTCACTTGTTATAATGAAATACAACCTTAAAGACTTCAACAACTTAAAGAAAAAAGCTTTTGACGTACACTGTGTATTTATGATTTTTTTTTGTGTTTGGTGGTTTATTTATTATTGCTGATTGGTTAATGTCTAAATTTAGACAACATCAAGTTATTTTTCAACCTAGCCCCAGGTTTCAAAGAAGAATCATCTTTAGCTGTTTACAACGTCTAGTAAATGTCAGGGTTTGGCAATGCCCTTCAATAATACTGATATTTCCCCCTCAAGTAAAGCACCTCAGTACTAGAGAACAGGCAGAACACCAGAAGAAGGTATTAAATGTATTAGGGTATTAATTAGACGAGCCAACAATTATTTAAACATGCACCACAAAGAAAATGCTCTCACAGTAACTTAAATTTGCATAGTGAGACTAAATGCCAGTGACCCAAAATCCAATTCGCATTACAACAATATTACACAAGGGAACATCATGGAGCATCAGCCTGGCTCAGGAATTCGACACTGGAATTACCTACAGTCGCTCGTATGAGACGCTGGCTTGTCTCCTGATGACTCCAGTCTGCCACAGCTGTGGAGTGGGCTTGAAGCGTCTCGTCTGGCAGACCCAGGAGAAGGCAGGGGGGGAGGCAGAGCAGGGGATCACTGTGAGCACAGGAGGGGCTCCAAAGAAAAACAACACCTTATCCAGCTGTGCCCCTCACGCAGAACCAAGAGATAAACAGCCTTTTTTTTCTCGGTAGCTGACAACCTGCATGGAATTTCGATTATACAAAATGTATAGAGGAGAGTGAGATACTAGTTTATCAAGCAACCCATTATACATTTATTCATATTCTGTACACTGTACATATACTGTATTCCGCAGTTGACAGCTGGTGTTTATCCGAGCTCACTTTGGGACATGTAGAAAATCAATAGGTGGAATAGGAGTCGACAGCATGAAATAGGACTACCATAGCTGTACTGCAATTTTGAAAAAGGTCAAAACAAGTCAGACGATGTAGAAAACATCATAAATTGAAGAGTAGGCATACTGGGTTTCTTAACAACTCTGAAATTAGTTCATTTTGAGAACTTTCTTCGGTGCCAAGGTTGCGTCAACAACATCCAACACGTGATATTCAGCTGACAAAAGAGGATTGAATTCATGTTTTTCGAAAATAAAAAACAACAATAAAAAGCCTTGGATTGGGCAAAATGGATGTGGTGAGTCTGATCATTTCTCAAAAAAAAAAAAAAAACGGTGGATACAGCAACAGTGAATTTAAAAAAAAGCTATGCTAGAGGCATGCCCTTAGGGATGTTGGTGTGCACATCACTTATGTTAAGACTGACATTTCTCAACAGATATTCATTGGATGGATTGCCAGAAAATGTTCTACATTCATTGTCCCCAGATGATGTACCCTCACCTACTTTGGTTATCCGCTTACCTTTTCAATACTGCCACCTTGAGGTTTTGTAGTTTGAGTCAAATTTTTGGATGGATTTCCAGGATTTGGAAATGGCATTACACG